>OV050032.1:122613500-123085104 GCA_920105625.2 Clusia tigrina | reverse complement strand
ATATATATATATATATATATATATATATATATATATATATATATATATATATATATATATATATATATATATATATATATATATATATATATATATATATATATATATATATATATGGCCTTAACGGCCTCTCCGCGGATGAATACATCTAGTGGCGGGAGATTCACTAAAGCACCAAGTGCCGGGACTTAAACATTTAATAAATACTTATTCATCGCTTTTCATAGAACCAGATGAAAAACTTACATTTGTTACCAAAGTAAAATCAGTGATTAATACCATTAGCGATAACCCAAGTTACGCAAGTCCCTATCCGTATCCCATGGCGCTAAAGCCAGTGGTTGAAGAAGAAAACATTAATATGTAGAATAATGAAATTATAAGACCTTCGCGTTCACCGTATAATGCACCCGTTACAATTGTAAAAAAAACTCGATGCTTCAGGAAAGCAAAAGTATAGACTAGTTTATGACTACAAGAAATTAAATGCCATTACTAAAGCGGACAGATACCCATACCAGACATAAATGAACTGTTTGCAAATTTAGGAAGCAATAGTTATTTTTCTACAATTGACTTAAAAAGTGGATTTCACCAAATCCCACTTAGGGAGAAAGATAAAGAGAAAACTGCATTAATAACGGCAAATACGAGTTCAATAGACTACCCTTTGGCCTCAAAAACGCTCCGGCGATTTTTCAACGAGCCTTAGACGACATATTAAGGAAACTTATTCGCGTTTGTTGCTATGTCTATATCGATGACATAGTCATATTTGGGAAAACAAAGGATGAGCATTTTCGAAATTTGGAATTAGTATTTCACACACTAAATGAAGCCAACCTTAAAGTACAAGTTGATAAGTGTGAATTTTTAAAGGAAGAATTAGAATTTTTTGATTTATAGTGTCCAAGGATGGTCTGAAAACGTATCCAGCAAAAGTTAAAGCAATAGCAGAATACCCAACACCTACGAATCTAAGAGAGCTTAGATCGTTCCTCGGCCTTTCCGGGTATTATAGAAGGTTTATTCGTGACTATGCTTCCATAGCCAAACCGTTAACAAGTCTATTAAGAGGAGAAGAAGTCTCAAAGTCCGAATCGATGAAAAAGAAAATAGAATTAGACACTCAAGCACTCAAGGCCTTTGATAAACTGAAAAACACTCTCTTATCCTCAGAGGTAATGTTAGCCTTTCCAGACTTCGACAAAGAATTTCCGTTAACTACCGATGCGTCAAACTTTGCCCTTGGCGCTGTACTAGCACAGGACAATAAGCCTATTACATTCCTTTCTCGCAGCCTGAACAAAACAGAAGAGTCTTATGCAGCTAATGAGAAGGAGATGTTGGCAATTATCTGGGCACTAGTTTCACTCAGAAACTACCTTTACGTTTCCAAAAAAGTTACAATTTTTACAGACCATCAACCTTTAAATTATTCACTCAACAGCAAACTGAAACGCTGGAAAGCGATTCTGAAAGAATATAATTACGAATTAAAAAACATGCCAGGAAGATCCAATGTAGTAGCCGACGCTTTATCACGAATTCACTCGACGAATATAAATTCCTTGACGCCAACCCGGCATAGCGATGATAGCTCTTTGCATAATTTAATTCCGTGCGTGGAAGCACCAATAAATGTTTTTAAAAACCAATTAGTTTTGATAATAGGCAACGAAAATAGTTATCAGTTTCATCAACCATTTAGTAATTACAATAGACATACCTTCATCCAATTTACTTATAATGAGCAGGACATAATAAATATTTTCAAAAAGTATCTCTATATCGAATGTTATTAACGGACTTTCAGCCCCTGAACGAGTGATGGGCTTAATTCAGCAAATTTACCCACTACATATCCAATCTTATAAAATAAGGTATACGCAATCGCTAATTGAAGATGTTACTTCAGAAGATAGATAGGATGAGATCCTCATCGACATTCACAATAGAGCGCACAGATGCCCTAAGGAAAACAGGATACAAATAATAGAGAAATATTTCTTCACAGGAATGCATAAAAAATTAAAATTGCAAATACAATAAATATGACAGGAAACCAAATTTTATAGAAATTAATAAAACACCAATACCAACCTATCCCGGACACACAGTACACATTGACATTTTTTCTACTGAAAACCACAAAGTGTTGACAGCACTCTGCAAATTCTCAAAATTCGCCGTAGTGAAGCCCATTAAATCCAGAAGTATAGAAGATATTAGAGGACCCTTGCGAGAAATTATGTTTTATTTTGGCAATCAATCCAGGAGAGGTGATATTTGTAAGGAAAAACAAATGTCTAGGTACCAAATTAACAAAAAAATACGATAAAGAAATAGTGAAAAAGGATAGAAGTACTACAGTTCTAACGGAATCAGGAAGAAAAATACACAAGGACCATATAAAAAATTAACATACCGCACCTCTTATTTTCAGGCTTATAATAGCTTCGGCTACAGCAGAAGTGCAGATACTTGACTACACAGGAATGTACGTAAGAACGATCAAAGCCGGACCGGTCAAAATTCAGAACGGTGTACTGAACTTAATTCACATTCTTAAGATGGACATATACGAAAAAGTACTACAAGAAATAAATACAGTGGCCCGCAAGAATATTGACTCGGCAACGCACTGTACCCATTTATACTCCACGAAATAGCAAAAAAACCAAATTTGTTAGACACCAAATTCAATTAGCAAGAAAAAACGATCTATTGACATGATAAGTACAGCCCTAAAATATCTGGCAGGTACACCAGATAAGAATGACTTAGACACCAGAAAATTTAATTTACATGACTTGAACCAAAATTCAAATTTACAAGTTATCATAAATAGAGATGTGAACGAAAGAATCAACAATCTAACAAGAAATACCAATGAAGTCAGCAATTGTATACGAAAAGACAGCCAACAAGTAAATGACCTAGCCTTAAGCATGCAATATAGATTAAAGTTATTAAAAGAAAAAGTTTTAAACATCAAGTACGCCATTGAATGGGCTAAAAACGACATTGTTAATACTGTTTTACTAAATAAGAAAGAAAGAAAATTGCAATGGAAACATTTGCAAATGATAGGTTACCTTTAGATACGCTAGAAGAAGCATTAGGATGTTCAAAAGTTAAAATTTTAGCTAACACTACAACACTATTTTATATAATACAAATCCCACTTACGACAAATATTACTTATGATAAAATCCTATTGAAGCCAATCAAAAAAGATAAAGACGCCTTGTATATCAAATATCCAGAAGTTTTATAAATTAACGAAAAAATTTTCGCAATCCAAAAATCATGTTCAATTTGCTATAAATTAAATATTTGCCAAAACAAGAATTTATTAGACATTTCAAACTCTTCTTGCATCCCTAGATTACTAAATAGTCTACCTGCACTAAAACAAACAATGAACATATTAAAGAACTAGAAGATATTTTACCTGGAATAGTAATGTTAAATAAATTTAATGGAATTATTGTGATTAACAATGCTTCGCAACCTCTAACTGGCTCTTTCCTAATCAAATTCAACAATGCTACGATCAAGGTGAATGACCGTGAATTCGCAAATTATGATATTACAGCTAATGAGGTATTGCACGCCATGTTACAACCAACTCCGCAAGAGAAAGAAACTATAAATCTGTTTTCTCTGGAATCATCAAAAAAACGAAAGAAATTAAAAGCATACAAAATCAAACTTCGTTTCTCCATACATCTCTAACAATTTTAGCTATTATTGCAGCCGTAGCCTCACTCGCTGTCACATGCTGTTACAAAAAACGAGAAGTTATATTAAGCATCGATCCTCCACAGATATCATCGCAGAGTCTCAATACTCTAAAGCTACCAAATCTTTATAATGGTCCAACGTTTTGAATGCGGACATCAAAATTTAAGAGGGGAGGAGTTAAGTACACAGAAGTCACGTAGGCCCTGCAATTCACGTTGCAGCGTTGGTAACAGGAATCCTTTGTTTTTCGAAACTTTTATTAAAAGTGCAAGGTAGACAAGAATTAAGAAAAATGTCAAGACAAGCAAAACTGCAAAGTAAAATTGTAAAGTAAAATTTGAATGAATGTAAGGACAGTCAATTTTGTACACTGAATGAGAAAGGGTGAAAGACCGAAATAATAAAATCAATGAACTAAAAATTAAAATCAGTCTTTTATTTAAAAAGTGAAAGGTCTGATTACCTAAAAATTTATTTTTTTCAAAAGTTAGCCAAGAGCCAACATAACTTATATACGAGGTCCGTTCAAAAAGTATCGCGAATTTTGAATTTTCGCGGGCAATGGATGTTCGATTTTCGATCTTTTTGTGGCGTCATGTTGGTACTTATGTGCCTCACTTATGTTGACAATCTCGGCCATTTTGAATGTCAGTCAGATTTTGACAGCTATTGTGCGTGGACGTGTTTTACCTTGTCTTCGATTTTTGTCTATCCAGAAAAATGGATCAAAGAATTTGTATCAAATTTTGTGTGAAAAACAATATAAAGTGCGTGGAAGTATTCCGAATGTTGACTGTTGCATACGGCGAAGCTACTTTGGACAAAAGCAACGTTTATCGGTGGTACAAAATGTTTTCAGAGGACCGAGAAGATGTGAGCGACGAAGAGCGTTCCGGACGCCCGAGCACGTCGACAACAAACGAAAACATTGATGAAGTAAAGAAACTAGTATTGGCCTATCGTCGAATCACTGTCAGAGAAATTGCTGAGGACCTAAATATATCGATTGGCTCGTGTCATTGGATTATAACCAAAAGTTTGGGCATGAGGCGCGTCGCCGCAAAATTCGTAACAAAATTACTCAATTTCGACCAAAAACAGCATCGCATTAACATTGCTCAAGAGCTGTTTGAATCTGTCCGTGACGACCCAAATTTGCTGTAGAGATTCATAACTGGTGACGAATCATGGGTCTATGGTTATGACGAACATGGATTATGAGTTTAAAAGAACCCAATTCTAAGCTCGGCTTGAATAATATGATTACGAAATCATATACAAGAAAGGCAAATGCAACACAAACGCCGACGCACTAAGCTGTACTAAAATTAGCAATCCCACTGAAGTCGAAAATTTTGAACTAAACATTAACGACGAAACAACTGCCGCTACCATTTGAACGATAGAATGCCTATCTCAGACAGACCTTTAAACGATGTCAATTTACAGTTCATATTAGAACAAAGTGACAAAGGATCACCATTAACAATGGAAACTCTATTTAAAAACCAGCAAAGGAGAACAATACGAAGAAATACTTTCAATGAAAATAAAATGGTCGACATCTTATTTTCGTTGCTCCAAATAAACTAAAGCCATACATTCAACTGACAGCATTACCCATATTGTACAGTCAACCTTTTCAAAATACTTCTCTGAGAGTAAAATATTTCGCCTAATACGATGTATGGATATACTAAAAGACATAAGAATTGAAGACGAACAAGAACACGAAATCTATAGCTATCACGAACGTTCCAACCATAGGGGAATTCACGAAATTTAACTCCACCTAAAACGCAAATTCTATTTCCCAAACATGAAACACAAAATAACCAAAGTTCTAAACGCTTGTATACTCATGAAATTCGAGGTTTGTTCAAAATGTATCGCGAATTTTGAATTTTCGCGGGCTACGGATGTTCGATTTTCGATCTTTTTGTGGCGTCATGTTGGTACTTATGTCCCTCACTTATGTTGACAATCTCGGCCAGTTTGAATGTTCAATCATTTTTTGAAAGCTACTGCGCGTGGACGTGTTTTAGCTTGTCTTCGATTTTTGTCTATCTCTTCAATCGTGGCGTAGCGTCGTCCTTTCATGAGCCTTTTCAGTTTCGGGAACAAGAAAAAGTCACAGGGGGCCAGGTCTGGGGAATACGGTGGCTGCGGCATTATTACAGTGTTGTTTTTGGCCAAAAATTCGAGCACAAGTAATGATGTGTGAGCAGGGGCATTATCATGATGCAAAAGCCAATTTTTGTTCTTCCACAAATCCGGGCGTTTCTGGCGGATTGCTTCTCGCAAATTGCGCATTACTTAAAGATATTATTCCTTATTGACCGTTCTACCCTGCGGCAAGAAGTCATAATGCACCACGCCCCTGCAATCAAAGAAAACTGTCAGCAAAACCTTCACATTCGACCGAACTTGGCGTGGTCTTTTCGGTCTTGGCTCATGCGGCAGCTTCCATTGGGATGATTGAGCTTTGGTTTCTACGTCATAACCATAGACCCATGATTCGTCACCAGTTATGACTCTCTGCAGCAAATTTGGGTCGTCACGGACAGATGCCAACAGCTCCTGAGCAATGTTAATGCGATGCTGTTTTTGGTCGAAATTAAATACTTTTGGTACGAATTTTGCGGCGACCTGCCTCATACCCAAACTTTTGGAGATAATCGAATGACACGAGCCAATCGATATACTCGTATTTAGGTCCTCAGCAACTTATCTGACAGTGATTCGACGATTGGCCAATACTAGTTTCTTTACTTCATCAATGTTTTCGTCTGTTATTGATGTACTCGGGCGTCCCGAATGCTCTTCGTCGCTCACATTTTCTCGGCCCTCTGAAAACATTTTGTACCACCGATAAAAGTTGCTTTTGTCCAAAGTAGCTTCGCTGTATGCAACAGTCAACATTTGGAATACTTCCGCGCATTTTATGTTGTTTTTCTCACAACATTTGATACAAATTCTTTGATAAATTTTTCGGGATAGACAAAAATCGAAGACAAGCTTAAACACGTCCTCGCACAATAGCTGTCAAAAACTGACGGAACATTCAAAATGGCCGAGATTGTCAACATAAGTGAGGGTTATGAGTACCACCATAACGCCACAGAAAGATCGAAAATCGAACATCCGTAGCCCGCGAAAATTCCAAATTCGCGATACGTTTTGAACAGAACTCGCATATATGTAATAAAAATCTGCACGAGAACACTTTTCTAGATTTCGATAATATTCACAAGTTTTATTATGCTATGCGTCACTCACTCTTTGCGTGCCAAAGAGAATTGAAAATTGTGGAGATCTTTGTGTTGCAAGAGCGGATAAGAGCTACAAAAATTAAGTACACTGTTCGTTTGGTGCTTGAAATTAACAGATGAAGCAAAACTAAAGTTAACGCAAACTAGTGTGCACTATACCGAGTACACCGAGAACTTTTGTTAGAAATAAGCATTATGCGTAAATATGAATGAAATTAACAATTGCAAAAAAAAATTCATGTTTTTTTTAATGTTAAATGTACAATATCATTAGAAACATAAATAACATTTCATAACAATAATTTAATATTTTTGGGCAACTATTAGTTTTAAAAATAAAATATATTTTTTACAGTAGCACGAATCCTATTTAAGCTTAAAATTATTTTCAAAAAAATCGTTTTCCAATTCGTTTTTTTAACTTTGTAGTGAATAAACATCATTTGGTTTATAGCAATATCGTTTAATCCAAGAGAAGATCTTATTTCGGACAACATATTTTGAGCAATCGAGAGAACCCTTTCTGAAGCTGGTGTTGCCAAAATTATACAGCTTAGTTTGTACAGCAATGGCAAATTCTTATTCTGTAATTGCCACCATTGAAAAACGTCAACATTTTTGGCACTACCTACTCTTGTGCTTTTGTATAATAGCAGTTCATGTTTTATGGTTTCAATAGAACTACTATCATTGTCTTGCTCTACGAAGTCTGAGAAAAGTTGTTCGTGTGATGGAGATGCATATTCCTCTTGAGGGATTTGCATTTCGTTTAGGAAACATGTCATTAATAGTACACATTCTTCCTCAATGCTTTGTTTTTCGTCTTCGGAAAACTGCAGATTTTGTTTGTAGGGGGAAAAAATAAAACAGCAAATTTTGTGTATAATTGAAATGTGTGGCATAATTAAAGTGTCTATATAATATTTAAATTTCTGTTTGAACTCCCGTATCATATCAAAATCGGAACTCTCAGGAGCACACATTTTTTTCAATTGGTGAATGTAAAGTACCACCAAGTGCATAGTTGCATAGTTCTCACCTTCTAAATTTTTAGAGGTTTCTTCAAAGGGTTCTAAAACTTTTAACAATGCTTTTGCGTTATTTATGTTGATGCAGTTTACCCTGTGTAGCTAATTTTTACTTTGAAGAATTTTAATTATTTCGGCCCAGTTGATTTGAATAGAATTTAACAAATAAAACATTGTATTCCAACGAGTTGCACAAAAACTTTTTAGGGATGTCTCTAAGGTTGCATTAAGACCAGATTTCTTAAAATAT
Organism: Clusia tigrina; assembly: GCA_920105625.2. NCBI lineage: Eukaryota > Metazoa > Arthropoda > Insecta > Diptera > Clusiidae > Clusia > Clusia tigrina. Next base: position 123,076,804 of record OV050032.1, on the reverse strand, counting down.
TTCACCAGTTTAATACTCCAATGGGTGATTTCGGAAACCTCGGGAACTTCCTCCATTCCTTTCTGCAATGTATTATATAGCAAGTGATCTATACAAAATACATGCGGAACTGAGTGGAAAGCACATTTCAAATTTGCACCTCTGTCCGTAACAATGATGGATTTATAGCTGCAAGTACATCTAAAGTCATGCAAGAGTCCATAGACTTTTTTGTATACATTTTGACTTGATATGCGAAAAACAATCGGTAAAAGAGATAACAGTAAAAATTTACAAAAAAAACTTACTGGTGCATCTTTCACCTTCCATTGATTTGAGACCCAAGAGGCGAATTTTCACATTTCCATCTCGAACATAATGCATAGTCAATGCAATATAGCTTTTTTTTTAAAAAGTCCTCCATCTACAAGTCTGTAGTCAAGCCGAACTTTTAATTGATGCTATTTCGGCCTTCATTTGTTCGAAATATTTTTCATAAATTTTGCCAATGTAGCGCGAAATTTTAGTTGGGTGTGGGACTGTTTTTTCTTAATCCACGTTCACTCCATATTTGGCTCCAATCAATAAAAAAATGTTCGAAACTTCCAGCAACCCTTCATTTCTCACTAGATTATATGGTCTGGAGTCACATATGACCCACTTGGTCATTGCCTTAATTAAATCTTTCTTTGATGCCTCGTCAACTTCAACCTTTGGGCCGACTGCGTCTTTTGCGCACATTAACACATAGCATTTATGTTTGACAAGATTTAATGTCGGCTTGTTATTGTACCTAAGAACTCTCTTACATTTTCTACAACCCACGAAATGTTGGACTTCATCACCATTGGCATTTGTTATACCGCCAAAAACTTCCTATACCTTGCTCCTTCCCCTTATGTCACTAATATTAAATTCACCACTTAAGAGTTTGGAGGAAATTGATGTGTTATTGTATTCTTCTGTCGAAGACGTTAAAGATTGCATTGAAATCTTAAATAAAAGGAAAATTTAAAAGGTAGTTTAATATTTAATGTTTTTAAAAATACTTACTTCATCATTTTAATAAATTTTTTAAATTAATTAATATTGTTTTTTTTAATTTTTATATAATACTGAAACTTTTTAACCATTCAGAATGATTTATAATATGTCGCTTTATTAATATCGAAACGAAACTTCTTGGCGCACATGCTGTTCCTATTGTAGTTTACCGTTTTTAATTGTACTCTACCAAAATACATGAACAATATACTATTCTCTCCTCTCATGTAGTTTAATCTGTTCTCTGAACAGAGTACAGAGTTTACGACAGTGGTCGATTCGTTGCGCTGATCTTCTCTATAAGCTTTGTTTTGATTTTTGTATTTCTGCATTATACTATACTGGACAATACTATGCAGTAGTGCAGTAATAAAATAGGAAGTATTCTTGCAAGGCTTTAATATGTAAATATATATATATATTTATACATATATATATATATATATATATATATATATATATATATATATATATATATATATATATATATGTATATATATATATATATATATATATATATATATATATATATATATATATATATATATATATATATATATATATATATATTGTTACGAAATTGCCCTCTTGACAATTTACTCTGTTACAAAATTGCCCTCCGGACAATTTACTCTGTTACAAAATTGACCTCCTGACAATTTCTCTAACTATCTGTACTCGGACTCGTACCGCTGGATTGTCTAGTAATCAAACAATCGCTGGTTAAATTAAAATAATTAGCTTTATTTAATTATTGTTATTTACACATTTAATATTAGGCTTAAAGTTTACTTAGTTATTATTTGCACTTTATTTCACAAACCATTAGTCACTTTATTTAATAAGTAATTTCATCACTTTATTTAATAATGAATTTCATCACTTTGCAAAATTACAAATACTGCTAATACTGCTGCTTAGATTAAAATGCCTGATGTATACACTTTTACGATCTCTGATCTACTGTCTTCGACTTTTAACAGTCTTGTCGCTTTTATAGTTTTCGAATGGTTGGTGTAGAAACTTCTACGCTATTCTCGTAGTTTCTAGAAGCTTCTATCCTCTTCGACAGAAGTCGAGAATATTCTTTTTGATATTACCGACGGATGGTTCTTGAATAAGCTTTTATTCGAATAGTTCGCATCTTGACTCACAGGGGGCACTCATTCTCCAGATGGGATCCTAAAAGTATGCAATCCCTTTTCACTGAGCTATCACGTTTCACTGCCCTCCGCTTAAACTTGTTCGTCCCGAACAAGGATAGTACTGCAACCTTTATAAGGAGATAACATCTCTAAATGAACGACTTTCATTTTGCTCCTGGCATTTCTCGCCAACTGGATGCGGTATACTACATCGTTGAGCCGCTTTATCACCTTATAAGGGCCTTCCCAGTGTGTTTGCAGTTTTGGCGATAATCCCTTTTTCCTTTGCGGATTATGAAGCATAACTAGCTGCCCTTCCTGAAATCCTTTGGAGTTTGCTCGTAGATCATATCTGGCTTTCATTTTATCACTCATCAGTTGTGTGCGCTTTCTGATGGTTCCATGAATTTCATTCAGCTGTCTTCGTTTGTCAGCTACATAACTGCTACATGAAACTTCCGTAGATGAGTAGGCACCGAATTTCAGATCTGCAGGCAATCTTATGTCACAACCGAAAATAGCCTTAGCTGGTGTTGTAGATGTTGTATCGTGAGTTGCCGATCGGTATGCCATTAAGAAGAGGGGTATGTGTTGGTCCCAATTATTCTGGTTTCTGTCCACGACTTTTCTTAGGTGTTCCTCAAGCGTACGATTAAATCTTTCAACCATTCCATCGGATTGTGGGTGCAAAGGGGTTGTACGAGTTTTGCGTATGCCCATCAATTCACTCATTTCCCTGAATATTGTTGACTCGAAATTTCTGCCTTGATCCGAGTGCAACTCGAGGGGAGCTCTGAATCTGCAGACCCAATTATTGATAAATGCATCTGCAACGGTCTTAGCTTCTTGATCGGGAATGGGGTATACTTCTGGCCATTTACTAAAATAGTCGATTACGACGAGAACATATTTGTTGCCGGAATCACTAATTGGAAACGGACCTGCTATGTCCATTGCAATACGCTCAAATGGCGCTCCCACGTTGTATAAATGCATCTTCCCCTGGCTGCGACGGCTCGGTCCCTTGGCAGCTGTACACTTTTCACAAGCACTAATCCAGTCAACTACCGATTGCTGGCAACCAACCCAATAAAATCATGTTTTAATATTTTCGACTGTTTTTGTTATTCCCAAATGTCCTCCGCTTGGCCCACTATGGTATTCCTTGAGAATTTCGCTTATTCTTGCCTTGGGTACCACAATCAAGTTCTTCGTGGTTTTTCATCTTCGCTCTCCCACAGGCGGAATAGGCATCCATCTTGCAGCTTTAAGCTATTCCATTGAGCCCAATATGCTTTAGTTATGGGGCTTTCAGTCGAGATTTCGTTCCAATCAGGCCGTTTTCCTTCATTCTTACTTGATACGATTTTTGCCAAATCTGGGTCATTTCGTTGTTCTTCTTTTATCTTTTCCGCTGTCCATTCATCGTCTGGTAAAACAGCCATTAAGCGCACATCGACTACTCCTTCTTTCCCTTCAGCTTTAGAACAGTGCTTACATTCCATACTGCAAGGACGTTGTGATAGTGCATCAGCATTCCCGTGGTTTCCGCCTCTGCGATGTTCTATTGTGAAATCGTAGCTTTGGAGTCTCTCAATCCATCTCGCAACCTGACTTTCGGGATTTTTGAACTGTAATAGCCAGCGCAGAGCAGCGTGATCCGTTCTCAACAAGAACTTTTGTCCATACAGGTACTTGTTAAAGTGCTTCACGCACTGCATAACCGCCAAAAGTTCTCTCCGTGTTACACAGTAATTTCACTCTGGCTTTGATAAGATCTTACTGAAGTAGGCTATTACTCTTTCATGTCCGTCAATAACTTGCGACAGGACACCTCCAATCCCGAATCCACTTGCATCTGTATCCAAAATAAATTTTTCGCCAGGTATTGGATACGCAAGGATCGGAGCTGTACACAATAGCTCTTTCAATCTGTTGAATGCCTTCTCCTGTTCGCTTTTCCACTCAAAAGGACAATTTTTCCTCGTTAATGCATGCAGACTACCAGCCACGTCCGCAAAGCCTGGAACAAAGCGTCTGTAATAGGTGCAAAGACCCAAGAAGCTGCGTAGCTCATGCAAACTAGTTGGTCTTGTCCACTCCCTTACTGAGTCTATCTTATCTGGATCTGTGTGTACTCCTTCAGGTGTGACTTTATGTCCAAGGTACTTGACTTCTTTCTTGAAGAACGAGCATTTCCTTGCGCTCAGCTTCAACCCTGAAGCTCCTAATCGCATCAATACTTCTTCCAAATTCTTCAAGTGGTCCTCGAAGTCCTTTCCCATAACGATGATGTCATCTAAGTACACCAGACACGTTTTCCAGTGAAGACCCTTTAGCACATGTTCCATTAAGCGTTCAAATGTAGCTGGAGCATTACACAGTCCGAATGGCATCACGAAAAATTGCCATAGTCCATCACCGGCGCTGAATGCTGTCTTTTCCTTGTCTTGGTCGTCTACTGCCACTTGCCAATATCCGCTTTGTAAATCCAGCGTTGAGAACCAATTTGAACCAGAAAGTGTGTCTAAAATATCGTCGATGCGAGGTTATGGATATCTATCTTTCTTCGTTACCTCATTTAGTTTACGATAATCTACACAGAAACGTGTGGAGCCATCCTTCTTCTTGACTAATACCACTGGAGAACTCCAGGCGCTCGCTGATGGCTCTATGACGTTGTTCTGATGCATTTCCTTCAGCAATACATTCACCTCTTCTCTCTTTGCCAGAGGTACTCTTCTTGACGCTTGACGAATGGGTTTGGCATCACCAGTGTTGATTGTGTGTTTCACCATCTTTGTTCTGCCTTCGTGTTTACCCTTTTCAGCAAATACTGACCAATGTCTTGCCAAAAGTTGGCTGGCAGTCCTCCTCTGCTCTATGCATAAGTCTTTGCTCCATTCTTTCGTGAGATCGTCGAGTACTTTTTTATCAGCTGGTATCTTCATTTTTGTGTCTCGCGGCTGGCTTTCACAGTTTACAATTGCCGAAATTGCCCGGCAATTTCCAATTATCTGTCCTTTCTCTATGGTTTTAGCGGAATTTACAATATTGACCACTCTTACTGGCACTATTCTATTCTGCTGTTCTTCTACGAGGGTTTTTCCAATTATGATGTCATCCAGTGCAAATTTTTCATCAGTCTCCACAACCCACAACTTGTTCTTCTCCACATCTCCCGTCCATTTTGGCCCATATGACTGCCTCTGACTTTGCTGGGATTTTTGTCCGCCGCGATACAATGGCTTGTCGGATACCTCCATACTTATCCTCACCAACGGATAACGGTATTTCGGTGTTCGCATACTTCAACATTTGGCATTTCAAATCTAGGGTGAATCCATTCCGAATCATAAAATCATCCACACCTAAGATAAATTCGTCCACAATATCCGCAACTACAAACTCGTGCGTCACTGTTGTGGTGCCGATAGTTATATTCCGTGTAACTTTTCCCAGTACCGGTGCATCATCTCCAGTTGCCGTACGCAATCTTATTCCCTGAAGCGACTCGATTCCCCGAACGAGATCCCTTCTAATTATGGAATGTGATGCACCCGTATCCAATGTTACCACGATTTTTCTTCCATTTACTACGCTGTCGACAGTTAGGCTGTTGATTTTCCGTGCCATCTGAGAAACGAAGATTCTGGGGCTACATGTTGTGGGAGTCAGATCAAGCCCCTCGAGACTGACTCCATCTAGTTTGTCGACGGCTTTTCAACATTTTCTGATTCCCTACTTTGGAATCTGACTTGCTTTGGAGGTCTTACCGGTGAGCGTGATCTAGAACGTTTCCGTCTCGATTGGCAATTACGGGCCATATGTCCGACCTCTCCGCAGGTGAAGCATTTGCCCGTGATACTTTGGCCGCTTTCAACTTGTACCTGACGGGCTCTGTATACTGGCTGGCACACCAAGGCTGCTGTCTCTGAAGTTAAAGCGCTAGCTACAGTCTCTATATATGTAGCTTTCGGATTAGCGCTAGCTACAGTCTCTATATATGTAGCTTTCGGATTAGTATTGCAGAACGCTTTATCTCCGCGTCGCGAATGCCATATACGAAGGTGTCCATCATACACCTCTCAGTGATCTCTCCTGGGTAGGCAAGATAAGCCAACCGTTCCACTTCCGCCGCAAACTGTTGTAGAGACTCACCACTCTTCTGTACCAGTGTTCGTAGCTCTACTTGGTACATCTGCTTCCGGTGTTCACTACCATACTTGCGCTGAACGGCATTCATCAAGGTTTCATAGCAGTCTCGCTCACTTTCTGAGATAGTTTGAAGCACATCAGCGGCAGCACCTTTCAACGAAACGGTTAATGCAGCCACTTTTTCGCGAGCACTCCAACCATTTGTGTTAGCGGTAGTCTCAAACTGCATTCTGAAGACACTAAATGTCGTGGTTCCATCATAGGTAGGAGGCTTCAGTTTTATTGAGGATAAAGCTGTCACAGGCAATACCTTCCTGTAGTAGGTGAATTCTTTGCTCTAATTCGTTCTGCTTTTGCTCGTTCGCAATGAATTTTTGTTCTACAGATTTTTCGAACGATTCCTGCCGTGTCTCAATTTCACAAACCTTCCTGTCTACCATATCAGACATTTCTTTCATCTGCTGTGAATTCAGTTGAGCAAGTCGTGTTTCACTCTGCTGTAATTGTTCTTTGACAGCTTGAGAATTTTGCTATAACTGTTCTTTGACGCTTGAGAATTTTGCTGTAACTGTTCTTTGACTTCCTCTTTTACAGCTTGTTTCACGGATTGTATTGCCCCGAGGAGTGCTTTTATGTCGAAGTTACCAGTATTAGTTCCTTGAGGTGCTTCTTCCTGTCGAGATGTCATTGGCTCTTCACATTGGAATTCATGCGCATCGACATCTATACCCTGCTCCTCTAAAGCGCTTCTTAATCGCACCTGCAGCTCGGCTTTAAGCCCCTGTGTTTGCAAATTTAAACGCTCAAGCTCCTTCTTGAGCTGCTCCAATCTCAGTTTTTCAAATTTAACCATGTTTATTACAGATACAAAATCCCACTTCTGACACCAATTGTTACGAAATTGCCCTCTTGACAATTTACTCTGTTACAAAATTGCCCTCCTGACAATTTCTCTAACTCTCTGTACTCGGACTCGTACCACTGGATTGTGTAGTAATCAAACAATCGCTGGTTAAATTAAAATAATTAGCTTTATTTAATTATTGCTATTTACACATTTAATATTAGGCTTAAAGTTTACTTAGTTATTATTTGCACTTTATTTCACAAACCATTAGTCACTTTATTTACTAATGAATTTCATCACTTTACACAATTACAAATACTGCTGCTTTGATTATAATGCTAGATGCACACACTGTTACGGTCTCTGATCTACTGTCTTCGACTTTGAACAGTCTTGTCGCTTTTATAGTTTTCGAATGGTTTGAGTCGATAATTCTACACCATCCTCGTATTTTCTAGAATTTTCGATCCACTTCGACAGAAGTCGAGAATATTCTTTTTGATATTACCGACAGATGGTTCTTGAATAAGCTTTTATTCGAATAGTTCGCATCTTGACTCACAGGGGGCACTCATTCTCCAGATAGGATCCTAAAAGTATGCAATCCCTTTTCACTGAGCTATCACGTTTCAATATGTTAAATAGAGAAAATGTACCGCAGCCACTCTACCGTCTTGAAGGTAGAGTGGCCTTAAGCTATGAAGGTTAAAAAAGGTGAAAATCATCCGATTTACAACTTGCAATATCTTTTGCATCGTAAAGTCACGGTGGAAGAACCTCGGAAAAGGAGTGGACCAATCTATTGGCAAAAAAACTGTCAAGAGTTTGGGCACACAAAAGCTTATTTCGAGTTACCAAATGTGTGTGTTTTCTGTGGTGATCTCCATGCAACATCCTGTTGCAATTCACCCAAACAAGACTTTTAGAAAAAATGTAGCAACTATGGAGATACACATACAGCGAACTATAGGGGCTGCCCAGTATACGTAGAAGTTAGAGAAAAAATGCGTCCTCAGCCGAAACAAAAACAACAGCACTATAGTTATCAACCTGCGAAACCAACTGAGCCATGTCGGTCACAAGATGTATTAGCTATGGAAATATTGTTGAAACCTGGCCTCCGAGTTTAAACCACAAACTGATCATTTTAAAAAAATTGTCTCGTCAGTTGCACAAACTCTAAACCAGTTTATGTTTTCAATGCAAGGAATGATGCAGGAAACTATGCGAAACCAAACTCAAATCCTCCAGATGTTAATGTCAAAAAAAAAATGAACAGTCTCAGAATCTATCACTGGAATGCAAATGGCGTTAGCCAGCACAAACTTGAGTTGCATACTTTTCTATTTGACAAAAACATTGAAATTATGCTCATTTCGGAAACCCATCTAACTTCTAAAAACAATTTTAAAGTCAGTGGATACCACTTCTATTACACAAAACATCTAGACAACAGAAGATTGGGATCCTTATTAAAGCCAGATTAAAACATCACTTAATCGAAGATCACTGCAAAAACTTCCTCCAAGTTACATCGATATGCCTTGAAGAGATGGTGGGCGACATAACAATTTCCGCAATATATTGTCCTCCACAGTTTAAAATGACTTCACAATAGTTCAATGACTTCTCAATAGCCTTGGAGATAAATTTCTTGTTGTGGGACACTACAACGCCAAGCACACCTACTGGGGTTCAAGATTTATTACCCCGAAAGGTAGGCAACTCTTTGACGCAATGCTTCGAAACCGGAATATGGATTTTACATCATCTGGTAAACCTACATACTGGCCCTCTGATCGTAGAAAAATACCAGATTTAATAGATTTTGGCATTACTAAAAATATTAGTAGAGACCTAATTTCAGTAGAAGCTTGTTATGACCTCTCTTCTGACCATTCGCCAGTTATCTTGACCCTTTCCTTTGAGCCTCAAATAGAAGCCAAACCAGATAATTTAACCAATCGATTAACAAACTGGTCGAAATTTAGGAAATATGTCAGTTCGCACATCCAGCAAAACATAGCCCTTAAAACCATACACGATGTCGACGCAACGCTACAGACGTTTACCCAAATACTTACCACTGCAGCCAAACTCGCCCCACCAGTTGTTGAAATTGCTTTAATCGATCTAATAGAACATAAAATGACTTTCAAAGAATGATAAAAGAAAAACGAAAACTGAGACGAGAATGACAATTGACAAGTGTTATAAAAGAGCAGCAAAATACTTTAAAGAGGGAACATGAGCTGAGTCCGCAACATAACCTAAAAAGCCTTTCAGCGACCGGAGATACCAACAACTCGCTATGGAAAGCTGTAAGTAAAATGAAGGGGCCCCGGTACTGGGAACCGCCTATAAGACTTTCCGAAGGTAATTGGGCAAAAAGCGTTGCAGAAAAGAGAGAACCCTTTGCAGACCATCTCCAACATGTGTTCACACCAAATTTAATGCAGACCTTTAACACCTCTGAATGTACGTCAGGCGAAACGACGCCCAAAGATTAAAATTACGGAAGTAAAATTGATTGTATGAAAGGAAATAATAAGTCCAAAAAAAGCTCCGGGTCACGACCTTATCACAAACAAAATTCTGAAGGAACTACTAAATATTGCAATTGTTCATTTTACGTATATTTTAAATGCTCTGCTAAGTCTAAATTACTACCCAAATTTTTGGAAATTGTCCGTTATTATAATGATTAATAAACCAGGGAAGGATCCAACACAAATAACATCATATAGACCAATAGGCCTTCTGTCAAAACTCTCTGAAGTCTTCGAAAATGTATTTCTCCATAAAATAACTCCACGATTGGAAAGAAAAGAAGTAATCTCTCAATACCAATTTGGGTTTCGAGAGAAGCACGGTACAATAGAGCAGATCCACAGAATATCTGCAGTAATTAGAGAGGCTTTGGAGAATAAAAAATATTGCTCTGGGATTTTTCTCGATGTGGCACAGTTCGATAAAGTATGGCATGACAGTCTCATCTACAATGTTCAGAACTACCTTCCCGAATATAGTATATATATAATAGTTTGAAGTCCTACCTTTTTGATCGGAAATTTAAAGTCAAACATAAAACCCATATAACAGGCACCCACAAAATCCCAGCTGGAGTCCCACAGGGGAGTATACTTGGACCGCTTTTGTACCTCTTATACTCAAGTGATTTACCAACAGATAACCAGCTGACTACATCTATGTTTGCAGACGATATCGCAATTTTATATTTCCATAAAGATTCCAACATTGCCTCACAAAAATTAAAGGATCACATCAGACGTGGTTACTAAAATGGAGAATTAAGTTTAGCGAGTCGAAAAGCGTTCACATACCGTTTACTTTAAGACAAGAAACATGCCCTCCTTAATATAGTAATGATCCCACAAGCAAGCGAAGTGAAAGTTCTTGGAATTCATTTGTATAGACGTCTCAGCTGGCGAAAGCACATCTAAGCCAAAAGATTACAACTAAAGCTCAGTGCATAAGTGACCTTCATAGTGTACAGACGTGCATGCGAGTTCGTAATCATATCATCCACGTTTCGTTTCTAACCGGTTTTACCTGAGCTACACATACATACAAACAACAAAAAAAAAAACAACAAGAACATAGTAACAAGCAATTAACATACTATATTCTTCACTCTAAACACAATAAAAACTATACATATAATTTTTAAGCATACTTGACCCACCTGACATTTGAAGGAGAAATCCTCCAAACATTAGCGAGTCCAGGTATTTAACAATAACCAGAAATGACAATGAAACTTTCACTGGGTTATCGCCCTTTATAATAAAAAAATCATCGATTACACTTGTAACGGTGAAGTTGAAATGTGTAAAAAAACACGTGCTGGCACATTGCTGGTAAAAACTAAAAATATTACACAAACAAACAAACTGTTAAATCTTACATCGATGCACAACAACATACCAATCAGTGTTGCACTACATAAATCTCTTAACATTACCAAAGGCGTAATTTACTGCAATGATTTACGGGATATTAGTGAAACAATAATTTTAGAAGAACTAAAACCACAAAACATTATCGAAGTTAAAAAATCTTTAAAAAACAAGATAACAAGCTAAAAGAAACCGGACTAATCATAATCACGTTCAACTCACAAAGTCTTCTTGAAAACATAAACATTGGATATGAAAGAATTAAAGTACGTTCTGTGAGGACTAAAATCTTCTGTGGGAAATTTTGGCCCACACTACAAATGACAGAGTCGCTACGAAACTATATACACACACACATCACGATAAAATACCCGAACCGAAGCAACTGCATTAGAAATTTAACGAAAAAAACTACATACGTTGTAACCAATCAGCGCAGCAGTGGCGGGAGAACAGATCACCATCAGCATATTATACCAGTTGGAATAATAACTAGGATTACAACAAAAGCAACCTCACGCACAGCCAACGATCTTGCCAACCAGCGCTACGCTTGCGAAGAGAGGAAAAACACAGCGACGAAGAATACAACAAATACATGCAGGACAAGAGAAGGTGAGTGCACGAACTCAGCGGTGGAATTTGCCGAGTGCGCTCGCTCGGAAATCTTACACCAACAACACGAAGAAACGAGAGCGAAACACAAGAGGGACAACGACAGAGCAACCACCACGCCAAACGACCAGCACGTACAAAGCAGAAGGAGGAATACAAATGAAATGCTGGTTGTCAGTTAAATTAAATATTTAACAACAACACCACTACAGGATTCCGGACAGCGCTGCTGGCAGGCAACAATACTGCAGGCTAACCAGGGACCGTTGGAGTGAGGTGGCTGACCGCCAGAAGTTGAAGGTGGCCCAAGGGCAAAAGACTACAACACCAACAAGCCTGACTGCAACAACAACAAGCCTGCCACAACAACAACAATCGACTACTGGCCAACGGAAGTAAAGTCACACAACGGTGGCCTGCCAATAACAACATGTGTCAGCCGCTGCGACCTGGGACTATATAAACCACGTAGCCCAGGCAGCAGGTCTCTTCGTCGATCACCAGCATCCTGACTAGCAACAGCTCTACAAAGTACAATACGAACACAGAAAGCTTAGCGAGAACCTCTGGTTTTTAATCGTTTTCTCGCTAAGCCAAATACAGACAGAGACTACAGGGATTCAGTGAGAGCCTCTGGTTTTTAATCGTTCTCCCACTGAATCACTGAGACACATACGCAACCGAGACTTAGGGACTTAGGGGGAACCTCTGGTTCTTTAATCGTTTTCCCACTAAGTCATACCGAGACCATAGGGACTCAGTGAGAGCCTCTAGTTTTTAATCGTTCTCCCACTGAGTCACAGAGACACATACTTACCGGGACGTAGAGACAGGCAAACAAGTATACACTAAGCAAGTTTATTTATATAGAATTAAGAAAATAGAATTGTTTCGAGCAAGAGCTCCCCATCATTATATTAAATAAATACGTTATTGTTAATATAACTCGCAGGACTTTTGATATTTTTCTGTACACGACCCCTGGAGCCGCTGAGTTTTACCCCAGCTATAACAAAGAGTCGTTACAGTGGCGCCCGAGCAGGGACTCTGAGTAAAAGAAAACTAAATCAGCGCATCGCACTTTGAAAAAGAAAAAAACTAAATCGCAAGGAAGCTCAGCTCGTGAGAGAATTTACCATAGCAAAGAGAAAGCTACGTCTACGCAGTCACGCATAATACAGCCGAATCAGCGCCAGCTTATAATACACACACATATTGTCTTCATCGTCACCTAAGACTTTCACAGGATGCTGAAAACAAGCTGGGTGTACTTGCTACGCAAGGATGAGCTGGTGATCTTTGCTGATGAATTCGGTGTAGAGGCTACAGGTACCGTGGATGAAGTCCGTAAACGTCTTTCCGACTTCTTCACTGAAACAGAGCTGACTCAGGATCAGAAATACCAATTGCAGAAGCTACAATCCAAGTACGTTAAGAGCACATCCCCAAGGCCGGCTGTGTCCATAGTTACCCGCGAAACGCTGGCAGTGGACAGGCCAGAGGCATACACAGGTGCAACATTAACGGCAGAGAACTCAGGGGTACGGAGAACACTACAGCATCGCTCCGTGTCACCTGCAACAATGAATCAACAGCACAACGGGATTGTACAGTACGCCGTTGTGATTGACCAGGTGAGGAAGTGGTCCCTTAACTTTGACGGAGGGCGTGACCCGCTAGCGTTTATAGAGCGAGTCGAGGAACTGGCAGAAGTTTACGACATAAATAAAGATTTCCTTCCACGTACCATGCCCATGCCTGAACTTTTGAGAGAGAGCGCACTTATGTGGTACAGGAATAATAATCGAGCGTGGCGCGATTGGCGTACATATAGGAGAGACTTTCTAAAATTCTTCTTGCCAGCACGATACATGGAGAAACTCGAAGACCAGATCCGCCAGCGTCACCAGAGACCCAGAGAAGGGTTCAAGCAGTTTGTAGTTGAATTGCAGAATCTAATGCGGCACTTGGACTATTCCGAAGAACAGAAACTGGAGCGTATTTTCCAGAACAGCCTGCCAGAATACCAGCTATATGTGCGCCGCAGAGATTTCACATCGCTAGCAGAGCTGATAGAAATGGCTGCAGACTTGGAGAGCATACGGAGAGCATACGGAGAGAAGGCGAACAACTACCAGCGCCACCCATACAACGGCGAAGAGAGCAAGGTCCACCACGAGAGGTGAGAAACTGTCAGGTGACGGTAGAGAGCAGAGAGACACCCATTGAACCAAGAACAGCCTGCTGGCGTTGTGGCCAAAATGGTCATATAGCACGCATATGTCGCAACGCACAGATCCTGTTCTGTTGGGAGTGTGGTCAAAGGGATGTGAGGACTATAGAGTGCTGCAAACTAAGAGCACCAACCGATCGAGAGCTACCGACGACAGAAACACAGCATGCCACAAAGGAGAGACAGCAGACTTCCCCATTGGAAAACTTATTGCACTGTGACGGACAACGAATCTGCGCCACCGTTTCGATTGGCACAGAAACTGTCACAGCAACACTGGACACAGGGGCAACTCACAGTTTTGTGAGCAGAGAGCTAGCACGAAAGCTACGCTCTTCCACCAGCAAATTTGGAAAATCCAATACCAGAGCACGTATGGCAGACGGAAGTGCTAGGAGAGTCAGTGGGACATTGACGGCAACGGTAAGGCTTGGAGAGCAGACATGCGAGCAAGAGCTACTTATCATGCCTGATTCCATTAATGAGCTACTCCTTGGACTAGACTTCATGGCAAGCCTAGGAATGACAGTGAAGTGTGGTGAACAGGAGATCACATTGGGACCTCAAAACAATTGCGTGCAACCCCGAGATATTGCAATGTGCACGACAATTCGTGTTGAGAATGCCACACAAATCCATTCAACGACTTCCAAGAGGCACGCCAGCGACAAAAATGCTCAGGTAAAGAGACACAACAGAGAATACACAGAGAACCAACGAATTCGCAAACACACAACAGCAAGAACAAAGATGACTCACACGAACGAATTCACCTGCCACGGACTATGCCCAGCGAAATCCCACAGCGAATCCCACAAAAGCATATATCGAAGGACTACACATGAATCAGCATATGGGCCTCGGAAAAAGGACGCAGGCGCAATCAAACGCGAGGAGCTGCCACAGCTAAGTCAAAATACAATCAGAGCAATCAGGGTATCTCCTAATCACTTCGCAAAGTCAGAACCAGTGCGAAACAACCAAAACATACCACGTAGACAACGTGACAGATCAAGGGACAACCACCGTGCAATCAAGTGCACCAAACACAGCAGAAGCGATGACAAGAGGAATAAACGTGACTTCAATAGCCACCAACCCAACAGCATTAAACAACAGAGGCAGTCAACAGAGAAACATACGACAAACACAGGCACCTTATTCACATTCCAAAACATAGAAGAGCTACAAGGACCAAAAGGAGGTGATCTGCCACAGAACTTGGTAGCTGAAGTTTTGCAAATAGCCAAAGGGGCTCAGCAAAAACGGACACGAGGGCGAATACGATTTAGGCGAGACGCATATAGAGTGACCATCAACCGTGACGCTGTCATCATTTTTCATCGTCGGTAAAGTGGGGAGGGCGTGTGAGGACTAAAATCTTCTGTGGGAAATTTTGGCCCACACTACAAATATCAGAGTCGCTACGAAACTATATACACACACACATCACGATAAAATACCCGAACCGAAGCAACTGCATTCGAAATTTAACGAAAAAAACTACATACGTTGTAACCAATCAGCGCAGCAGTGGCGGGAGAACAGATCACCATCAGCATATTATACCAGTTGGAATAATAACTAGGATTACAACAAAAGCAACCTCACGCACAGCCAACGATCTTGCCAACCAGCGCTACGCTTGCGAAGAGAGGAAAAACACAGCGACGAAGAATACAACAAATACATGCAGGACAAGAGAAGGTGAGTGCACGAACTCAGCGGTGGAATTTGCCGAGTGCGCTCGCTCGGAAATCTTACACCAACAACACGAAGAAACGAGAGCGAAACACAAGAGGGACAACGACAGAGCAACCACCACGCCAAACGACCAGCACGTACAAAACAGAAGGAGGAATACAAATGAAATGCTGGTTGTCAGTTAAATTAAATATTTAACAACAACACCACTACAGGATTCCGGACAGCGCTGCTGGCAGGCAACAATACTGCAGGCTAACCAGGGACCGTTGGAGTGAGGTGGCTGACCGCCAGAAGTTGAAGGTGGCCCAAGGGCAAAAGACTACAACACCAACAAGCCTGACTGCAACAACAACAAGCCTGCCACAACAACAACAATCGACTACTGGCCAACGGAAGTAAAGTCACACAACGGTGGCCTGCCAATAACAACATGTGTCAGCCGTGGCGACCTGGGACTATATAAACCACGTAGCCCAGGCAGCAGGTCTCTTCGTCGATCACCAGCATCCTGACTAGCAACAGCTCTACAAAGTACAATACGAACACAGAAAGCTTAGCGAGAACCTCTGGTTTTTAATCGTTTTCTCGGTAAGCCATAGACAGATAGAGACTACAGGGATTCAGTGAGAGCCTCTGGTTTTTAATCGTTCTCCCACTGAATCACTGAGACACATACGCAACCGAGACTTAGGGACTTAGGGGGAACCTCTGGTTCTTTAATCGTTTTCCCACTAAGTCATACCGAGACCATAGGGACTCAGTGAGAGCCTCTGGTTTTTAATCGTTCTCCCACTGAGTCACAGAGACACATACTTACCGGGACGTAGAGACAGGCAAACAAGTATACACTAAGCAAGTTTATTTATATAGAATTAAGAAAATAGAATTGTTTCGAGCAAGAGCTCCCCATCATTATATTAAATAAATACGTTATTGTTAATATAACTCGCAGGACTTTTGATATTTTTCTGTACACGACCCCTGGAGCCGCTGAGTTTTACCCCAGCTATAAAAAAGAGTCGTTACAGTGGCGCCCGAGCAGGGACTCTGAGTAAAAGAAAACTAAATCAGCGCATCACATTTTGAAAAAGAAAAAAACTAAATCGCAAGGAAGCTCAGCTCGTGAGAGAATTTACCAGAGCAAAGAGAAAGCTACGTCTACGCAGTCACGCATAATACAGCCGAATCAGCGCCAGCTTATAATACACACACATATTGTCTTCGTCACCTAAGACTTTCACAGGATGCTGAAAACAAGCTGGGTGTACTTGCTACGCAAGGATGAGCTGGTGATCTTTGCTGATGAATTCGGTGTAGAGGCTACAGGTACCGTGGATGAAGTCCGTAAACGTCTTTCCGACTTCTTCACTGAAACAGAGCTGACTCAGGATCAGAAATACCAATTGCAGAAGCTACAATCCAAGTACGTTAAGAGCACATCCCCAAGGCCGGCTGTGTCCATAGTTACCCGCGAAACGCTGGCAGTGGACAGGCCAGAGGCATACACAGGTGCAACATTAACGGCAGAGAACTCAGGGGTACGGAGAACACTACAGCATCGCTCCGTGTCACCTGCAACAATGAATCAACAGCACAACGGGATTGTACAGTACGCCGTTGTGATTGACCAGGTGAGGAAGTGGTCCCTTAACTTTGACGGAGGGCGTGACCCGCTAGCGTTTATAG
The DNA here is from genome assembly GCA_920105625.2 of Clusia tigrina. Classification (NCBI taxonomy): domain Eukaryota; kingdom Metazoa; phylum Arthropoda; class Insecta; order Diptera; family Clusiidae; genus Clusia; species Clusia tigrina. Next base: position 123,059,470 of record OV050032.1, on the reverse strand, counting down.
AGCGAGTCGAGGAACTGGCAGAAGTTTACGACATAAATAAAGATTTCCTTCCACGTACCATGCCTGAACTTTTGAGAGAGAGCGCACTTATGTGGTACAGGAATAATAATCGAGCGTGGCGCGATTGGCGTACATATAGGAGAGACTTTCTAAAATTCTTCTTGCCAGCACGATACATGGAGAAACTCGAAGACCAGATCCGCCAGCGTCACCAGAGACCCAGAGAAGGGTTCAAGCAGTTTGTAGTTGAATTGCAGAATCTAATGCGGCACTTGGACTATTCCGAAGAACAGAAACTGGAGCGTATTTTCCAGAACAGCCTGCCAGAATACCAGCTATATGTGCGCCGCAGAGATTTCACATCGCTAGCAGAGCTGATAGAAATGGCTGCAGACTTGGAGAGCATACGGAGAGCATACGGAGAGAAGGCGAACAACTACCAGCGCCACCCATACAACGGCGAAGAGAGCAAGGTCCACCACGAGAGGTGAGAAACTGTCAGGTGACGGTAGAGAGCAGAGAGACACCCATTGAACCAAGAACAGCCTGCTGGCGTTGTGGCCAAAATGGTCATATAGCACGCATATGTCGCAACGCACAGATCCTGTTCTGTTGGGAGTGTGGTCAAAGGGATGTGAGGACTATAGAGTGCTGCAAACTAAGAGCACCAACCGATCGAGAGCTACCGACGACAGAAACACAGCATGCCACAAAGGGGAGACAGCAGACTTCCCCATTGGAAAACTTATTGCACTGTGACGGACAACGAATCTGCGCCACCGTTTCGATTGGCACAGAAACTGTCACAGCAACACTGGACACAGGGGCAACTCACAGTTTTGTGAGCAGAGAGCTAGCACGAAAGCTACGCTCTTCCACCAGCAAATTTGGAAAATCCAATACCGGAGCACGTATGGCAGACGGAAGTGCTAGGAGAGTCAGTAGGACATTGACGGCAACGGTAAGGCTTGGAGAGCAGACATGCGAGCAAGAGCTACTTATCATGCCTGATTCCATTAATGAGCTACTCCTTGGACTAGACTTCATGGCAAGCCTAGGAATGACAGTGAAGTGTGGTGAACAGGAGATCACATTGGGACCTCAAAACAATTGCGTGCAACCCCGAGATATTGCAATGTGCACGACAATTCGTGTTGAGAATGCCACACAAATCCATTCAACGACTTCCAAGAGGCACGCCAGCGACAAAAATGCTCAGGTAAAGAGACACAACAGAGAATACACAGAGAACCAACGAATTCGCAAACACACAACACCAAGAACAAAGATGACTCACACGAACGAATTCACCTGCCACGGACTATGCCCAGCGAAATCCCACAGCGAATCCCACAAAAGCATATATCGAAGGACTACACATGAATCAGCATATGGGCCTCGGAAAAAGGACGCAGGCGCAACCAAACGCGAGGAGCTGGCACAGCTAAGTCAAAATACAATCAGAGCAATCAGGGTATCTCCTAATCACTTCGCAAAGTCAGAACCAGTGCGAAACAACCAAAACATACCACGTAGACAACGTGACAGATCAAGGGACAACCACCGTGCAATCAAGTGCACCAAACACAGCAGAAGCGATGACAAGAGGAATAAACGTGACTTCAATAGCCACCAACCCAACAGCATTAAACAACAGAGGCAGTCAACAGAGAAACATACGACAAACACAGGCACCTTATTCACATTCCAAAACATAGAAGAGCTACAAGGACCAAAAGGAGGTGATCTGCCACAGAACTTGGTAGCTGAAGTTTTGCAAATAGCCAAAGGGGCTCAGCAAAAACGGACACGAGGGCGAATACGATTTAGGCGAGACGCATATAGAGTGACCATCAACCGTGACGCTGTCATCATTTTTCATCGTCGGTAAAGTGGGGAGGGCGTGTGAGGACTAAAATCTTCTGTGGGAAATTTTGGCCCACACTACAAATATCAGAGTCGCTACGAAACTATATACACACACACATCACGATAAAATACCCGAACCGAAGCAACTGCATTCGAAATTTAACGAAAAAAACTACATACGTTGTAACCAATCAGCGCAGCAGTGGCGGGAGAACAGATCACCATCAGCATATTATACCAGTTGGAATAATAACTAGGATTACAACAAAAGCAACCTCACGCACAGCCAACGATCTTGCCAACCAGCGCTACGCTTGCGAAGAGAGGAAAAACACAGCGACGAAGAATACAACAAATACATGCAGGACAAGAGAAGGTGAGTGCACGAACTCAGCGGTGGAATTTGCCGAGTGCGCTCGCTCGGAAATCTTACACCAACAACACGAAGAAACGAGAGCGAAACACAAGAGGGACAACGACAGAGCAACCACCACGCCAAACGACCAGCACGTACAAAGCAGAAGGAGGAATACAAATGAAATGCTGGTTGTCAGTTAAATTAAATATTTAACAACAACACCACTACAGGATTCCGGACAGCGCTGCTGGCAGGCAACAATACTGCAGGCTAACCAGGGACCGTTGGAGTGAGGTGGCTGACCGCCAGAAGTTGAAGGTGGCCCAAGGGCAAAAGACTACAACACCAACAAGCCTGACTGCAACAACAACAAGCCTGCCACAACAACAACAATCGACTACTGGCCAACGGAAGTAAAGTCACACAACGGTGGCCTGCCAATAACAACTTGTGTCAGCCGTGGCGACCTGGGACTATATAAACCACGTAGCCCAGGCAGCAGGTCTCTTCGTCGATCACCAGCATCCTGACTAGCAACAGCTCTACAAAGTACAATACGAACACAGAAAGCTTAGCGAGAACCTCTGGTTTTTAATCGTTTTCTCGGTAAGCCATAGACAGATAGAGACTACAGGGATTCAGTGAGAGCCTCTGGTTTTTAATCGTTCTCCCACTGAATCACTGAGACACATACGCAACCGAGACTTAGGGACTTAGGGGGAACCTCTGGTTCTTTAATCGTTTTCCCACTAAGTCATACCGAGACCATAGGGACTCAGTGAGAGCCTCTGGTTTTTAATCGTTCTCCCACTGAGTCACAGAGACACATACTTACCGGGACGTAGAGACAGGCAAACAAGTATACACTAAGCAAGTTTATTTATATAGAATTAAGAAAATAGAATTGTTTCGAGCAAGAGCTCCCCATCATTATATTAAATAAATACGTTATTGTTAATATAACTCGCAGGACTTTTGATATTTTTCTGTACACGACTCCTGGAGCCGCTGAGTTTTACCCCAGCTATAAAAAAGAGTCGTTACAGTGGCGCCCGAGCAGGGACTCTGAGTAAAAGAAAACTAAATCAGCGCATCACATTTTGAAAAAGAAAAAAACTAAATCGCAAGGAAGCTCAGCTCGTGAGAGAATTTACCAGAGCAAAGAGAAAGCTACGTCTACGCAGTCACGCATAATACAGCCGAATCAGCGCCAGCTTATAATACACACACATATTGTCTTCGTCACCTAAGACTTTCACAGGATGCTGAAAACAAGCTGGGTGTACTTGCTACGCAAGGATGAGCTGGTGATCTTTGCTGATGAATTCGGTGTAGAGGCTACAGGTACCGTGGATGAAGTCCGTAAACGTCTTTCCGACTTCTTCACTGAAACAGAGCTGACTCAGGATCAGAAATACCAATTGCAGAAGCTACAATCCAAGTACGTTAAGAGCACATCCCCAAGGCCGGCTGTGTCCATAGTTACCCGCGAAACGCTGGCAGTGGACAGGCCAGAGGCATACACAGGTGCAACATTAACGGCAGAGAACTCAGGGGTACGGAGAACACTACAGCATCGCTCCGTGTCACCTGCAACAATGAATCAACAGCACAACGGGATTGTACAGTACGCCGTTGTGATTGACCAGGTGAGGAAGTGGTCCCTTAACTTTGACGGAGGGCGTGACCCGCTAGCGTTTATAGAGCGAGTCGAGGAACTGGCAGAAGTTTACGACATAAATAAAGATTTCCTTCCACGTACCATGCCTGAACTTTTGAGAGAGAGCGCACTTATGTGGTACAGGAATAATAATCGAGCGTGGCGCGATTGGCGTACATATAGGAGAGACTTTCTAAAATTCTTCTTGCCAGCACGATACATGGAGAAACTCGAAGACCAGATCCGCCAGCGTCACCAGAGACCCAGAGAAGGGTTCAAGCAGTTTGTAGTTGAATTGCAGAATCTAATGCGGCACTTGGACTATTCCGAAGAACAGAAACTGGAGCGTATTTTCCAGAACAGCCTGCCAGAATACCAGCTATATGTGCGCCGCAGAGATTTCACATCGCTAGCAGAGCTGATAGAAATGGCTGCAGACTTGGAGAGCATACGGAGAGCATACGGAGAGAAGGCGAACAACTACCAGCGCCACCCATACAACGGCGAAGAGAGCAAGGTCCACCACGAGAGGTGAGAAACTGTCAGGTGACGGTAGAGAGCAGAGAGACACCCATTGAACCAAGAACAGCCTGCTGGCGTTGTGGCCAAAATGGTCATATAGCACGCATATGTCGCAACGCACAGATCCTGTTCTGTTGGGAGTGTGGTCAAAGGGATGTGAGGACTATAGAGTGCTGCAAACTAAGAGCACCAACCGATCGAGAGCTACCGACGACAGAAACACAGCATGCCACAAAGGGGAGACAGCAGACTTCCCCATTGGAAAACTTATTGCACTGTGACGGACAACGAATCTGCGCCACCGTTTCGATTGGCACAGAAACTGTCACAGCAACACTGGACACAGGGGCAACTCACAGTTTTGTGAGCAGAGAGCTAGCACGAAAGCTACGCTCTTCCACCAGCAAATTTGGAAAATCCAATACCAGAGCACGTATGGCAGACGGAAGTGCTAGGAGAGTCAGTGGGACATTGACGGCAACGGTAAGGCTTGGAGAGCAGACATGCGAGCAAGAGCTACTTATCATGCCTGATTCCATTAATGAGCTACTCCTTGGACTAGACTTCATGGCAAGCCTAGGAATGACAGTGAAGTGTGGTGAACAGGAGATCACATTGGGACCTCAAAACAATTCCGTGCAACCCCGAGATATTGCAATGTGCACGACAATTCGTGTTGAGAATGCCACACAAATCCATTCAACGACTTCCAAGAGGCACGCCAGCGACAAAAATGCTCAGGTAAAGAGACACAACAGAGAATACACAGAGAACCAACGAATTCGCAAACACACAACAGCAAGAACAAAGATGACTCACACGAACGAATTCACCTGCCACGGACTATGCCCAGCGAAATCCCACAGCGAATCCCACAAAAGCATATATCGAAGGACTACACATGAATCAGCATATGGGCCTCGGAAAAAGGACGCAGGCGCAACCAAACGCGAGGAGCTGGCACAGCTAAGTCAAAATACAATCAGAGCAATCAGGGTATCTCCTAATCACTTCGCAAAGTCAGAACCAGTGCGAAACAACCAAAACATACCACGTAGACAACGTGACAGATCAAGGGACAACCACCGTGCAATCAAGTGCACCAAACACAGCAGAAGCGATGACAAGAGGAATAAACGTGACTTCAATAGCCACCAACCCAACAGCATTAAACAACAGAGGCAGTCAACAGAGAAACATACGACAAACACAGGCACCTTATTCACATTCCAAAACATAGAAGAGCTACAAGGACCAAAAGGAGGTGATCTGCCACAGAACTTGGTAGCTGAAGTTTTGCAAATAGCCAAAGGGGCTCAGCAAAAACGGACACGAGGGCGAATACGATTTAGGCGAGACGCATATAGAGTGACCATCAACCGTGACGCTGTCATCATTTTTCATCGTCGGTAAAGTGGGGAGGGCGTGTGAGGACTAAAATCTTCTGTGGGAAATTTTGGCCCACACTACAAATATCAGAGTCGCTACGAAACTATATACACACACACATCACGATAAAATACCCGAACCGAAGCAACTGCATTCGAAATTTAACGAAAAAAACTACATACGTTGTAACCAATCAGCGCAGCAGTGGCGGGAGAACAGATCACCATCAGCATATTATACCAGTTGGAATAATAACTAGGATTACAACAAAAGCAACCTCACGCACAGCCAACGATCTTGCCAACCAGCGCTACGCTTGCGAAGAGAGGAAAAACACAGCGACGAAGAATACAACAAATACATGCAGGACAAGAGAAGGTGAGTGCACGAACTCAGCGGTGGAATTTGCCGAGTGCGCTCGCTCGGAAATCTTACACCAACAACACGAAGAAACGAGAGCGAAACACAAGAGGGACAACGACAGAGCAACCACCACGCCAAACGACCAGCACGTACAAAGCAGAAGGAGGAATACAAATGAAATGCTGGTTGTCAGTTAAATTAAATATTTAACAACAACACCACTACAGGATTCCGGACAGCGCTGCTGGCAGGCAACAATACTGCAGGCTAACCAGGGACCGTTGGAGTGAGGTGGCTGACCGCCAGAAGTTGAAGGTGGCCCAAGGGCAAAAGACTACAACACCAACAAGCCTGACTGCAACAACAACAAGCCTGCCACAACAACAACAATCGACTACTGGCCAACGGAAGTAAAGTCACACAACGGTGGCCTGCCAATAACAACTTGTGTCAGCCGTGGCGACCTGGGACTATATAAACCACGTAGCCCAGGCAGCAGGTCTCTTCGTCGATCACCAGCATCCTGACTAGCAACAGCTCTACAAAGTACAATACGAACACAGAAAGCTTAGCGAGAACCTCTGGTTTTTAATCGTTTTCTCGGTAAGCCATAGACAGATAGAGACTACAGGGATTCAGTGAGAGCCTCTGGTTTTTAATCGTTCTCCCACTGAATCACTGAGACACATACGCAACCGAGACTTAGGGACTTAGGGGGAACCTCTGGTTCTTTAATCGTTTTCCCACTAAGTCATACCGAGACCATAGGGACTCAGTGAGAGCCTCTGGTTTTTAATCGTTCTCCCACTGAGTCACAGAGACACATACTTACCGGGACGTAGAGACAGGCAAACAAGTATACACTAAGCAAGTTTATTTATATAGAATTAAGAAAATAGAATTGTTTCGAGCAAGAGCTCCCCATCATTATATTAAATAAATACGTTATTGTTAATATAACTCGCAGGACTTTTGATATTTTTCTGTACACGACCCCTGGAGCCGCTGAGTTTTACCCCAGCTATAAAAAAGAGTCGTTACAGTGGCGCCCGAGCAGGGACTCTGAGTAAAAGAAAACTAAATCAGCGCATCACATTTTGAAAAAGAAAAAAACTAAATCGCAAGGAAGCTCAGCTCGTGAGAGAATTTACCAGAGCAAAGAGAAAGCTACGTCTACGCAGTCACGCATAATACAGCCGAATCAGCGCCAGCTTATAATACACACACATATTGTCTTCGTCACCTAAGACTTTCACAGGATGCTGAAAACAAGCTGGGTGTACTTGCTACGCAAGGATGAGCTGGTGATCTTTGCTGATGAATTCGGTGTAGAGGCTACAGGTACCGTGGATGAAGTCCGTAAACGTCTTTCCGACTTCTTCACTGAAACAGAGCTGACTCAGGATCAGAAATACCAATTGCAGAAGCTACAATCCAAGTACGTTAAGAGCACATCCCCAAGGCCGGCTGTGTCCATAGTTACCCGCGAAACGCTGGCAGTGGACAGGCCAGAGGCATACACAGGTGCAACATTAACGGCAGAGAACTCAGGGGTACGGAGAACACTACAGCATCGCTCCGTGTCACCTGCAACAATGAATCAACAGCACAACGGGATTGTACAGTACGCCGTTGTGATTGACCAGGTGAGGAAGTGGTCCCTTAACTTTGACGGAGGGCGTGACCCGCTAGCGTTTATAGAGCGAGTCGAGGAACTGGCAGAAGTTTACGACATAAATAAAGATTTCCTTCCACGTACCATGCCTGAACTTTTGAGAGAGAGCGCACTTATGTGGTACAGGAATAATAATCGAGCGTGGCGCGATTGGCGTACATATAGGAGAGACTTTCTAAAATTCTTCTTGCCAGCACGATACATGGAGAAACTCGAAGACCAGATCCGCCAGCGTCACCAGAGACCCAGAGAAGGGTTCAAGCAGTTTGTAGTTGAATTGCAGAATCTAATGCGGCACTTGGACTATTCCGAAGAACAGAAACTGGAGCGTATTTTCCAGAACAGCCTGCCAGAATACCAGCTATATGTGCGCCGCAGAGATTTCACATCGCTAGCAGAGCTGATAGAAATGGCTGCAGACTTGGAGAGCATACGGAGAGCATACGGAGAGAAGGCGAACAACTACCAGCGCCACCCATACAACGGCGAAGAGAGCAAGGTCCACCACGAGAGGTGAGAAACTGTCAGGTGACGGTAGAGAGCAGAGAGACACCCATTGAACCAAGAACAGCCTGCTGGCGTTGTGGCCAAAATGGTCATATAGCACGCATATGTCGCAACGCACAGATCCTGTTCTGTTGGGAGTGTGGTCAAAGGGATGTGAGGACTATAGAGTGCTGCAAACTAAGAGCACCAACCGATCGAGAGCTACCGACGACAGAAACACAGCATGCCACAAAGGGGAGACAGCAGACTTCCCCATTGGAAAACTTATTGCACTGTGACGGACAACGAATCTGCGCCACCGTTTCGATTGGCACAGAAACTGTCACAGCAACACTGGACACAGGGGCAACTCACAGTTTTGTGAGCAGAGAGCTAGCACGAAAGCTACGCTCTTCCACCAGCAAATTTGGAAAATCCAATACCAGAGCACGTATGGCAGACGGAAGTGCTAGGAGAGTCAGTGGGACATTGACGGCAACGGTAAGGCTTGGAGAGCAGACATGCGAGCAAGAGCTACTTATCATGCCTGATTCCATTAATGAGCTACTCCTTGGACTAGACTTCATGGCAAGCCTAGGAATGACAGTGAAGTGTGGTGAACAGGAGATCACATTGGGACCTCAAAACAATTCCGTGCAACCCCGAGATATTGCAATGTGCACGACAATTCGTGTTGAGAATGCCACACAAATCCATTCAACGACTTCCAAGAGGCACGCCAGCGACAAAAATGCTCAGGTAAAGAGACACAACAGAGAATACACAGAGAACCAACGAATTCGCAAACACACAACACCAAGAACAAAGATGACTCACACGAACGAATTCACCTGCCACGGACTATGCCCAGCGAAATCCCACAGCGAATCCCACAAAAGCATATATCGAAGGACTACACATGAATCAGCATATGGGCCTCGGAAAAAGGACGCAGGCGCAACCAAACGCGAGGAGCTGGCACAGCTAAGTCAAAATACAATCAGAGCAATCAGGGTATCTCCTAATCACTTCGCAAAGTCAGAACCAGTGCGAAACAACCAAAACATACCACGTAGACAACGTGACAGATCAAGGGACAACCACCGTGCAATCAAGTGCACCAAACACAGCAGAAGCGATGACAAGAGGAATAAACGTGACTTCAATAGCCACCAACCCAACAGCATTAAACAACAGAGGCAGTCAACAGAGAAACATACGACAAACACAGGCACCTTATTCACATTCCAAAACATAGAAGAGCTACAAGGACCAAAAGGAGGTGATCTGCCACAGAACTTGGTAGCTGAAGTTTTGCAAATAGCCAAAGGGGCTCAGCAAAAACGGACACGAGGGCGAATACGATTTAGACGAGACGCATATAGAGTGACCATCAACCGTGACGCTGTCATCATTTTTCATCGTCGGTAAAGTGGGGAGGGCGTGTGAGGACTAAAATCTTCTGTGGGAAATTTTGGCCCACACTACAAATATCAGAGTCGCTACGAAACTATATACACACACACATCACGATAAAATACCCGAACCGAAGCAACTGCATTCGAAATTTAACGAAAAAAACTACATACGTTGTAACCAATCAGCGCAGCAGTGGCGGGAGAACAGATCACCATCAGCATATTATACCAGTTGGAATAATAACTAGGATTACAACAAAAGCAACCTCACGCACAGCCAACGATCTTGCCAACCAGCGCTACGCTTGCGAAGAGAGGAAAAACACAGCGACGAAGAATACAACAAATACATGCAGGACAAGAGAAGGTGAGTGCACGAACTCAGCGGTGGAATTTGCCGAGTGCGCTCGCTCGGAAATCTTACACCAACAACACGAAGAAACGAGAGCGAAACACAAGAGGGACAACGACAGAGCAACCACCACGCCAAACGACCAGCACGTACAAAGCAGAAGGAGGAATACAAATGAAATGCTGGTTGTCAGTTAAATTAAATATTTAACAACAACACCACTACAGGATTCCGGACAGCGCTGCTGGCAGGCAACAATACTGCAGGCTAACCAGGGACCGTTGGAGTGAGGTGGCTGACCGCCAGAAGTTGAAGGTGGCCCAAGGGCAAAAGACTACAACACCAACAAGCCTGACTGCAACAACAACAAGCCTGCCACAACAACAACAATCGACTACTGGCCAACGGAAGTAAAGTCACACAACGGTGGCCTGCCAATAACAACATGTGTCAGCCGTGGCGACCTGGGACTATATAAACCACGTAGCCCAGGCAGCAGGTCTCTTCGTCGATCACCAGCATCCTGACTAGCAACAGCTCTACAAAGTACAATACGAACACAGAAAGCTTAGCGAGAACCTCTGGTTTTTAATCGTTTTCTCGGTAAGCCATAGACAGATAGAGACTACAGGGATTCAGTGAGAGCCTCTGGTTTTTAATCGTTCTCCCACTGAATCACTGAGACACATACGCAACGGAGACTTAGGGACTTAGGGGGAACCTCTGGTTCTTTTATCGTTTTCCCACTAAGTCATACCGAGACCATAGGGACTCAGTGAGAGCCTCTAGTTTTTAATCGTTCTCCCACTGAGTCACAGAGACACATACTTACCGGGACGTAGAGACAGGCAAACAAGTATACACTAAGCAAGTTTATTTATATAGAATTAAGAAAATAGAATTGTTTCGAGCAAGAGCTCCCCATCATTATATTAAATAAATACGCTATTGTTAATATAACTCGCAGGACTTTTGATATTTTTCTGTACACGACCCCTGGAGCCGCTGAGTTTTACCCCAGCTATAAAAAAGAGTCGTTACAGTTCTTATATCCCACTACCAATCAGATGCAACACTTGCCTAAGATTCGGACATATAAGCAAAACATGCAAGCGCACGAAGCTGTGCAGAAATTGTGGCCTAACTTCCCACCTTGGAGCTGAAGCAGACGGAATTTGTACTGGTCAACCAACATGCGTAAGCTGTGGATACCACCAACTACAGGATACAAACCATTCACCAATAAACAAAATTTGCCCCATTTTTATAAAAGAACGTGAAATACAATGCATAAAAACCCTACAAAAAGTTGACAATAAAACCGCACACACTATATACAATAACCGGCATCCTACAAATAATTCACTATATTCAAAAGTCACCAAATCGCAAACAAAAAACACAACAAATTCTTCTCTCACAAGCCTACAGAAAAGGACTAGAACATCATACGATGACATTGCGACAACCACAAATGGTGAAGAACCACCAATTAGCATCCCACCAATTCCAAGCACGTCTTCTAGCAAATACACATCACAAAACTCACCCGACACAAAAAATTTAAATACTTCCCATAAACACTTCAAAGAGAGCAATGTCAAAATTAAAAGCAAAATCAAAAAGCAATAAAATCACCAAAAATACTACTAAATCACATTTATAAACAACCGAACTTCTCGACATCGATAGCTGCTCAGACTCGATGTCCTCTAACCATGATGTATAAACAACTTTGAATAGTATTTAGTTATAATTATTAATATCGATAGTCATCCAAAACTCTTATAACTATACCGACCTATATTAATTATGACAACATTGAAAATAATTCAATGGAACATCAAAGGCTATAAAATAACTACAACGAATTATTACTATTACTAAAAACACACACACCACAAATCCTTACCCTACAAGAAACACATTTATCCAATGACAAATCAATACCAATTCCAATAAATTACAAAATTTATATATCGGCTAAACCTCACAACTCTTTTGGAATACATCAATGTATACAACACCAACTCTTAGATACCAACACTAACAAATTTGACCTGGTAAATATTCTTATACAATCCAAACAAAAATTCTTAATCAGTTCGATCTACATATCTCCTAACACACGTTTTCGATCGAATGACCTTTATGATCTTTTACCAAACTCACAATCAACTTTTCTTTTATCAGGTGACTTCAACAGCTGGCATACCAGCTGTGGTTCGGACAAGAACAATTCAAGAGGAAATATAATCTCCAAATTCATATCCCAATCCGATTTTATTTTTCTCAACTACTGTCGACCTACACATTTCTCAACTCACCATACTTTCACTCACGTAGACTTATCAATAGCGTATCCAGCCCTTGCCTTACAAAGTAAATTTTTCCCATAATTATTTCCCTTTTTCCAAGTAATACAGATATAACTACAGACTTTAACCCACGTTTCAATTTAAATAAAGCAGACTGGATAAAATACTATTTTTTAGCAGACAAAATTAACTCCAGTAAGCCCATCAGTCCTAATATTAACAAAGAAGCTGCTAACTTACAAAAAATCATCATACAAAGTGCTAATGAAACAATCCCCCAAACTAATAATTTCAAAACCACAAAGTCCGTTCCTTGGTGGAACAAAAAACTTGAAGAATTGAAAAAAGATAGGAACCGTAGATGGAACTTACTGAAGAGAAACATCTGAACTGACAATATTATCCAGTTTAAGAGAGCAAACGCAATTCTAAAACGGGAAATCAAAACAGCGAAATCAAAGGCATTCCATGATTTTACCTCCAATATCAACCCATCCTCATCGCCTGGTCAAGTATGGGCAACAATCCGTAAATTGTGTGGGCATAAAGCCCATTCCACAATTCATTGCATTTCACTTCAACAGCCTAATCAACCAGCAATAACCGACAAATCAATAGTCTCGAATACATTTGCTAAATATTGGTCCAACGAAGCCTGCGACACAAAATTTCCAGCTACCTTCTTACAACAACAAAAAAACTTTCTTTGTCTGCGATAAATTCATTTAACCCAAGCAGACCCAGCTTACATATTGAAGAAGAAATAAGCCTAATTGAACTGAACATGGCCCTGAGCAAACTAAAAGGAAAAACCCCAGGGATCGATAGAATTTCTTACTAAATGATTAAAAATATTCCACTTTCAGTAAAAAGCCGACTGCTTTCCTTCTACAACAACATTTTTAACAAATACATCCCACAAATCTATAAAAATAGCCTGATTATTCCAATTATTAAACCAAATTGCGATAAAACTTTAGTTGAATCTTACCGTCCTATTTCATTAAATCCCTGTTGCTTAAAGGTGCTTGACAAAATTGTGGCAAACCGCCTGTGGTGGTTTATCACATGTGACAAACTACTAAATAGCCGCCAAATGGGATTTAGAAAAGGGAACTCTGTTTCTGACCCTCTAGTCTATCTAGACCATCAGATTACACAGTCCCCCTTTTTCAAAAAGCATCTTTTCATAATTTCACTTGATTTTGCCAAAGCGTTTGACAAAATCGGGGTGCATACAGTTTTGGATCAGCTAATGGCATGGAGAATAGGACCAAAAATATTCAACTACATCAAAAACTACATGACAAACAGAAATATTAAAGTTAGAGTGGGCAGCAGGGTTTCCCAAATGCTACCTATACAAAATGGCATTCCTCAAGGCTCCCCATTATCCGTCATCCTCTTCCTTATTACTATAACAAATTAAGCGATATAATCTCTCTTCACAAGGAACTGGACTTTGTGGCTTTCGCAGATGACTTCATGTTAATAAAAAAAATGAACAAAAACAAAAATACCAACATAGACTTAAACGAGATCCATAACAAATTTAATGGCTGGTGCATATATTCTGGCGCAGAATTATCTCTAACGAAATGCAAGCATATTCACATTTGTCGGAAGGTAAACTACGTAACAAATGTTCGCTGCAATTTTGCAAATATACCAAACGTTGATAACTTAAAAATATTAGGAGTAATTTTTAACAGACAATATAGGTGGGAAACCCATATAAATCAACTGACATATACGCTTAGTAATACCTTAAATATTATAAAATGCCTTTCAAACTACAAATACAATTGCAACCCCATTTCTTTAATATCGGCTATTCATTCATCATTAATAGTCTCCAAAATAAATTACAATATTTACCTTTTCGGACAATCTCCTAAATCAACCATGAATAAACTTAACACCATTCTTAACTCTGCTACACGAATCGCTCTAGGGGCATATCGGACGACGCCGATTAATAATATTCTCTATGAAGCAAAAATGACACCAATAAATTTAAATTTCGAATACATCATAAGTAAGCTTTGCAAATCAATCCTAATATATGATCAGTCACCACTCTCAGCATTATCTGCTAAATTGATGACATCAAACCGAAATCAACGGGTTCCTTCGATTCTCAAAAAATGTATCCTCAGAGCTAAAGAATTGGATATTTCAATAGACATTAAATTAGGGAAACGATTGCAGCTTCCAGAATGGAAAATTCCTGCAAACACAATAAACACTTCTCTACACCGTTGGAGCAAAAACGATACTCCACAAGAAATATACAGGTAAAAATTTTTGAAAATACAAGATAAGATGAGAAACTTTAAATTTATATACACTGACGGGTCAAAAATTGATAATAAAACTAGTTATAGCATCGTCCAGGACAATAAAGTAATTAAAAACGCCCACCTCTCAAATTATAGCTCAATCTTTGCAGCAGAACTTATTGCCATCCACGAAGCCACTAAATACTTAGTTGATAAGCAAGGAAATTTTGCTTTGTGCACTGACTTCCTCTCTTCAATTAAGGCAATATCCAATCCAAATAACAGAAACTACTACACTGGTTCTATAAGAGATCTTTTAATAAAAAATAAAAATAAAATTAAACTCTTTTGGCTACCAGGTCATGCCCGCATAGAAGACAATGAATTTGCTGATAAAATAGCCAAGAATGCATTAAATCAACCCTTAACAACAACTGAGAACCTCCTTACCTCGGACATAAAAACTTATATCAAATATCATTTTATTTCTAAACAACTCAAGCTATATAATAGAACTTCGAAATGGTATCATGTTGCCAACCCAAGAAAGACAAGAGTATATGACAATTTCAAATTTTCTCCTAACGAAAACTTATCTAGAACAGACCTAATAAAACCAACTAGACTCCGACTTGGTCATTGCAAATTAACTCATCATCATCTAATCGACAAAGAAGATAAAATTTGTAAATACTGCAATGATAAAAACCCCGATGTTGAACATATCCTAGATAATTGTAACTACTTTAACATATACCGAAAATCCTTAGGAAACATAAAACCCTCTAGCTTACTAAACAACTTAAACATTAGTAATTCAAATATAATTATAAATTACCTTAAATATTGTAATATTTACAAAGAAATCTAGTACCCCATTAATTTAAATACCAATCAGCTTAAGGCCTACGTAGCCATAGCTTTTCTATTGTATCTTATATACGAGTATATTAAAATACAATTTCATAATAAAAAAAATCTATTGGCTCCTTAACAGCAGGTCAGGTTTGAGCATGGAAAATAAAATCCTCCTATATAAAGTGGTAATTAAATCCAGCTGGACCTACGGCATTGAACTGTGGGGCTCTGCCAGAATTTCAAACATCAAGTTGATTCAACGATTTCAATCTAAAATACTACGCACAATAACCAATGCACCGTGGTATTTTATAAATCAAAGACTGATTACGGAACTAAACATTCCAACTGTTCACGAAGAAATAGTAAGTTTTAAAAGAGCCTACAAACTAAAATTACACTACCACCCGAATAGTCTGGTCAAGGTCTTGCTCAAGGAACAAAATTTATCTCGTCTTAAACGATTTAATTTTAATTAACTTTACTTTAATTTAAAATGGATTTTTCAAAAATTGTATCCATTATTCTTTTATATATAGTGTATTCAATTTATTTACCCTAAGCATTGGCTAAGGTTTAAATATAAAATGTAGTTATGTAAGATTTTTTTTACTTATTGTTAGTTCTTATTTTTAGAAGATTCAATAAATAATGAATTGTTTAAAACAAGAAACTTCTTAATTTTGGAACCTATCATCTCCTAAGTAACTGGGTTCATCGCGCATTTTGTATCCTTTTCTTTAAAATTCAAAGTAGCGTCACAGGTTGCATTTATTATTTTATATAGAGTCTCGAGTGTTTCTTGAATATCTCGTGGGCTTTTGAGCGATGTATCTAGGGATATCGTTTCACCAATAACCGCTTCAATTGAAGCCAATTTGTATGTGGGTTCAATATGCGTAGAAAATTGGATCTTAATGTTATAATAATAGGGGGATGGTCTGATCATAAATCCAAAGATGAAGCAAGGTCGAAACAGTTTCCAGGAACACCTTCCATCACACAAAAGTCAATAATATCAGGGATCTTTTTTCTATCGGATGACCAGTATGATTGATTCTCCTGCTGAAACATGCAGGAGATTATTAGGTTGTATTGTTTTGAATGTTGGTCTTGAACAGATATGCTAGTCGTTTATATATCAGGTTTATAATACTTTTCTTGTATTGTATGTATAATCTATTACAGGCTATTATTTATAATACTTTTCTTGTATTGTATTACAGGCTATTAAAGTAATTTTTATTTTCGGTTAAGATAGAAAATCTGTTTGAATTTGAAGTTAGATTGGCTTCGCACCAGCTTGAAGTATTAGGGCATAATTTGGTGTAAAGTCTAAGAGTTTTAGCACTCTCTTTAAAAAATATCTTTATAATTTGTTGACTTCTCAAACCTGCGCCGCTGCGTATGCTTGTGTAGATCGACACACTGATTGAAATATTTTCCATTTATCTGTTAGCGATACTTTATTTTTTGCTGTCGTATTTCATGCATTGGTGTGTTTTCCAAATGGCATTCCGAGTGGTAACGGTACACCTAAATAGCAGTATTGCGTAAAAACTGGGTCCCTATTGAAGGTCCAGCTTTCTTTGGGCGATAGATTGCCGCCCTTGCGAAACATGGTAATTTCAGATTTGCTGAGATTAACCTCCATATTCCATTATCGAAAGTTATTTTCTAGTTATATCATATGCTGTAAGGTTTCTGGCTTATCAGCTAAAAACACTGAGTGGACACCCCCTCCAACATAATCATACAAATCGTTTCGATATAATATAAATATCAATGGGGATAGTAAGTCAAAATACTCGGATAATTCCTGACCAGCCCATACTGCCGATTTTGTTGTTTGGTATATATTCGCAATCAAGTTCACAATCATTGTTGATAGACCCATTGTGTGTAGTTTATAAATTAGTGGTACCTTATGAATTCTTGGTACCTTATCAAACGCCGCGCTGAAGTCTTCGAGAAAGGCATCCAGTTTCCTCTTCTCCTCAAATTTAAGCTGCACTATGCTCGTAATGTTGTGTAAGTTATTGATCGTTGAGTATTGCCGTCTAAAGTCTGCTTGAAACTCATTCAGTATTCCCATTTTGATATTCTATAATTTAATACACCCATTAGTATTTTTGCTAAGCAGTTCATGAAAGCGATTCCTCGATAATTATTTGGTACACTGAGGTCCCATTTTTTGAAGATTGGAAATATGATACTTTCTACGAATGTCGGATCCACTTTGCCAGTTCCCAGTATAACATTATATACACCAACAAGTTCATCTAAAAAACTATCACTAGCATTCTTGATGTGTTCATATGTAATTCATTCTATCTGATGCAGTCACTTTGTTTGCTTTTGCTTTCTTCAGCACATTTTTAATTTCGAGTTTTGTTATAGCTCTATCCAACTGTATATTTTCGTGTAGCAATGGTGCGTAAAAAATATTGTTTGATTTTTGTGGTGGATTTAGTAGGTTTTTAAAATCTTGTGCGCTGACATCAGATCCCATCTGTAGATTTTCCCCACGTATCTTCTTTGCAAAGATCCGGTCCTTAGCATTGTTAACTACTCTTATTTTCTGCATCGGTGATTTTTTATACTCTAGCTTGTTCGCACACAAATTTAAATCCGTTATTGCTCTTATTGTACTGAAGTTTACTCCGTTGTTGGTTCGTTCTTCTAAACTCTTCTAAAGCAGTGAAGGCGTAGGCATTATGTCTTTCTATTTGGCATTCAAAGTTAAACCATTTTTGCTACTTTTGCCGTTTGAAGTCCTTGTTGCGGAGATTTTAACTTCTGCCAAGTCAGACAGTTTTGAAATATTTAAATTTTGCTTCAATGCGTTTAGATTTTTATTGAGATTTCTCTGGTATTGTTGTAAATTTGAGTCTATCCCTATAAGTGTTGACAGAATTAGAGCTTTATTTACCCCAGCTTCCATTGGAAAGAAAAAATTTATATATATATATATATATATATATATATATATATATATATATATATATATATATATATATATATATATATATATATATATATATATATATATATATATATATATATATATATATATATATATATATATATATATATATATATATATATATATATATATATATATATATATATGTATATATATATATATATATATATATATATATATATATATATATATATATGTATATATATATATATATATATATATATATATATATATATATGTATGTATATATGTATATATATATATATATATATATTAGACCGGTCCTTATTTATATGGACAAATTTATTTTCTCGAATATATGTTACGGCAAGCGCTAAAAATATTCGTTTTAGTCTCAAAAAGCATGAAAAAAAAATTTGACAACGATTGGATAATTTTTAGCCGTGCCCCAAGCACCTTTTTGTTTTTATTATGAGAAATAATGCAAAAAAAAAATATTTTTTTTTATTTCATTTACATTTATTTGAAAATTAAGAATAAACTGAAATATTTTTATTAATTACATACTCATATTAACATTAATATTATTTTAATTTAATAGTGAAGTCTTTTTAAATGTGGGATAATTCATGTTATATTCTTTAACCACTTGAAAAAGGAATTGTTTTTCCTCTTCATTGTGGGTTAATTTATTATTATAATCTGTAATGAATTTGGCGCCTCTTTCAGCTGCATCATTCACTACAGATAAGTTTTTACAAATTTGTGATCCCTGAGCGTAGTCAAATCTTTCATTCCAATCCGACGGATCGACTTGCAAAAACTCTTTTGAAATTTCTAAGCGATCAAAAACGCCTGTGTATTGGAATTTACAAAATCGCTTAAATCTTTTTGTGCAAATGTGTCGATATTTGTTGGATTAGTTATTATTCGCTTGCTTTTTTCTGTATTTGCTTTAACATTAATTGCCTGAACCATTTTTTTTTTTAATTGCAATACTTACATTAGGATCGAAGAATGAAAGACCGACTGCTTCTTCCGACAAATACCACAAATGATTGTTAATTTTTTGTAGCAAAGCAAAAGCTATATCCCTTTCAGGATAAGCTATAATATTTTTAATTAAATTTAGGTCTTGATTTGGTGCTTCAATTGCTTTAGTGCATCCAAACCAGGCTTTTACATAAATACGAACTATAAACAGACAGACACTACGTATACCGTTTAGCTCTTGTTTGGTCATATTGAATTCATTACGAAACAAATACATTTTAAGTGCATAAATAGATTTTGACATCCATCGAGCATGAGAAGTTGCACCAGGTATACGAAAGGTGTTAAAATTCGGCACCGTACCACCAAGAAAACTGACAACTAATTGTAATAATTCTTTGTAGTCGCGTCTGCTATGAGCTTGTTTCAAGTTTTCTAGACAGTAATTTAAAATTGTTCCACGTTCTTCAGCAGTCAATACTGTAATAATGTGTTCATCTTCTAAACAACTCTTATAATTTAATTTGTCAATATTAATCCAGTATTTGCTAAAGCGATTAAAAATTAGCACTTCTGGACCAGCTGTAGTAGCCACTCTAATTTCAAACACTTTACGGAACAACAACTCGTAAATATGGTGTCGGCAGGGAAAATATAATAAATTGCGACCTAGTTTTCCTTCAAGCAGAGCAGCAGCACCGTTTTGTACTCCTGTATTATGAGCAGTTGTGTCGAAGCAGATAATTTCAACTAGATCAAGCATTTCATATTCTTTTATTGAATTAAACACGGCATCTGATATTTCTTTTCCACTCGAAGATTTTAACTTTGGAATGCCAAGTAGTTTATCGATACCTTGAGATGAGACTATGATTGGCAAGCGATCAACTTTTTCCCTGCCACTAATTTCTGGTAACATTGTACCATCCCAATGCAAAACAAAACTACGTGGAATCTGGAAATAAAAACTCAAGTTTCTTAATTTATACTCAAAACATAAAAAAAGAAGCATAGGGAAAAACACAAACACATTACAGTACTTACATCATTAAGATTTTCAGCAAAAACCACATGTGGCTTTTATGGTAAGAAAAATAATCGATTAATCGAATATAATCCACTTTCATGCCCGATTAATCGATTAAAAAATCGAAAACTAAATAGTTGATCGATTAGTCGATAATCGATTTTGAACTTTGGTTACTAAACACTAGTTTGACAGCTCTAAGATAATGCTATTCCGAATGAGAGAACAATAGTCACGAATGACAAACAATTGTTGGCGGGGGCACGGCTAAAAATTGTCCAATCAAGCTCAAATTTTTTTTGTGTATTTTTAGGATCAAATAAAATGGTTTTAGAGCTTGCCGTCATACGAATTCGAAAAAAAAGAAATAAGGACCGGTCTAATATATATATATATATATATATATATATATATATATATATATATATATATATATACATATATATATATATATATATATATATATATATATATATATATATATATATATATACATATATATATATATATATATATATATATATATATATATATATATATATATATATATATATATATATATATATATATATATATATATATATATATATATATATATATACATATATATATATATATATATATATATATATATCTGCCATTGGCAAGAGTTGTTGAATTCGTTATTGGGACCGATGGCATTGCTCGTGCTGCCATTCTGAAAACAACTGCTGGACTCATTTGAAGAGCCGTTCGCCGATTATGTTTGCTGCCCAAGCAGTATGATGTTGAAAGGCCGTGTCTTCCAATGGGAGGAGAATGTTTGGTTATGCAGCCTTCGCTCCCGACATCGTAAACAACTTAATTTAATATTGCTGAGTCTCGTTTTTTGTAATACTCTCATTTGTAACTTTCTCACTTGTAATACTCTAATTTTTCTCTCGCTGCTTTTTGCTACTTTGCCTTCTGCATATTGGTACGATCGGCCGCTGCGGCCAAGCTATTTTCTTTTTTCCTTTGTCAACTGCAATAGTGTGGGGTTGTTCAAATAATTCGGTCATAAAACTAAATCGTAAAGGCCCTACGCGGCCAGTAATTCGCAACTGCATCAGTTTTTTCATTATTAAATCGTTTGCAAACTTTTTCAGTAAAAGCCCTGCGCGGCAAGTGAATTTACCTGCGTCATTCAATTTCGCAAATTTGTAACAAAACCGACTAAATTGCCAATCATCATTATTATATAAAACAATAATCTGCTGTACGAAAAGGCTCGACAGCTCAGCACTATAGTTATATCTTTTACGCTTTGCAAACTCACATAATCCGTTGTATTTAAATACATATAAAGTTGGAATAGATAGAGAAATCGTGTAAATTAAAGATTGTATGATTTTATTTTATTTTTAGTCTTTTGGCTTTAAGAAGAATGGATAACTCCAAAATTTAAGTCCAGGTAGACGACAAATGCAACACGTCTTTGTATTTTTTTCTACCGAGTCATTATTACTCTTTTGTTACTTAATTTCTTTTTGAGCTCAAAAATAATACAAACATTGCTGCATAGTTACATAAAAAACAAATAATTGATATACATATAAAACCATTTTAGACTTCACTTTGGGCTAATTTTTGTGTGCATGTTATTATCAATGTGGATCTCAAATGCAGCTTGTACAGCTATGATGTGTCCAATTATTCAAGCGGTCTTAGAAGAATTACAAACGGTGAACCCTAAAAAAATATCTGCATATGATTATAATTATAGTTGTAAATAATATTTATTTATTGTTTTAGCAAGGATTATGCAAAATGACCAGAGAACATCAATACCAAATTGTTGGAAAAAATAATGGCGAAGAGGAGTATGTGAAAAATTACATAATATTGTATAATTGTAATATATTTATTATTTACAGGCCACCATATCCTTCGAAAGTTACACTTTGTTACTTTTTAGGTATTGCATATGCTTCTTCGATGGGCGGTTGTGGAACAATAATTGGCACAGCTACAAATTTAACTTTCAAAGGAATTTACGAAAGGTATATCCTAAAGTAATCAGATTATTAAATTGATTCTAAAATATTTGTTTGCTTAAAATGGGTAGCCGTTTTCCCACATCAACGGAAACTTTGGACTTTCCAACATTTATGTTTTATTCTGTGCCGTCAATGCTGGTATATACTGGCCTTATGTTCCTATATCTGCAGTGGCACTATATGGGGTTGTTCCGTCCTAAGAGTAAAGAGGCAGAAGAAGTTAAACTCGGGAAAGAGGGTGCAGAGATTGCTAAAAAAGTCATTGACCAACGTTACAAAGAATTAGGCCAAATGAGCGCTCATGAAATACAAGTGATGATATTATTCATTATTATGGTTGTGATGTACTTTACCCGGAAACCTGGTATTTTCCCTGGATGGGCTGATTGGTTAAATGCTAAGTAAACAACATGATACTTGCTTATAAAATATACACTATATCTTTATATTTATTTTATATAGAGATATACGTAATTCAATGCCTACAATATTTGTAGTTGTTATGTGCTTTATTTTACCTGCAAATTGGGCTTTCATGAGATATTGTTGTGGCAAAGGTAAAAAACATGTGAACAAAATGAATGTATTGTAAATGCAAAATTTTTATTTTCAGGGCCTCTTCCTAATACTACCACATCTTCACTGATTACATGGAAATTTATTCAAACAAAAGTACCATGGGGTCTTATATTTTTGCTTGGTATTTACTTATATATATTTATATATATATATATATATATATATATATATATATATATATATATATATATATATATATATATATATATATATATATATATATATATATATATATATATATATATATATATATATATATATATATATATATATACATTTTAGTGTCTTTTTTAATATTTTAAGTTTGTACTATATGACAAGATTATTTTAAAATTATTATAAACTTATAACTACAAAGTAAACTAGGAAAAGTGGCAGTAGTCGAATTGAACCAACTATATCATTCTCATGATATACCTTATATCATATGAGAATCTAACAAACTTCGTCCGTAGAAAAAATTGCTCATATGAGGGAAATGTTAGTGGAATGACTAAATATAATTAAATACAGAAAATGCCAGCTTATAACACCTTTTTGAGCTGTTCCGTAACGTTCTCGTCACCTCTTTCAGCAAATGGTCTACTGGAATCATGCCCGTTATTGCCAAATCGGTATCTGCAGATCTACTTATATGCATTGTGAATCCGAATAACTAATTTGACTACTCTAACAAAGAATTGTCTTCTCCACTGTTGTGATCTTCCTACGTTTTTTATTATTCACCAGGGTTAGGCGGAAATCACAGGTGTCTTATCGCCCGTATTTGCCTTGCAGTTGAATCTGGCGTCGATCCATAGAGTGTTCAAGTGCAGATTTGTTAGTATGCACCAGTTGGGTATCCGCTCCCTGCTACTTGTGTGGTTCATCACCAGATCTACCTCAATTTTATACCCACCATTTGCAACCAATCGTAATCCAGCCATTTCATTTCAATGATGGCATACTACCATCATACGAGTATATAACATTCCAGAGGATTGGGCAAGAGACAGGAAAAATTACAAAAATAAGAGGGATATAAGAGGAATGTAAGAGGGATATAAGAGGAATGTAAGAGGGATATAAGAGGAATGTACAACGTTGCTTTTTTCTAAAATTCACTTTATTTCAATGCAATCTATCTTAGAACATTAAGCAATTATTATATCTTAAAACTAGATTTAAATCTAAAATATATCTTAAACATAGATTTAAATTGAAACAATTAGTATATTAGCCAATGCCAAAATTCATAAAATATGTTTATATTGGTTTCTTTTCTTTTAATTTTTGTTTTTTTATTAACTTTTTCTCTTAGTTAAATTTTATTTTCAATTATTATTATTAACTTAAATTTTAATTAAGAGAAGGAGGTAACTGTTTCTAAAGGAAATCGTATTTTAAGACTACTGTTGATTGGATTATTATCCAGAAGAACTGAAGAAAGTATGTTAGGGTACCTTGAAAGCCATCTCGATGTAAAAGTCGGATTGCTACATACCAAGGGGCATTTGCTATCAGACGTAGAACCTTTGGTTGGTATCTTTGCAGAACAACAAAATTGGATTTTGACGCAGAGCCCCATAACTGGTTGCCATAGGTCCATATAGGCTTCAGTATGAGTTTATAAATTAGAACTTTATTCTCAATTGAAAGCTTGAAGTTGCGACCCATGAGGCAGTTCAACGAATTTAGTTTCTGCGCAATTATTTTCTTTTAGCAAAGATATGCTTCTGCTAGGTTATTTTACGATCTGAATGAAAACCAAGATACTTAGTATCTGTTGACTGTAGTAGTTCTTTGTTGTTACAAAAATACCGGGGGACACGTGTCCTTTCTGAGTGTGAAAGTAACTTGAGTGGACTTGGTCGCATTTGCTCTCATTCTCCACTTTGGTAGAGGCTTAATTACAGATCAGCCGATACTGCCAGATGGTTAGAATGAGTTACCATAATCATTGTACCGTCAGCAAAGGTAGCAGTTGTTGTATTTGCTGTAGTTGGCAAATCAGCTGGAAATAGTGTGTAGAGCACAGGACCCTGAACGGATTTGATTGGATACAATTTTGTGACTTTGTCGTTGAATTTGATCATGAAATGTCTTCAAGATAGGATTTCAGGATACAGTAATAGTTAGAGGCAAAACTTGTTTTAGTTTGGAAAGTAATTTAGGATGCCAGACTTTATCAAACGTCTGGTGATGTCCAGAAATGCGGCAATACAATACTTTTTACTTTCATAAGCTTATCTAATAGCCTTGTATAGTCGATCTACCTGTTCTGTGGTCGCGTCTTGTTTTCTAAAACCAAACAGATGGTTAGATATTAGGTGTTTGTCATCAAGAATGGGCATTCGTTTCTTGAGGAGGAGTTTTTCTAGCACCTTCGAGACAATGGGCAGCAAACTAATGGGTCTGTAGGATGTTACTTCCTTCTTTAGTTTCCCAGATTTCGCTATTACGACTATTGGTGCAACTTTCCACTGTAGACGGACGTAACCAAGAGTTAAAACACCATTATACAGTTGTGTCAAGTACTGCAATCCAGTTTCTGGTAGTTCCTTTAGTATTTTGCCTGTGATGAGATCGTACCTCGACGCTTTGCTTACTTTCAGCTTCACACATATTCTTTTTACGTATTTCTGCCTAAATCGCAAAATTGGTGGTTCTAATTCATCTGGAGACTGTAAAGAATAGAAAATTTCGCTTTCGGCGTGATGCGAGACAGGTGGAAATGGCTCGAATACATGTGGAAAATGTTCTGCAAAGGTAACTGCCTTATCTGCGTCACACTTGGCCCACCCATTCTCGTTCTTATTGGTGGAACATATATGGTTGGTCGCTTTAATGATTGAGTAGCTTTCCATAGTGAGTAGTCCGATGCTTCTGTGGGTGAAAGTTTTGCTAGAAATTTCTGAAACTTATTGTTATTTCTGAAACTTATTGTATCTGTTTTAGTGCCTTTATTTTTGCCTTGTTAAATTTGGTTTTATTACTTGGATACCTCGTCGTTTGCCATTTTTTTCGTAGTTTACTTTTCTCAACCAGAATTTTCTTAATATCTGTTTCAGTTTTTAAACATGGTTTCGATAGGTGTAACTCTAAGAGTAGACATCCATGCTGCTTGCTGAGTAGTCCGTATAAATATTTCTACAGCTTCATCTATGCCTTCTTTATATTTAAGACAACCAAGTGTCTCATTTAAAATTTGCGTGAATTGCAGCCAGTTCGTTAGTAGGATGGGCAAAGATGGGGACGTTGTGTCATTACTGGTTTGGAGTTCATACGAGTATATATAAAAAGAGGAAGATAGATCTAAACACGATTCTGCTGTGACATTATTTAATGTAGTGCCTTTCATAATGCAAAAATCTATGACATACTTTCTTGGTGGTAGGTACTTTCTTGTTATCTGAGAATGGTATTTAGAAGTTCTCTGCTTTTTGGATTTTTTATTCTGGAACCCCACTGAGTGTGCTTTGAGTTTTAGTCGCCAGCAGCACTGAATTTTTGCTGTTTTTTAATAGCATGTCTGGGTGGAAAATAAACAGAAGTGATAGTTAGAGGCCCACCTTGGTGTATAGTTATGCTGGTTGCTTGAATATATAGGTGTTGGTATTTATCTAGAAGTTGATATTTTATATCATTTTTTACTATGATAGCTGTTCCAACTCTCGCGGTTCCGGCAGGATGGTTTATGGAGTATATATTGTATTGAGGTATATCAGCATAGCTTTTTAAAGTAAAATGCGTTTTAGAAACACTTTTTTACATATTTATTGTAACATTTATTCATATTTATTGTAACAACTCATAAAGAGACTAAATTACTAGTAATTATATCTTAAAACTAGACAACAATGTATCATCCCAGTTGCCAACGTACGGAGAAGATTTCAGTGAACATTTATTCTTTTAAGAAAACAATAAAAATAAAGTTGTTAGGTACAAAAAAAGGTGATGATAGGTAAATATACAAAAATTATGATGGTGGTGTAGATCTACTCTCTCAAACGGAACGCGGGCATGGTTTGTAGTAGATTCCTAGCTAGTATATTGGGGCGATTCATTAAATTTATTTGGTACTTTTTGATTTCTGAGTGCACCTGAGCTATTAAGGGCACAGCAACATCGCGGTGGATGTTTATGTTTTTCACGTACCACGCTGCGCCAGTGATCGTCCGTAGTATTTTTGATTGAGTCCTTTGCAGCAGTTCGGTGTTTGATGCCTTTCCATATGTCCAGATGGGTACTATTATGGCTTTATATAAGAGGACTTTGTAATTGAGACTTAGTTTTGATTTTACAGATAGTTAAGACTTGCAGCTTTTAATTTAATATGCGCTCTTCTCTTTTCCTAGATATTTCACTTCTGTCTAATAATTTTGTTGTCGAGTGAGCAAGCCACGAGTTTTTGTTGAGTGTAAATGTTATATGTGTGCTTTTTTGTTCATTTATTACGATACGCCAGTTCAAAAGCATTTTTTCAACTACATTTAGATGCTCGTTGAGATAACGAGATGCTATGTGATGGTGCTTGTGGCAAGATAAAATCGCAGTGTCATCGGCATGAGTTGAAGTGAGTAGGTATTTATTTGTTGATAGCTCTGATGTGTAAGTTGTGTACAGTATCAGACCAAGAACACTTCCTTATGGTACTCCAGCCATTATGACCATTTCTGGTGAAAGGTAATATTCTCATTTTACTTGAAAACCTCTATCCTTTAAGTATGATTCCAAAACAATATGAATATTTGAAGGGAGAAGACTTTTTATTTTATAAATAAGGCATTCATGCCAAACTTTGTCAAAGGCTTGTGCGACATCAAGGAACACTGCAGAATAGTATTGTTTCTCCTCGAAACGCCTTTTTGATTTGGGACACTAGTCAATGAACTTGTTCATAGTGCCATGTTTTTTTCGAAAGCCAAACTGGTGGTGAGGTATTATTTTGTGGTGTACTAGATATGAGGTTAATTTTGCTCGAATAGTTTCGAAACGACGGATTGCAGGCTTATTGGTCTGTATGACGAGACTTCTGTTGGAGTTTTTCCAGGGTTCGGTATCATATTTATGTGGGATAGCTTCCAGATTTGTGGAAAGTAGCGTTGTCTTAAAATTGAATTAAATAGCATAGTTAAATGCTTTACTGCAAGAGGAGGTAGCTTCGTCATCATCTTTGCGGTTATCAGGACGTGGCCTGCCGCTTTTTTTTGTCTAAATGAGATGAGATAAAATGCCACACTTCTTTCGGTCTTAACAGTAGGTCCATCTGTGGGATTTCATACCCTATTTTTCGTATTTTGAAGCTATTACTGGGAGGGTTTGGTTGGAATATAGTTTTTAGGTGTTGAGCAAAAACTTGCCCCTTCTCTTCATTGCTTCTCCCCAATCGGCCGTCAATAAATCTTATAGGTGAGTCTGCTTCTGTTGGCTTGATCATATTTTTGAATGCCTTCCATAACCAGTAGTTTGTTGATTCCAGGGGATTTAGGTGTGATATGTAGGCCTGTATACCTCTTTCAGTTTCCTCGCGCAGTGCTTTTCACAGTTTGTTTTTGGCTGTAGTGAGTTTTTGCTTTAGCGCTGGTGACCGGTGCTCTTGCCACAATCGTCTGAGCCGTCTCTTTCCCTTTATCAATCTTTCAATTTCGAATGAGGTTGAGCACATTGATTTGCGTGAGATTTGGCTGTTTGGTGGTGTGGCGTGGATTGCTGCTGATACAAGTGTAGGGTAATATACGTGTGTTGATGAGGGTTGAATCAATATCAATTGCGTTGGCCTTGCAAGATCGGCTTACGCATCGATTGCAGGTTTCACACAACGTGTGAATGCAATGATATACAGAAACCTAGTGTGAAGCGGAATGTCGCCCTCAGTAGAGATTGTAACCGGCAGAGTTTGCCGTTGGTTATGCTATTGTTTGGTGCTGTTCTGTAACTAAGCCTAGTTAAGAGCACCGAGAGAAGAAATGAGAAATCTAATGCAGGATTGCAGTTTTAGAAGTTCAGATTAATTCTGGTTTATTTGGTGGCTCGCTGGCCCTTTTATATTATTGAATTCTTATTGTTTTCCTATTCTAACATAAAATATATCTATCTTATTTCCACTAGTTACAAATCATATTCCCGAAGCAATGCAATTAACATTAAAACAGACTTAACGGTATTTTTCCAGTTAAAGAAGATAGCATTGTAAGTAGATGGAGATGTGTAAAATGAATTTATGGAAAAAAGTCATTTTTGGAAAATCTTGAGTTATGTCTCTTTTGTATTTAGGGTGCGATATGTTGATTGCCAGATTTGGTTTTTCATCTTTTCAACATTTAATTTTATTACAATTCCACTTATTTTTTTCAAAAATTATGGAGCACTAAAATATACATCCGCTCTTCAAGAGTGCTTTCTGAAACTAACATGATATCTATTTTATGATCTGTAAGAAAACGTTTCACATTTTGAATATGTTGGGCTAATCCATTGGCGTTTCATACAGTTATTTTAAGTAAGGACATTTTTACAGTATTTTTGTCACGATTGTTGTAAGCAGGTTAAGAATAGTGCTCATTTGTCCCATGAGATTTTTCATCATCGATTTTAGTTCGGTCATGTCGTTGGCTTTTTCTAAAGGAGATATGTCATTGTTTGGTGATGTCTCAGTTTGTTCTGTTTTCTTTACATTTTTTAAAATTTCAGCGTACGTGGTTCCTGGCTGTATTTGACTTAAATTTAATGGAGCATTTAGGTATTTTGGGTCCGAGTTGTAACTATTTCTTTTTACGTGTGTGATACATTTTTAATGGAGTTTTTTTATAAACTGTACAACCCTTGCTTGTACAAATTTGATGACTTCTCCTTCGTTCTACATTATGTAGTAGAATGTTTAAGAGCGCATTTTAGACCTCGTGATGTATCATTATAGAAGTATTTAACGTGTCCATAACGCTGGCAGTGTACCAAATAGTGTGTATGTAAAAGATTGCCGTGATATATATTTCTTTGTTGTTTTATTATTTAAACCAAATAACGCCGCAATTTTTTTTTTTTGAAAACTTAAATTTTTATTTCGAAACTTTAATATTCATGGGTTTCTAAGCATTTTTTATAATATAACTTTTATCTCTTAAATCTATAGTTTTCCCGGAATCGGGTGTCCTTTTAAAAGGACAGTGGCTAAATACACTACTTTAATTATTTTTTTTTATTTGTAGTTCGACTTTATAGGAACATAACTAAATTGCTGTTTTTTCTCAATAATATAACAAAAGAGGATTTGTAAAGTGAAATATATACATAAATGTAAGTGGAAAAGAGATTATTTTTTAAGTTGGAGTGTGATACGCCAAGAAGCACTCCTTTGGATGTAAGGTGACATCACATTTGTTGCAAAAAAAGTTGGCCTTCTTATGGCAATAGGTGCAACGAGTTTGCTGTTCCTTGTGTTGAACTAGGTACCCTTGTCCCTCAAAGCGCGAGTACTTATGAAGGTTGGCGCTGGACTGGCTTGTACCCTTCTTTAAGGGTGTTTTAAAAGATTCCAGTAATCCCATAGCAATTACTCTTCTGAAAGCTAAATGGTCCATATTTCCGCCATACGAACGATATAATAACCAGCTATTTTGTTCAGCCATGTCTATACAATGAGAGATGAGCGGAAAATACTATTTTTGTCCTCTAATAGACGTTCGGTACAGCCCGATGTTTTGGTCGGCTCTGTCAACGCCGCCCATGTTTTCATTATACATTTTGATAAGCTTTGGTTGCTGTATAGTTATCTTCTTTTTGTCTTTTTGCGAATAGCGAGATACTGGTAATGATGGCAGCACTTCACAGTTGTTTGAACCTATTGTTACAATGCTATTGTCTACCCACTTGCAAACTACGACTGAGTTGCCAATAGTGGTTGCGTACTCAAAAAAACCACGATCTTTCCGCTTTAATGCCTTTGAGTGCTGCAAAGGACAATCTTTTCCCACTCTGTTTTCTCTCATTGTTCCCACTGCTTTGACATTTCGTAGCTTCAGCTCTTCCAGCAATTTTATTGACGTGAAGAAATTGTCAAAATATATTTCGAATGGAACGTAGGGAAATCTGTCTTGCAATACATCGACGAATTAAAGAACAACCCTGGCACCCAGTCCTAAGTGCTTATATTTGTCGTCCAAAGGAGTGGAAGCGCCTTGATAAGGCTCAAACCATAATATATACCCCAATCGGGTTGTGCCTGCCCAAAACTTATAGCCCCATCGGATCGGCTTGCCGCGGATAAACTGTTTTGTACCGTGATGTCCAAAATATGGTACCATTGATTCGTCAATGCTATGGAATTCTTCAAGTGGAGCATTTAGTAAAAAATTCTTGCCAATAGCATCAAAAAGTGGTCAAACTTTCGCGAATCTGTCTTGCTGTTGTAGTTTGGTATTGTCGCAGCAATGTATATTTTGCATTATGAATCGGAAACGATTTCTTGGTATCGCTTTACTAATGACCTCATTGGTGACGTCTTTTGCGTTTTCCCAATACATTTCCCGCCTCGGAACCCGAACATACCCACTCAACAGCAAAACTCCAACGAAACAACGCATTTCATCTGGTGTGACATCACCAGAGCGGTTATGGCTAACTGCATACATGTTTGTATATTCCACAAGTAAGGTAAATATATTATCGTCAAACAATTTCATAAAAATGTCCATGGGATCTGGATTTTGCTGGCATTCTTGAAATAATTCCCATGGTGGTAGGCTAGGAACCATATCCGATTGCTGCCACTTATTGAGACATTTTTTTTTTAAGTTGGCCTTGGCTCTGCCACCCTTTTGCGCTTGACTAGGCTTGCTAAAGGAATATTATCGTCACTATTGTCATCGCTCTCGTAGTCATTTATATGAAAATGCCTAATTTCTGCCTCTGCACGTAGCTGACCGCCTGGCAAATTGTTGAGGCCCACATTATCCTCGTCGCCACTGTCTTCATCTGTTACATTAGCGTTAGCGTTGTCAGGGGGTGCGATGTAAATGGTTCCAAAAACCTCATCACTCCATTCATCAAGTTCTTCCAAAATTTCGTTAAGCTTTAATGCCTTTCGGTTTGACTTGCTGCAAAAACACATAAATAATATGTAATGAAAATTATAAAAGTAGGTAGTATATTTTGCCACTGTCCTTTTAAAAGAACAGTGCACTTTGCGCTGCAATACAGCATTACAGACGCTTTCCAGTTATTTGTTGAGTTAACTCAGTTGTTACTCATATTAATTTTTAAACAAAAAATATCATTAACTGGATGTAAATGATTTACTTACCTGTTTTTTCCATTTCGCACTATTAAAAAAATCACTTGTCGCAAAGCACTCAATAAACAATTAAAACACGCGGAACTGTATTCAACAACTGACACTTTCGAGCTGCGAAACTACACAACAAAGCATAAACAATAATAATATAAAAAAATATTCAGAGAAATGCACGTGCATAACGGTGCTTTCTCTCATTTGCCAGATGTTCTTTTAGTGTTCTTTTAAAAGGACGGTGGCGCCAAGTGGGTTAAATATAATATTGCGAGTGGCATTTTTGTGACTTTGCCTAACATTAGATATGTGTACCAAGGCGTGACCAAATACTTATATTGCCTGTCTAATGTCCTGTAGTGGCACAGTATGCTGTATTCCCTTCAGGACAACATCATTTTTCTTTTTATAGTTTGTAAGTATGGAATTGCGTATTTTTGTCGCAAAAAGCTTATGTTATAGTTCTGTACTTTCTTCTTTTTTTTTGCTGCTATATCTGCTTTCGTTTGCTGCTATATCATGTAGTAGCTCTCTTAACGGCTGAATGTTATCCACTCTTGATATAAAAATTGGAGGAGATTTCTGTATTTTGGGTGTTAGCTCTACAGTTTGTACATTTATGTCGGTGTACATTTATGTCGGTGTACATTTATGTCGGTACCATCCTGTGCTAATTCAGCAAATTTGTTTGAATTGTTAAGTGTTGTTTTTACAAGCCAGTATTTCGCTAATGTTTCGCTTGTTTTATGGCATTTGACAATTCAGACTCTGGGCTTGACCTAGTGCAGTCTTTCACCAGCTCAATTTTGTTAAGCGGTGTAGAAGTGGATCTTTAATTTGGTTTGGCTTATATGTATGTGTATGATTTTGTGATATACTCACGGAATTAAGCGGAGAGCCCGATTTAGCATTTTGGTTGATTAACATGTTTAGCTTCGTTGCAGGAACGTTGCAATGCGCTGCGTTGTTGCTATTACTTACATTGTATGTATTATTGTTTGGATTATTTGCATAATAGTTGTCATTGTTTATTGGCACGGTATTCAGTATGTTTGTTGGTAAGCGCATTTTACACTATCGTTGACTGCGGTTTCCCCGATTTGCTTTATTATTCCTATTTATTATTAAAACACTAAAAATAATAAAATGGGTTATTAAAACTGGTAAGTTTCAAAGTGTTGAGAATGCAGACGCATCAAAATCTAAATATCTCCCATATATTTGCGTGAACGTATCTCTCATAAGTTAGTCAACAAGCTAACAGAGCTCATAGGTTCAAAAGGTTTCCACGGGACCCCGCTTGTTAAAGGTGACATTCAAGAAATAAAAAACCAAATAATAAGAGAGGGAACTTGTAGGGTGGTTATAAAAAAATTTGACACAAAAACAGAATAAAGCATTTTGCTATTGAAGAATACAACAAAGAGTACCTTCAAGTAACATAAATTTGTATGTTCAGATGGGATGATAACATGACTATTAACGCTGTGTATTGTCCCCTAAAATTCAAAATATCAACAAAAAAGTTTTCAGATTTTTTCTCTACACTGGGAAAAAGTTTTCTAGCTGCTGGCGACTACAATGCTAAACACACCAAAAGGAAACCAACTGTATAAGTTCATGCTTTCAAACACCAACATAGATATTATCTTTTCAGGACAATCATCGTACTGGCCAACAGACCCACTCAAACTCCCGGACCTTATAGATTTTGAAGTTACTACCCCTTTTCTTTCAGGAAAATAAAATCACCTATGCGCGGAATTCCACCCATTCGAACAAAAAGTGGAAATGAAAGCAAGAAGTGATGAAGAAAAGTCCGGTGTTTTCGCAGAACATTTAGGATGTCTTTACCCAAAACCCACCTCGCAGTAACAACAACTTAATAGTCTCTTCGTCAGATTATGCTTGCTCATTAAATTAAAACATGCAAAACTTATTAAATTAAAACAAAATGAAATAAGTAACACAATTAGAAACCTTGCTCCCAACAAAGCCCCAGGGCATGATCTAATTTCTGCGAAAGGAGTTTCCACAACGTGCTTACCTCATTAATTAATGGTTTGATTTGCTTAGGTTACTTTCCCAATGCCTGAGACTATATATATATATATATATATATATATATATATATATATATATATATATATATATATATATATATATATATATAATATATATATATATATATATATATATATATATAAATATATATATATATATATATATATATATAAATATATATATATATATATATATATATATATATATATATACATATATATATATATATATATACATATATATATATATATATATATATATATATATATATATATATATATATATATATATATATATATATATACATATATATATATATATATATATATATATATATATATCTATCGGAAATATTGGAGATTGGAGATTTTTTGGTATAACTCGTCATGGATGTACTCCGAAGATGTAGAAACATCTCTACCAAAAATGATCACTCAGGCGTAAATATCCCCAGATCTAAGAAAGAAATTAGGTATTTGTACCTAATATCTACAGCGTCTTTTGAAGGACAAAGAATAGTATGACTTCTTACATTATGTTTGCAAATCTCACTTTCACGCAGCAATCGGTTACTGTATCTGGCGAGCGGCTGAAAATCTATAACGAACAATAACTACGTGGTCAGCAATCCGACTTCCCCATGGCGATTGGGCAAAAAGCAAAAGCGCAAGACGCGAAAAAACTCCTGGGTGTGACTTAATATAGGTTAGATGTAGTAATATGCAGCTTCTGCATATTGTATGTGATATAATATGCTTTGTATTTTCAATCAATTCATTTATTTAATAAAAGTAAATCCTAAAAGTAGTACTTTCAACGAGTGTGCTTGAGGAGCTCCGATCCAAGAAGAATTACAAAAGTTCAATACTGATGAAATGCAAAAGTCTGGTGATGCCAGATTCTATGAATAAGTACACTGAGAATATCATATACAATATGACATCCCCTTTGTTTTACTGAGAAGTGTCGTAGTCTTCAAAACGTTTAGGAGCCTTGATTTGCCATTTCGGTCTCGATGTTGTCCTGTTGTCGTGATGTTCCATTGAATGTTCGATTTGGTGGTTTCTTCGTTCGGTGACTTGAGAAGTATGTTCGCCTTCGGCAACGATAGTAGAGGGTTGAGTTGGTGCTTGCCAAGTTGGAGTTTTTTGAGAGATTGATTTTTGTACTGCTGATGTTATCGGTGATTCAGGAATATTCTTATCTACTTGCGTTCGTTCATCTTCACTGATCATGTTTGTTGTGGTATTTGGTTTTCTTATATGGATAGTGCTGCGTCTGTATAGTTTTTGATTGGAACTTACTATGCATGTTCGATTCGACAATTTTTGGGTCACTTCCCCTTTTGACCAAGCATCGTCAGGGTTTCGCTTCATATACAATTCATCCCCAATATTCAAATTATTTTCCTTTCTTGTTCCTTTATCGAAATACTTTTTGTTGTTGATACGTTGTTGCTCTATCCGCTGTGGAATTTTTGTTACTACTTGTTGCTCTGTGTTTATATTTGGTATACCACAATTTAACCAAATAGTCTTTTGGATGGACTTGACCCGATTTTGTTTGGTGTATTTCTCCAGACCAGAAGTGATTTGTAGAAATCTGTATTAGATTCTAACGCCTTTTTTTATGAGCTGTTTCGCTATTTTAACCGCCGATTCAGCTTTTCCGTTCGCCTGTTGATGATACGGACTTGAGGTCTCGTGTCTAAACTCCCACTCTGATGAAAATTTTCGGAAGTCGATGTTTACAAAATTCGTTCCGTTGTCAGTGATGACCTTTAAAGGAATTCCGTATCTTCCAAAATTGTTCCGACATATGTCTATTGTTGTGTTTGCTGCAAGGTTCTTTAATTCATCGATCTCAAAAAAGTCGGAGTAGTGGTCCACTGTTATCAAAAAATGTTTCTTCTTTTCTTTAATGTTTACTTCACACACGTCCATTGAGATGACTTCAAACGGTGAGCTTGGTATTTCCGGGATTATTAACGATTCCTTCTGTTGGTTTCTAGCATATTTGTTACATATGTCACAGTATTGTATCTTCCGTTTTATGCTGTCTGAGATTCCTCTCCAGTAGACTGTTTCTCTAGCTAGCTTTAGTGTCGACTCTATTCCCAAATGGGGCTGATGTAACCGATCAAGTATTTCCTTCCTCATTTGTTGGGGAATTAATATTCTGTTAGCCTTAAATATCATTCTGTTGTTACTCACCAACTCATCACGAATGTTCCAATAGTCTCTTATTGCTTCATCAGTTTCGTTTTTGTTTTCCGGCCAACCTTCATTTATTGTTTTTATCAATGTATTCATAACGTTGTCTTGGGTCGTAGCTTTTTGAATTTTGATGATCATCTCGTTGCTTATTCGTTTATTCTCGATAACGTTGCAGCCATCCAATTCTTTTAATTCTTCTTCTATTTTATATATTTCAAATGATTTTTCTTCACGATTATCCTTAACTGGCGCTCTTGACAAAGTGTCTGCAATGTACTGTAACGACTCTAATTTATAGCTGGGGTAAAACTCAGCGCCTCCAGGGGTCGTTACAGGAAATTACTCGGGCGTTGTATTGTTTCAGTTTTATTTATTCAGTCTTTATTCTTATCACTAGGCTTACACGCTATTACAAAAAATGATGGGCTTTATGAAGGCCGCTCCTGAACTTGGTGCTGTGCCGTTCTGTCTCCAGTCTCGACGGTGGTGGATTGAAAAACCACTTCCACCGGTTTGACTCTGAGAAGCAAGTCTTGGTTTTCTATGAAGGCGGATTGAAAAACCCAGCGTTCGTAGCAAACTCAGTTCTTCTTAATGTCTCGGTCTGTGCCTTTAGTCTTTCGTTTCAACGGTGGTGGATTGACAAACCACTTCCACCGTTTCTAACGCTGACGAACAAACTCTGGTTTATTATGAGAGTGGATTAAAGTCCAGCACTCGTAGTAAATGCAGCGCTTGTGTGTGTGTGTGTCCGTTGGTAATGTTTTCTAGTCTCGTGGCAGCTGTGCGGCAACGTTCCTAAGGTACTTACTTGCGCGATGTGTTAGCAGGAAAAGAGAGCGTATGTCAGGGTGCAAGCGCTTTTATATCCTCCTGTTGCCACTCTAATTGTTCTTCTAGTCCCGCTGGCCGTTTCTCCGACTACCACTTCCTGTTGCTAAGGCCAAGGCATTGTTGGTGTTTTCCTCTTGACCTTAGGCGACCCTCAGCGTTCTTCCTGGAAAAGTCCGGCTGTTGTCAAGCGCATAGTAGTTGCAGCGGCACGTTGTTGCTGTTGCACGCCCTGTTGTTGTTGTTGCACGCCCTGTTGTTGTTGTTGCAGGCATGATTTCTTTCTGCTGGTGGTTAATATTATTTAAATTATCCACCAGCGTTTGAACACTATTTGTGCGTTTCTCCTTTGTGTGATGTCCGCGCAACTTGTCTGCACAGCGATTGTTATGTCGTTCTCTCTTTCCGTTTCATTCGTTCCTTGTGCTGTTGTTGTTCTATTTCCCGAGCTAACGCACTCGGTAAATTCTACCGAATCGTGTTGTTGTAATTAACGCATGATTAATTGAAGTTTGCTTGTAGTGTTGTTGTTGTTGTTGTTGTTGTCGATCAGTGCACACGGCTGGCTTGAGTTCGCCAAGTCTGTCGGCGCATTCGTGTTGGTATAATTCACATGCAATTCCTTTTCCTTGGCTTACGCAAGCGGCTGGCTTGGCTTTGCTAATGCTGCTGTTGACATTCCGCTTGCGTAGTTGTTGGTACAATTTGCATGTGATTTATCAACGTTTATTATTTTGTGCATTTCATGCGCTCCCGCTTTCGCCGTGGTTTCTATTGGTGCGAAGGTATTCTAACAATTAACATTAAGCGTTGATGGGGCCGCGCAAGCTGATTGGTTAACGCACTCAAACTTCTTCGCACGCGAGTGATGCTGGCGGTCCATTTTAGCAGTGACTATTGCTTTGGGGAACTATTGTGCGAGCAAAATTAGTCAATAATTTTGCTCGTCACAGTACATTTGGGTTCCTTTCGTATATTTTATATTGAAATTGTATCTCTGAAGCGATAGGATCATGGATTGTAGTCTCTTCGGTGTATTCAATAAAGGTTTCTTGAAAATGCTGATAAGTGGCGAATGATCTGTCTCGATTAGAACATCTTTTTTTCCGCAAATATATTGATCGAACCTTCTGCACGCAAAAAGTATAGCCAACATCTCTATCTGGGCATAATTTCTTTGGGTTGGTGTAAGTGTTTTTGAAGCATAAATCACAGGATGCCCCTCTTGCATAAGAGTACACCCCTATGCAAATGATGATGCATCTGTTTGTATCGTTACCGGCTTTCTTATATCAAAATATTTTAGAACTGGAGTACTTGTTATAACATGCTTTATTTTTCTAAATGCTGTCTCCTGCTCATCGCTCCATGAGAATTCACTTTTTATGTGCGTTACCTTTCTCAGCGGTTCAGTTATATCTGACATGTTTGGAATGAATTTACTCAAATAGGTTGCCATACCCAGAAAGCGCAATGTATCGCTTTTGTCTGATGGTCTTGGAATGTTTACAATTGCCTCAATTTTTTCTGTATCCGGTTTTAAACCTTCTCCTGTTAAAATATGACCAAAAAACTTTATATCTCTTTGACCAATCCTCATTTTCTCACGATTTATCTTCAAATTTTCCCTTTCTAGACGTTCAAGTAGTTGTTGTAAGTTTTTGTTGTGATCTCGAGTTGCCTCGTCAATATTCTCTCCTTTTCCTACTACCAAAATGTCGTCGGCTATGCATGTTACACCCTTTAAGCCATAAACGACTTGATTTTGCTTCATTTGGAAGATTTCCATTGCTGGTTTTATTCCAAATTGTAGTCTCTTAAAACGATACTTCCCAAATTGTGTCCAAAAAGTTGTTAATCTGCTGCTCGTTCATCCAACTCCAACTGCCAAAAGCCGCTCTTTGCATCGAGTATACTGAAAACCTTTGCACCCGCTAGTTCCGTAATAATTTCCTCAACTGTTAATTGGTATTTAACATCCCTAAGAGCCTCATTCAATTTCCGAGGGTCGATACAAACTCTTAGCTTGTTCTTGTTTTTCCTAATTATGACTATGTTGCTTGTCCACGGAGTGTGTTCTAGCTTCTTTTCAATCACGTTAGCCTGTTCCATCTAATCTAATGTTGTTTTTAGTTGTGCTCGTAACGCTACTAGAATTCTTCGTGGCGGTTCGCTTTTCGGTGTTGCGGTTTCATCAATTTCTAACCTAATTTCCCCCGTCAACTTCCCCAAACCTTCAAATACCTTGCTATATTTGTTGACTATGTTGTATGCCTCTTGTTGTGTTATATTTTGTGTGACTACTTTGCAAATTTCTATTAATTTTAGCTGTTGACATGCCTCTGCCGATAATAGTGGATAGTGATCTCTTCTGATGACATAAAAAAATAACTTTCTTTCATTTGCCTTATTTTGTACTGTTAACTGAGTTGTTCCAACGGTTGAGATTTCTGTTCCCTCTATTGTTTTTAGTTTCGTAAATGTTCTCTTAATATGTGGATTAGGATCTATGTCCTTTAAGTTGTTGTATCCAATTAGATTGCATGTACCTCCCGTATCTAACTGCGCCTTGACATTTACGGATTGACATTTCGCGTTGTATATCAATAAATTTCTAAATACGCCCTTTGAGTAGCCTTCTTCAACTACATTTAGTACATAATGCTCATCCCCCTCTGGATCCTCATAATTCACCGTTGTCGAAATCTCCTTTACTGTTTTACCATTGTTGTTACGTTTATTGTTGCTGGTACTTGGTTCGTCTGCCATGCACACTCTTGCATAATGGCCCTTCTTTTCACATTTTCTGCTATATACTTTTCTGGCTGGACAATTTTCTAAATTGTCATGGTAATCAAATCCACAAAATTTACATTTATATGACGTTCTGCTATTTTTTACTTGTTGTTTGGCATTACTTCTCTGAATTTTGTTTACCTCCATGTTTCTGAAACTTCTTAGGATCTGCAAGTTTCTATTGCCTTATCCAAAGTTATATCCTTATCCAGCCCCAATCTTTCACGTAGGTTGTGATCTTTTATTGAACAAATAATTTTGTCCAACAACAAGTCATCCTGTAAAGCGCCATATTGTGCATTTATTATCATGCTTCGCAATCGATTAAAATACTCGTCGTATGTTTCATCGTCTTCTTGTTTGGCCATATTAAATATTGCTCTGACATACCTTTTGTTTATAGTTGGTGTTAAATTCTTTTCTATGGCGTTCAATAAATCGGCTGCTGTTCTCTTTTCTTCATCCCTAATAGGCATATTTCCATATCTTCTGAAAACATCACTACCAATTGCAGTAAGCAAAATAGCTTTTTTTGTCTCTTCATCCTGAGCCGCCACACCTGTTGCCAGTAGATACAGCTCCCACTGACTTCTGATATGTTTAACATTTTCCGAAATATCTCCGGACTTTATATCCAATGGTTCCGGCAATG
Organism: Clusia tigrina; assembly: GCA_920105625.2. Taxonomy (NCBI): domain Eukaryota; kingdom Metazoa; phylum Arthropoda; class Insecta; order Diptera; family Clusiidae; genus Clusia; species Clusia tigrina. The sequence goes on along the minus strand of OV050032.1, from coordinate 123,018,529 downwards.
GAATTTGTGGTAAAGTTGGTCGTGCGCTCTGCGTATTCTGTTGTATCAATACTTTAAGTTGTGCAACTTCTTCTTTTAATTGTTGTACTTCTGCCATTGTTCGTCTATAGAACATTCACGGCCCGTCACAATAATATTTCTTTCTTAGGTTATGTTTATTTTGCTTTTGTTCTTTTCCAATTTATTTTAAGCACCACTTGCCACATATGACACCATGATATAATATGCTTTGTATTTTCAATCAATTCATTTATTTAATAAAAGTAAATCCTAAAAGTAGTACTTTCAACGAGTGTGCTTGAGGAGCTCGGATCCAAGAAGAAATACAAAAGTTCAATACTAATGAAATGCAAAAGTCTGGTGATGCCAGATTCTATGAATAAGTACACTGAGAATATCATATACAATATGACACCCCTCCTTTATTAAAAAAACAAAATTTTCATCGGGACTTTCCAATGGTTAAATAGGAACTCCACAATCTTAATAAGTATTACGCCAGGCTAAAATACCATCCCAACAAGAAACTTTTTGAACCATCCACCACATTCTTCCGTGAAATATTCTTAAAACAATTTTCTAGAGGGGGCCACAAACCTTTACAGCTCCTAGTGCCAGGTTGTATACGCGAGGATATTTGTTCGATAGCTGCTTCCCTAGATAGGTAGATAGGCTCCGGCGGAATCTGATTATGAGTAAATGCTGATTGACTCCAGGACCCAGATAGGAGATAACACAAGTTGCTTTTCAGTTTTTAATTTCAGGGGTATTTATTACTCTTTTTTCACAATTGTTATTGGTTATTATTCACAAATCAATTGAAAGGCTTCGCGATTTATTTTAGATCATTAACGATTTGCCTTGACAACTTTCATAAGAAGTTTACTTTCGCAATTAATATTTTATCATAGATTTTAGCTCGTTTCACAACTGTTATTGGTTATTATTCACGAATGATTTGAAAGGGCTAGCGATTTATTTTAGATAATTAACCAATTGTTTTGACAAGTTTCACAATTAATAATTTACGATTATTTCTCAGCGAATTTATTGACAGACATGTTGCACTCGGCAAATGGAAATGATGTGTATGTGTGTATGCTACCTTAATAATTGTTAAAAGGTGAATTTTTGAAAATAAATGTACTATGACACCACTGAAATGTAATAAAAATAGAAAGAGAGACTTTACGCAACAAATGAGGGGTAATAATGAGACAGAGTTGATTAGAGTGTGGTGAAATGAGACAGTACCTGGACAGTATTTAATCAATGAGTTCACCACCTGCAGTTAGTGTACTTGTCTGGATGGACAGATTATAATAGCTAAAGGCTCAGGTTCGATTGCTGGGAGGGTTCATAGTTGGTTGGCTGTTGATTTCTGAGACATAATAAAATGCTTGTGGAAAAATTGGCTTTCATTGAAAGATCTCTGATGAGGATAAGTGGCGTGTACGAAAGATCTGCTATAAGAGCTCTAGGATCTGCCAAAATGTTTCAATAATTCTCCTTCTGACAATTATTACGGTGACATACACACATACACATTTCCATATACCGTGTGCAGCTTGTCTGTCAATAAATTCGCTGAGACATAATGACATTATATTAATTTTCAACTGAATAGACGACTACTGACCTACTCTCACATTAATAATTTACATTACTCAATGCTTGCGCGCTAAATATTTGAGCCGCCAACTCACCGAGCTAGGTAGGTAGGTATAGCGGCCGCCAGAAGGTCGCAGTAAGGCCATCATTGATCTCTTGTGATACCCTATGAGACACAAGTCCCAAACTCTTTCAAAGGTCCCGCCATTTGGAGCTTTTAATAAATAAATTGATGAGCTTTCCTTCTTATTTGGAATATCTCCCAACAAGTCCAGAAAGTGGTCACCTAAGAAAGTGCGCCGCCTTCTAGATAACGCTGGACACGTGCATAATAGGTGTTCAATGGACTCTTGCTCCTCTTCGTTCATGCAACTCCTGCCGAAGTCGTTAGAGGCAATTCCCAGCCTACTACCATGAGTACCCAGGGTCCAGTGTCCCGTTAGGACACTAACTACTGAACCTATATATAATCTATTTAGAGATAATACATTTTTTTGAGAATTTGACATTTATTTCCTGCCAGGATATTTTGGATCCTATACCTTCAGACTAGCGCCTACCTGCTGTGCCAAAAGTTATTGTATTAAATAATTGCTTACATGTGGCAATAGAAATACCGAGATATGACCTCTCTGAATCGGTATGGTTGTACACTCTCGGGCAAGTTCATCCGCTTTACAGTTCCCTGGAATATCCCTGTGGCCGGGAACCTAGCACAGATGCAGACGAGACTGCTTAGCTACCTCGTATAAAGTTTAAGGTAGCTCTTGACGGATTTTGATGTGATAATAGCCGAATCCAGGGAGCGCAAAGCCAATTGGATGTCAGAAAGAATGCAAATATCTTGTCCAAATATCTTTTTCTTAACCCAAGGCAGTGCGACCTCAGCCTGAAAGACGCTGCAATGGTCGAGAAGCCTAAAGAACATGCTAATGCAGAGCTCATCTGAGAATACACTACCTCCCTCCATTCTCTGTAGCTTGGACCCATCTGTATAGATGTGAATCCCTTTTACATTGGAGGTTGCCGTCCTTCCATTCGTCCCTAGATAGAAAGAGATTCTACACGAACCATTGAAGGCATAACATTGTGTGATGTATTCAAAAGAGTCAGGAATAACCTCAAAAGGTTGTAAGGTAGGCGCATGATCCGCGTGTCGGGCATTCCATTAATGCATAGCTTTTAGCCTAACAGCTGAATTTGCAGCGATTCTTTCGCCAAAAAGCCTGACAGGCAACATTTTAAGGATATTGTCCAAGGCTGTTGGAGCTGTTCTGGTGGCTCCACTTTTAAATACCTCCGCCGTTCTTTGTCCCTTTGTTATCAAACTTTTGTAAGTGGACGTACCTGAGCTGTCCACCTGGCAAGCACCCCATAAAAAGGACTGGTCGTACCATAGCTACCTGTAACCCCCATTTTTTTCTTACAACTCTTTTGCAAGAGCTACTTGAGCCTTTCTAATACTCACTTATATTAGAATTTCAGGATCAAACCCAGATATTTAGCTTCTTCCACATGATTAATATCTACACACCCATTAGTTTTGGAGTGATATATTGAGGAATTTTATACTTCCTAATGAAGAGCACCAACTTAGTCTTGGACGGATTAGCCCCCAACCCGCAGTCCGTAGCCCATTTCGAGAGAATGTTCATCATACGTTGCAACAAGTCTCTCATTATAGATATATACTTGTCTGAGATGCTAATAGCAATATCGTCCGCATACGCAACCACCTTGGACCCCCCATCTCCAGTTGCACAAGTAACTTATTTACCACAAGATTCAAGACCCCGTCCGGTCGACGGACTTTTTGACCGACGCCGACACCGCCACTAGCTGTGAATTGATTATCCTGCTCATAAGCATATTTTCAATCCACCTGCCAATGGTGGGGCCACCTCCAAGTCTCTCAGCGCACCGATTATTGCGTCTGATTTGATGTTGGTAAAAGCTCCCTCAATGTCCCGGAAAGCAACTAGCTGATAACTCTTTGTTATGCCGGAAACATTCAATACTAGTGTAATGCGGTCTCTACCGATTTACCCTTGAAGTAGGCATGCTGAGACACTGACAGTTTCTTTCTGTCTATAGTGACCCTCAAGTGAATGTCTAACAATCTTTCCAGAATTTTCAGACAGAAGGTGGACAGATTTATGGGTCTTAAATCCCCTGGAGTTGTGAGCAAGCTCTGCCGGCCTTGAGTATAAAAATTACCCTCACATGCTTCCATGACTCTCGAACATATGGTAATTCAAGACAACTTTTGTAAATCTTGAGCAGCCATTCGATTATCAGATACTCTGACTGCTGAATCTCAATTGGAGCTACGCCATCTGGACCAGATTCTTGAAGTTGTGGACAGCCCTTTTCAATTTATGCTTCGGGATTATATTTAGGTTGACCTCGACTGCATTCACGATGGACCTCATTCCCCGTGGAATGATGCACGAGCAACCATGATAGTGGGTCTTTAAAAGATACTCTAGAGTGTCACTACTATTTGAGGTCCAAGATCCATCCTCCCTCCTCAGGTAACCAGGTGCCATTGGACCAGTTGATAAGATCTCCCTAAGCCTAGACGTCATAGAGATGTCTTTAAAGTCACGGCAGAAGTTTCTCCACGACTCTATTTGTGCCTTCCTAAGCTAACCCTTGAAGATTCTAAGTGTTGCTTTGTATAATACCTTGTCTGCACTTTCTCTAGACTTTTTCATTGTTAAAAAGTATTCTACAGTTTTTTCAGAGTCCTCTAATTTCCTCCCCCACCACGAGGGTTTTTGTTTCCGCCTGTTTCTACTGAGGAGACAATAGACTGAATGAGCTTTATTGAGAGCATCCGTAAAAGCTTCCACAGACCTATCAATTTCCTCAAGCTTATTTGTGGTTATGGGGCTCTGAGGTAGTAGTCTAGCTACGGTTTCCCTGGAGAGGTCCCACTTCATTTTCTTAATATTTCTTGTAACCGGAGGGCTTGGTAATCTATCTTGAAGATCAAACTGGACTAGCCGATGATCTGAAAAAAAGTATTCCTCTAGAACTCTTAATTTGCTGCTAGAAGCGCATTAAAGATGAAAATCTTGTCTAGACAAGAACCTCATGACATTTGTCATCTCAACGTTCTAAAGAGCATACCGGATCAAAACATAATCTGCTCAGTAACGGATTATATGATCCCAAAACGACATTTTGATCAGAATATTGAGATTATTATTTCAGACCGTGATGAATGGCATATTGGAGGACCTTAGGTCGACCCTTGAAGTCGAGAATGGTTCACAGACGGGTCAAAAACAAACACCGGTGTCGGTGCATGGGTCTATAGACCTAATACCAAAATCTCTGAACCAATGTGTAGAAGGCCTAGCGTCTTCCAGGCTGAAATTCAAGCAATTGCAATCTGCATAAGGCTAAATCTGAAAAGAAGTATCAAGGGCACACACATAGCTATCTATTCAGACACTCCAGCTGCATTACAAGCATTAGCTTCATATCATATGCTCCAATCTTTAGGGTGCCACAAATTAGGTTGCATTTTGCTACTTTGCAAATTGCTGACGAACCTCATAGGTTCAGAGCCATACTTTGGTATCAGCTGGACGGACGCTAAATCTAGGGTAGATAATTGGGAAGATACGTCTGAGAATGTCACACCAAGCCAAAAGACTGGCAAGGCCATTCACTTGCAATACAGATCTGGACAATATGTGCAAAGCAGACATAAGAAAAATAATAGGTTTTCTATCAGGTCATTACTACCTGAAATATCACCTGACTAAAATCCACATTCTTGACGATACGGAGTGTGTCTTTGTCTAAAATAAGAAGAAACTACAGAGCACACACTATGTAACTGCATTGCGTTGGCAAGAACTAGAATGAACATATTCCACCACGACCAGCTGGCTCTGGAAGAAATAAGGGATGCTCCTATTATGGACATTCTCAAATTCATCCATAAAGCGGAAATATGATGAAAGAACATGACTTTCAACTACTTCCTTTCCTTAGACAAGGCACATCTAAGTATAAAAAAAGGACCTGATGACTTTAATTGAGATGTTTTGACATCACCAAACGGACGAAATGCTATCGATTCACTGAAAAATACCGTTAATAAACCAATAGGGTATAGTAGATTGGACAGTTGTGATTACATGGATCACTAATGACAAAATGTAGAATGACACAAAATATCTTTTAAGTCGCAGTATCGACCATGGAGCAAACTACTACAACAAAATTATTATTATTACTATTAGAAGTCTCCAATTTGAGATCCGGTCAGAAATTGATTCGGAGGCAAGGGTTATGCCAAGGACCTCCTGCCTGTTAGCAGTAATAAAGGAATGTTTTTGCTTGTTACAGATAAGAAGGTTAGTTACTAATGAAAATCTATTCCTATAATGACTCACCGCGTGCATTGACATCCGTACTGCCTCATGGTGCGCATTGGCATCACATCCAATGATAGCGGCCACCCCTTGAGCCTTTGCATCCACAACAAGTTTCCGAAGGTTGGCTTCTGGGAGGATTTTATGATCGTCCGCCATATAGGATGAGACCAGTCAGTATCCAGGCATACGGCCGTCAAATCCTTGTTGCTGCAATTGGGGAGAGCAAATGAGCTAACATTTTTCTTTATGGGGATGCAAGCCCTGTGTCTTCCTTCACTTACTGTATACAGCAAACTGTTACTATTAGTCCTGAGGCCCCAAACCAAGCCCCGTGTGAATGTGGTTCTTGGATCAGGACAACGTCAACTCCGCCTTTTGCAAGAAGGTGCTGAAGGCTGGCAAAAGCATATCAATAGGATTTCCTCCTTACTGAGGATGGTTGTCCACAGGAGACTATCCAGGCCCCCACTGTTGACACAGGGTCACTGAGTTTCGGGAACATGGCGGATTGAACAGAAGAAGTTGGATCAGGAGCTAACCCTATAGGGCTCGCTCCATCTTGATCCGTGTCAGACGGTTGCCCGTCCTTTTTGAAGACCTTTAGGCTAGTGGAAGAGAAACCATAGCCCACGACCCAATTTGCCTTCAGCTGGAGTCACCAGAGATTCTGCGTTTATCACAAGGGTTACAGATCTATAATTTTCTCTTGGTTCCTCTATTTCAGGATTTTCTCTGGGTCAGATGGTTCCGCAGGGATCCATGCGGGCGCTCTAGTTCTATTAGGGCTCCCTAGGTACAACTTCAAGTTTTGTGCCTGGCCATGCCACGCCGATCTTGGAGATCGCAATTTTGTAGAGGTACACTGACCTTTTGTCTGAACATTTTTTTTCTCTCTCCTTCGTGTGTGCGATGGTTGAAATTTTTCTGTTGCTCATTGATATATATTGAAGAAATAATTGTATTACTTACACTATAAATTATCTTCCTTTTTAATACTTTTAAGTTAACATACTTTTAAGTTAACATACCTTTTAAGTTAACATACCTTTTGAGCTAACATACCTACTTGTCACTTTATTCGTTTATTACTAAGTACAATAAATTCAGTCAAGTTATTACCTTGCTTGCAAACACTACAATTGGCGACGAGGAACAAATAATCTACGTGCGGAATTAAAATGGCGACGGAAGAATTTTTTAAACTGCTTGTGAAACAGCAACAAGAGTTTTCGCAAAAATTGCTTTCGGAACAACAGCAGTGGATGCAAACGGTTTTAAAAAACCAAGCTGGCGCGTCGTGCGAGTTTGCCATGGTGCCATCATTCCACACATTCAATAACGAGCTTCAAAACTGGGATTCCTATTTGGAGCAGTTGAATCAACATTTTTCGGCGTATGCAGTAACGAAGCCGGAAAAACTTAAGTCTTTTTTTTTGTCGTGGGTCGGTGCCGATATGTTTGAGTTGCTAAAAAAGCTGTTTGGCAGCAACGATTTGCAACACCAACAATATGCGGAACTAACGGGAAAATTGACAGAGCACTTCAAGAAAGAAGTTCATGTGGTTGCGGCGAGGTATAATTTTCATAAATGCATAATGAAGCCGAAGCAGACCTACAAAGAGTGGGTGGCCGATCTTCGTGGCTTGGCTCGTGAGAGTAAGTTCGTGTGCAATGCCGAATCATGCCAGCATCAATATGTTGATGAGATGATACGTGACATGTTAATTTTAATTTAATTATGTGTAGATTCTGGCAATAATCTTTTTGGTGCAGACCTCTTTGAAGCTTTTGGTTTTAAAATACAGCAAGTGTGTTCAGTTACAAACACAGGGCTCGACCCTGCCAATAATCTACTTGAAAAATATAAGGAACTTTTTGAGCCGGCACTGGGCACAGTACACAATTTTAAAGCCAACATTCAGTTTAAGCCAGATGCGTCACCGAAATTCTTCAAATCCAGGCCAATTCCTTTCGCCCTAATGCAAAAATTCAAAACTGAATCGGATCGATTAGTGGAAGCTGGAATTTGGAAGCCGCTCCAATTCAGCGAGTGGGCATCACCTATCGTTCTAGCGCCAAAGCCTAATGGCTCTATTCGAATATGTGGAGATTTTAAGGTAACCATAAATAAGCAAATTGATATCGAACGATACCCCCTACCAACGCGCGAAAATTTGTTACATACTATTCGTTATGGCCAGCATTTCTCTAAAATTGATCTAAAAGATGCGTATTTACAGATGGAGCTGGACGAGGAATCAAAGAAAGTTTTAGTCGTCAATACTCCGCAGGGGTTGTTCCAATATCAGCGCTTACCTTACGGCATAGCAAGTGCACCTGCGATTTTTCAGAAATTTTTAGAGCAACTTCTGCAAGGCATCGATGGGTGTGGCAACTATTTGGACGACATTATTGTTACAGCGCCAACCATCGAGCAGCACATCGAACGCCTCGACAAAGTGCTCTCGCGTCTTCAAACCAGCGGGATTAAGTGCAAGAAAGAAAAATGTTTCTTTTTGCAAGAAAAGATCGAGTATTTAGGACGACAAATCAGTGCGAATGGTATTTTCCCAGATGACTCTGGCGTAAAAGCAGTGCGCCTCCTTCGACACCCTAAAACACTCAAAGATGTAGAAGCCTTTTTGGGCAAGGTGAACTATTACCACCAGTTTATACCTAACTTTTCACAAATCGCTGCGCCGATCAACAAACTACGGCGGAAAAATGTCAAATTCGAGTGGGGACACCAACAGCAGCATGCATTCGAAATTTTGAAAGAGCACATCATTACAGCCACAGAACTTGCACATTTTCAAGAACATCTGCCGATTCTGCTAGCCACTGACGCATCTTCATTCGGAATCGGAGCTGTCATCTCACATGTGTACCCTGACGGTACTGAAAGACCGATTGCATTTGCCTCGAAAACGCTCGATCAGCACCAAACAAAATATAGCCAAATAGAGAAAGAGGGTCTCGCAATAATCTTTGGAGTTCAGCGCTTTCATCAATATTTGTATGGTCACAAATTCACTCTCATCACTGACCACAAGCCACTGGTCAGTATATTTAGTCCGGAAAAGCATCTTCCTACGATGACTTCGCACCGTCTTCAACGCTGGGCCATTATTTTAATGGCTTATCAATTTGATATAAGATATAAACCAACTGCACAACATGGAAATGCTGATGCATTATCGCGACTGCCCTGGGGTCCTGACCCCAAGTTCGACCAAGATGAAGCCTGCTACAACTTAGATGTCATCGATACTCCTATCGACGCAAATTTAATTCGCAAGCACACCAAAAACGATGCTACACTCAGAAAAGTGCACGATTTTATTCAAAATGGTTGGCCAAACCATCTGGGTATCGAAAACAGCGACATTTTACCTTATTTCAATAGAAAACTATAGTGAGTATTTTTAAAGACCTTATTTGCTTACAGGGCCATTTGACGCGAGTAGTCGTACCAGCCGTATTACGTCAACGTACTCTGAACCTGTTACACGAGGGCCATTGGGGCGTAGTCAAGATGAAGCAGCTAGCTCGTAACCATTGCTGGTGGCATAACATCGATAAGGACATCGAGAAGCTCGCAGCTAACTGTGAGGTCTGCAAAATTGCGTCTTCGAGCCCAGTGAAACAATACAATAGCTGGCCCGAGGCCCAACGCCCTTGGGAACGCATACATATCGATTTTGCTGGACCTAACTTTAACCACATGTGGCTTATTTGTGTAGATGCGCATTCACAATATCCATTTGTGTCACAACTTAACAGTACGACGACTGCCAATACAATTTCGGCGTTATCAGCAATATTTGCCATGGAAGGCTTGCCAGAAACCATCGTAAGTGACAACGGACCACAGTTAACATCTGACAACTTCAAACAATTTTGTGCGGAAAACGGCATAAAGCACATAACCACAGCGCCATTCCACCCAGCGTCAAACGGACTCGCCGAACGCTTCGTTAGAACGTTTAAAACAGCAACGCGAAAAAATATGGAGGATGGCTTGAATTTAAATGCTGCTATAATTAAGTATTTATCGTCGTATCGCGCAATTCCCAACGCTGAAGGAAAATCTCCAGCCGAACTACTGCATGGCCGTCAGATGCGCACGCCTTTATCATTGCTAACTCCAACCCATTCCCAGGAACTTCCAAACACTTCGTTCACTCCGAAGTTCACACCTGCTCAACCAGTGTTCCTACGCAACTACTCGAGAGGTCCTAAGTGGATAAAAGGCGAAATTGACAGACTACTTGGCAATATGATGTATGTTGTAAAAACTCCTTCCGGGTTTTGTAAACGCCACCAAAACCAACTACAACCTCGGCGAAGTAATACTGTTGACTCACCTCAGCGCCCACAAGTCAACATTCGTCAAGGACTGCTGTCACAACCAACCGAAGGTGAGGTAGCTCCGCAAGAGCCGATCTCTGCCGAAACCACACAGCTTCGCGACGAACGGTCTAATCCGACACCATTACGCAGAAGCGAACGGAGCCGTAATCCTGTCAACCGTTTCCAGGCAGAAGACTTTCGAAAATAAAAGAGTGGATAAATGATATATATTGAAGAAATAATTGTATTACTTACACTATAAATTATCTTCCTTTTTAATACTTTTAAGTTAACATACTTTTAAGTTAACATACCTTTTAAGTTAACATACCTTTTGAGCTAACATACCTACTTGTCACTTTATTCGTTTATTACTAAGTACAATAAATTCAGTCAAGTTATTACCTTGCTTGCAAACACTACACTCATCCTTCGCGTGTGTGCGTGAATCCAATTTTGTTTTGTATATATATGAACGGTAGCAAAAGAAAGAGCGCCCATAAATGAGCGCTCGCACATTTATGACAGGTTGAAATTTTTTTTAGTTTATCATCGTTCATGAATTTAATTATTTAATTTTTTAAAAATTTTAGTAAATGCATTTTTTTACTTTTTTAAATGAATTACTTTACTTTTTACTTTTTTTTACCTTTTTAAATGAATTACTTTTATTGAATTAATTTACTGCGAATAAAATGTTATGAACATATTTACTTTTTGTTGTTGTTTCTTTAAATAATAAATTGCTTTGTGGAATTTCTGTAAAAAAAAAAGTTCAACCTGTCATAAATGTGCGAGCGCTCATTTATGGGCGCTCTTTCTTTTGCTACCGTTCATATATGAACAAAACAAAATTGGATTCACGCACACACGCGAAGGATGAGCAACAAAAAAATTTCAACCATCGCACACACGAAGGAGAGAGAAAAAAAATATTTCTTACGCTCTTACTCGCGAAGATGAACATTATGAAAAAATTGAAACGCACACGTTCGCGACCAAACTCATAAATGAAGCTAAATGAGCGCACATTAATGAAAATTTCTGAACCCTGCGTTCAACCGTCCACAAGGCAGATCTTCTTTCTTTTGTAGACCCTCTTGGGTCTCGGTTCGCAACACTACCGCAAAAAGTGGCATTGGTTGTGCCAGGCTCGTCGTCCTTAGCTGCAATAGCCGCAGCAGAGTGTGCGGGGGATTTTGGATTTTCGTCCGAATTATATAGTGTTTTTTTTTTTTTTTTTGTTTTTTACTATTATTCTGCTTACTCGTTCGTACAGCCAACCGATTAAGTAAGCCAAACATTTTAAAGGGGAAGGGGTTAGTCAACTGTGGCAGTGCCCCGTACCACAGCAAGGCCGTACCGTTACTACCTGAGGCGGCTTGGTATCAGGAAGGGCAGCTCCGTTAAGATATAGCCTAATTTACCTCCCGGCTGCAAAACAACGTCCAGCGGGCACGATCCCAAGAACACCCTGGATTAGGAGGGAGGCAGCTCTTAGTTGGATTACTCCGCATTAGTCAGTCTAAACTCCGTCAACCCAACCCATTGCGATCATTTAAGCCTTCGTACCACGACAAGGTGACACGAAGGAACTCACCGAGCCAACTACTCTCCCCCTGAAGAGCGGACGTCCCCGGCTGCTCGGAAGCTCTGCTCCTGTGCCGGGCTACGCCAGTTCCAGTTGATTTGGGACTCAGGGTTTTCATCTCTTTATTTCTCTAGTGATTCCAATGGCGCGCATCAAAATTCCTGCCAAACCTATAACTCTCTATAAACCTGAACCCTTGAAGGAGCTTTAAGTGTACCATCCGTTGCACCTCTTCAATGTGATATGGAAGTGACAGAATCGGGATGAACCTGGTAAAACTCACGGATTGGACTGCCGGAGCGACTACTGACAGGGACGGAACCGATTTAGGGTTCTTAAATAATGGCCATTGATGAGAACCACCGTGTCAAAGGTCACCAGCGTAGTAGACCTAGATTGGTGGCGTGTCCGATATTTCTGCAAGAGCCGTGCTATTATTCAAAATGGTAACACCATGGTCGATGACCTTGAGGGGTGGAATTTCCTGGGCAGGAGTTCGCCGAGATGTAATTGGCTAGCAGACTGACGCACAGTGTGACGACTCCATATAATCAGCGGTCAAAAATAGAAGTCGTAGCAGAATGAAATTTTGCACATATTTACATTATGGAAACTAAGAGCCATGAAAATTTGTATCCAAATCGGTCCCTCGCCCATCTCCCATAAAAATATTTTTTTATAAAATTGTAAGATCTGGGCTTATACACATTCAGAAAGATCAAATTTTGTTTAAATTCTCTTTCCATTATCTTAAAATTATTTGCAAAAAGTAGGCGTGGTCCGCCCACTTTTAGGTAACTTTAAGAATAACTAAAAGTGCCAATTTTAATCAACTTTATTGCAAAAGCCCATACAACTAGTTACAATCTCACTAAAATTCTTCCAACTACGAGATTTTAAGATTTTTAATTTGTTCATACTTTTGAAATTTCCACACCACCCATGGTATTTTAATAATAATAATTTAGTGTTAATAGTTTTCCCCATGGCCAATACTGCGACTTTTGTGTCATTTCTACATTTTGTCATTCGTTTTTTTTTTTTTTTTTTAATAAACCATTTATTTGTTATTGTATCTTACTCCATTGGAAACTAACAATAAGTTATGAAATCTTAAAACTAAAGTATTAAATATGCTCTTTGCCTATTGCTTGGAGCTATTTGGGTTCTACTAGTTCATATATATTAATTAATTATAATTTTAAAAAGAAGATGGAAACAAAATTTAATATAGATACATATTACAGATTAGTTTGTAAATAAGTTTAGAAACATGGTTTCTTTAGACGTGAAGCAGAATTCTGCTGGAGTAGACTTCTTGCAAGTATGTTCGGATGATTTTGCAGGCGATTCAGGTATTTCTGCCTTAATTCTACGATTTCTTCTTTTATAGTGGATATATGTATATCGTTGTGAATGTTTTTATTCTTGATAAACCATGGTGCGCCGGTAATTGTTCTTACGATTTTCGACTGTGCCTTTGGATAAGTTCTAGATTTGAGGTGCTCGCACTACCCCAAAGTTGCACCCCATATGTCCATATGGGCTTTATTATAGCTTTGTATAGAAGGACTTTGTATTCCAAGCGCATCTTTGATTTTTTGTTGATTAACCAATTCAGAGAGTTAGCTTTTAGTCTCATTTGAGTTCTTTTCGCTTCTATGTGCTTCCTCCAAGTTAATCTACGGTCAAGATGGATTCCTAAATACTTCACTTCTGTTGCTTGCGGTATTTTTATGTCATTTAGTGACACAGCTGGACAGGTGCTGGTTCTGAGGGAGAACGTTAAGTGAGTACATTTCGCTTCGTTAACTTTAATACGCCAGTTTGCCAGCCAAATTTCTACATCTTTAAGGTGTTCGTTTAGGTCACGAGAGGCGATATGCGGATTTTGATGGGTACTTAAAATAGCTGTGTCGTCAGCAAATGTGGAAGTAACTAGGCTGTTATTTATTGGTAGGTCAGACGTATATATAAGGTAGAGAATAGGACCCAGCACACTCCCTTGTGGTACTCCAGCAAATATTTGAAATTCGGGGGTTACAAATTGCTTGTATTTCACTTTGTACTTCCTATTCGCTAAGTAAGATTCCAGCACTCTGTGTATGTTGTATGGCAGAAACTTTTTAATCTTGTGCACTAGCCCCTCATGCCAGACTTTATCGAAGGCTTGGGCAATGTTGCTGAACAGTATTTCCTCTGTTCGAAAGAATAGTATTTCTTCTGCTCTATTGTACCGTGCTCTTTTCTAAATCCGAATTGATGTGTAGGAATGTTGCCATTTTGATTTAGATAGGGCATAATTTTCCCAAGTAGCAATTTTTGAAATATTTTTGAGAGGGTGGGCTTATGGGCCGATATGAGGACACCTGCGTTGGATCTTTTCCTGGTTTAGGAATCATTGTAATTTGCGATATCTTCCAAATATGCGGGAAATGACCCAAGAGAAGGATAGCATTGAACAATTTCGTTAGGTGTATTAACGCTATGTGTGGTAATTCCATGACCATTTTATTTGTGATTAGGTCATATCCAGGGACTTTTTTGCATTAAGGCCTGTTTTAATGGCACACTCTAAGTCTTTGATTTTTAGTTGAAGCGGCTGAGTCACTTTGGTTCCAGGTAAAGTAGGGACCTCGAAGTTATTGCACGGAGCATTAGGGCAAAAAACTGTTTGTAGATGTGCAGCAAACGCTGCTCCTTTTTCTTCGTCGCTTTTGGCCCAACTTCCATTTCCAAGCCTTACTGGTGGCTCACTTTCCTTTGGGCTTTTTGCAACCTTTGTAGCTCTCCAAAGTGAGTAATTGGTGTATTTAAGCGGGCCCAGATCTTTAATATAGGTGTCAATACTTGCTTCAGCTTCCTTTTGAATTACATCTCTAAGGTGATTTTGTGACAATTTTAATTTCCTCTTTAGGGCAGGTGACCTATATTTCTGCCATTCTCGTCTTAGGCGTCTTTTCTCCTTAACGAAGCACTGCACATGGGTTGAAGTTATATAACCGGTAGCAGCCTGCATCGTTTTTTCTGTTGGTGTTGCGCAAATATGTGTACTCACGTATTTCTTATATTTGCGCCAGTTCGTTTTGTTGGTGGTCAATTTGGGCGATTTATGTACAAGTTCAGGAGTTTTGTTAAAGTATATGATGACAGGTGAGTGATCGGAGGACAAGTCGAAATTTGCTTCAGAGGAAAACAGTACCCTGTTTATATTTTTGATCACAGCGAAATCAATAATATCAGGGATTTTACGCTGGTCCGCTGTCCAGTACGTGGGTTGACCACTTGAGACAAAATCTAGATGATTTCGATGATCAATTAACACATCGTACAACTGTTTGCCTTTAGGGTTTACCACACGAGAGCCCCAGTAGGCTTGGGAATAATAGTCTCCAGCTGCTATAAATTTTCTTCCGAGTGTTTGAAAAAACTGCAGGAATTTTTCTGACGTTACTTGGAATCTAGGTGGACAGTATACTGCAGAAATTGTTATACTTTCGCCCCAGCACTGAAGGGAGATTGAAGTGGCTTGGATGTGTCTTTCGGCATATTTGTCACGTAGGAAATGTTTTATACGGGCATTAATTAGAATTCCTGCGCCTCCGTGCGCTTTACCGTATGGATGATTGGTTTTGTAGAAATTGAAACCGGCAATACTGAAGTTGTACTTATCTGTTAAATGGGTTTCTGAGATAAGCATTATGTCAATTTCGCTGTTGTACAAAAAATTCTTTATTTAGTTTTTGTGTTGGATAATACCGTTGGCATTCCAGTAGCATAACTTTAATTGATTCATTTATTTTTCAGAGAGCAGTGTTTTCATTAGTATATTCTGATTTTGTATGAGTTCATGAATCATTGTTTGCATTGGTGACATAAATTGGGTCGTACATTGCGTTAGGTTACAAATCATTGCTTCTACATTTTGAACGGGTGGCGAACTATGTACACTTTCAGTAGGTGCTTTTTTCAATACGTTTGCGTACGTCATTGAGGAGGACGAGAGCGCAGCATTGGCTGGATTTATGCTAGGATAGTTAGGTGCAATATTGTTACGTTCTCAGCGAACTAGCTTTTGTGTTGTACGCGCCTTCATCATCAGGTCCGTATAAACTGGACACCGTTGCTGCATTTTTTACATTATTATAAAATTTGTCAAATTTACATTCAACGGAGGGGTGAAAATCGCCGCAAGCGACACATATAGTGCGTAGAGTGCAGTAGGATTTCGTGTGCCCGTATTCCTAGCAATTTGAGCATTGTACCAGACCTTTTCGCTTGTGGGGCTCCTCAATTGAAATTCTACGATGTATTAAGTAACGTAGGCTATTAACAGGGTGGGTTTAATATTTTTCAGATTTCTCGTCTCTGGAACGAGCTCCACCTTAAATAATGGTTGAGGTATTTTATCCCTGTTTTTTATATTAAATATTGTTTTTGCATTGAATCCGGCGTCTGCCAGCGTTTTCACTATTTCATCTGGTTCAACTTCTGGTTCTATTCCTTTTATTACAACAGTTAGGCCTTTGCTACTTTTCAATTGGTACGTGTAATAGTTTTGTTTGTTATCGTCGAGGTAATTAGCAATAGAGCGATAATTTTTTTCGTTATATATTTGGATTTTAGTCTCTTGTATGTTACCTTTTTTGAGCGAGATTATATGAAACTTATTCTTGCCTATTAGGCGAGCAATATTTTCAACCAGAACGTTTGAACTTTTTTCACGCAAGTAGATTGACAGCGGTTTAATGATTTCTTCAAATGAATTTATTTTATTTGAAATTATTTCATTTTCTTTGGTTGGCTCATCATTAAGTGCGGCAAACCTGTTGTGGTACATTGAGTTAGTAGGTTGATCAATTTCGTTTCTTTTATATATTTTTGTTGATTTATTATTTTTTGGGAGGCTTAGTTTCCGTTTAATTTGAATATACCGGACCATGCCTGTTTGTATAGTTGCAGACTGAGCGGAAATTGTTGTATTTGTTATATTTGTTGTTTTTGAATGTTTATCAGACGATATTGAACTTAGCAAGCGTTTGTTAGCTGTATTTGCATGAGAATGCATTTGTGTGTTTGGGTAGGTGCGAGAGTGGGTGCTTTCTACTCCTAATTCTTTAGCTTCTTGCGCGGAATTATCATTGACAGAGTTTTGTTCACTTACCGTCTGATTTGACATAGGTGTCGTTTGCTCTAGTTCAGCAGTCGTTTGTTGTTCCGTGTTTTCTGCAGGGGCGCCTGCTGCTAACGTTTGCTGAGTTGGTATGCTTAAAAGCGCATGCGCTGTTAACTCATGAGAGGACAACTCCGTTGATTTCAGTGAAGTTTTTGGTATACTGCTTATTGGTGATGCAGACAGACGCGCGGGGGTGAGACATCGATCTCTTGCTAGAGGTGGAGAGCGCAAAATTCTCATGTATAATTTGTTCTTGTTTTTTGTTTTGTTATTATGTACCACTATTTGGACTTTTGCCTATTATTAATTTTGATTTTTGGTTTACACATTAATTTAAACAAAGGTGCAATCTCAAACCAGTGGTAGATTCACTATCTCGGCGATTTGCGTGATCACTTTAGGTGTTTACAACTTGTATTATTTTTATTATTTTAATTTTTCTATTTCCCTTTTTTATGAAACTATGTGGAACGTTTTAAAAAAACATCCGCACAGTATGAAATCACAATACTTGTCAATTGTCATTAGTGATCCGCTTTTCTTTTAATTTGTTTAATTTTTTTCGAACAAAATTGCTAGTTAATAATACCTGTATTTACTAGGTGCAATTATAAAACGTTTCTGTATATAATATAAGATTCGTTAATAAAAAAAATAAAATATAAAAAAAAATTAGTGATCCATGTAATCACAACTGTCCAATCTACTATACCCTATTGATTTAGTAACGGTATTTTTCAGTGAATCCATAGCATTTCGTCCCTTTGGTGATGTCAAAACATCTCAATTAAAGTCATCAGGTCCTTTTTTTATACTTAGATGTTCCTTGTCTAATGAAAGGAAGTAGTTGAAAGTCATGTTCTTTCATTATATTTCCGCTTTATGGATGAATTTGAGAATGTCCATAATAGGAGCATCCCTTATTTCTTCCAGAGCCAGCTGGTCGTGGTGGAATATGTTCATTCTAGTTCTTGCCAACGCAATGCAGTTACATAGTGTGTGCTCTGTAGTTTCTTCTTATTTTAGACAAAGAAACACTCCGTATCGTCAAGAATGTGGATTTTAGTCAGGTGATATTTCAGGTAGTAATGACCTGATAGAAAACCTATTATTTTTCTTATGTCTGCTTTGCACATATTGTCCAGATCTGTATTGCAAGTGAATGGCCTTGCCAGTCTTTTGGCTTGGTGTGACATTCTCAGACGTATCTTCCCAATTATCTACCCTAGATTTAGCGTCCGTCCAGCTGATACCAAAGTATGGCTCTGAACCTATGAGGTTCGTCAGCAATTTGCAAAGTAGCAAAATGCAACCTAATTTGTGGCACCCTAAAGATTGGAGCATATGATATGAAGCTAATGCTTGTAATGCAGCTGGAGTGTCTGAATAGATAGCTATGTGTGTGCCCTTGATACTTCTTTTCAGATTTAGCCTTATGCAGATTGCAATTGCTTGAATTTCAGCTTGGGAGACGCTAGGCCTTCTACCCATTGGTTCAGAGATTTTGGTATTAGGTCCCATGCACCGACACCGGTGTTTGTTTTTGACCCGTCTGTGAACTATTCTCAACTTCAAGGGTCGACCTAAGGTCCTCCAATATGCCATTCATCACGGTCTGAAATAATAATCTCAATATTCCGATCAAAAAGTTCGTTTTGGGATCATATAATCCGTTACTGAGCACATTATGTTTTGATCTGGTATGTTTTTTTAAATATTGAAATGACCATAGTCATAAGAGTTTTATCTAGACAAAATGTTCATCTTCAACACACTTCTAGCAACACATTTTTTCACAAATATATGTAGTGGGGATAATCCTATTATTGTTCATTAGCAGCGGCTGGGCAGTTGCGCATGGCACCAGTGTTTGTCAGGCAAGCCTTTGAATACTTGTAAGTATTTTCTTACCGGATTCTTGTGTTGTCTTAGGCCATCATACGAGGGATACATAGGGAATGATTGATGTAACCATCATTACATGCATCTAGTGTATCATTTTTGAGTCTAGACCCCATGCTCTTCCAAGGAGACTCCGACAGGCCCACATTGCTCTTGTGGCTTTGTTTATCGCTGAATTTAGGTGAGAGTTCCAATTTAGTCGCTTTTCCAGAACTACATGTTGATATTTGACCTCATCGGGATATTCTATATTGATTCCCCCAACAGCTATTGTACCAAGGTTCAATTTTAATCTGTTTGTGAAAGGAATGAGAATGATCTTGCTAGGATTAATGCATAACCCTTCTGTGCGACACTAAACTGAAATGAAGGTTAGAGCCTGATTCATAATGTTGGATATTGTTCTGTCAAACTTGCCACTGATAATGACAGTAAGGTCGTGAGCATATCTCCTTGCCTCGAAGCCTAACCCTTGTAGTTTGACTAAGAGATCGTCAAAAACTAAAGACCACAATGATGAAAGCACACCGCCTTGGGGACAGCCTTTCATTGCTTTGACTGTTACGGATTTGTCTCCCAGAAATGATAAAATTTCTCTACTTTTTAACATCATTTTAATAAACCAAAACAGTTGGTTTATCGATGTTTTTGCAGAGCATAGCCCACTCTATAGAGCGGTAACCGGTAGTATCAGAGCAACCCTCGACATCTAAGAAAGCACGTAAAGCAATTTCCTTGGAATATTGAGCTTTCTCTATCTTTGTTACAAGATAATGAAGCGCACCCTCCGGGCATTTTCCCTTATCCTATGGAAACTGAGATTGATGCAGAGGTGTTGTTCTGTCTAGCGTTTCTCTAATATGTAGATCCACCAATCTTTCCATAGTTTTTAGAAGAAACGACGTGTTACTGATAGGTCTATAAGATTTACGCAGTTCGCTGGACCTCTTGCCCAATTTTGGAGTAAATACTACATGGACTTTACGCCATATGAATAGTATGTACTCCCTCCAGAAACTGTTCCCAAACATTGCATTAAGTGATTTTTGTATTAAAGGGTGTTTTTTTTAGACATGCGGTTTTCAAGCAGAAATAAAATGCATATAATTGTATGTTGTGGCCAAGAATTTAGCTTTATTATAAAGATAATGGTTTGCCATTATGTTTTAAAAATGATTTCGGGCAAGTGGCCGCCGCGGCTGCCTCGAATAAATTCCAGCCGAGAGGCCCAATTTTCGACCACTTTTTGCAGCAATTAGGGCCGTATGTCAGCAATAACACGCTGAATATTCTCTTCCAAGGCGTCAATCGTCTCGGGCTTATCTGCGTAGACAAGCGACTCCACATAACGCCACAGAAAATAGTCCAGCGGTGTTAAATCGCACGATCTTGGAGGCCACGCCACAGGCCCACGACGCGAGATAATGCGCTCACCAAAAGTTTCCTTCAATAAATTGATTCTTTCGTTGGTTGTATGGCATGTAGTGCCGTCTTGTTGGAACCAAAGGTCGTCCACAACAACATCTTCCAATTCAGGCACGAAAAAGTCATTAATCAAGGCTCTATAGCATTCCCCATTGACTGTAACAGTATGACCGGCTTCATTTTTCAAGAAATATGGAGCAATGATTCCCTCTGCCCATATAGCACACCAAACAGTGATTTTTTGAGGATGTAACGGCGTCTCAACAATGGCTTGTGGATTATCGTCACTCCAAATGCGATAATTTTGCTTCTTATCGTACCCATTCAACCAAAAGTGAGCTTCATCGCTGAACAAAATTTTCTTGTGAAAATCGGGATCGGTGGCCATCTTGTTTTGGGCCCATTCAGCGAACGTGCGACGCGCTTGATGGTCGTTCGGCGTCAATTCTTGCACGAGTTGGATTTTGTGAGCCCGCAAACCAAGAGCATTCCGCAAAATCTTCCATAAAGTGGATGGGCACAGCTCCAATTGTTGAGCGTGATGGCGGATGGACTCATTCGGGTCTTCTTCGATACTCTGTTCCACAACAATAGCGTCTTCGGTGCGCACTGTACGGTGTCTCTGAGAATGTGCATTATCCACTAGAGTAAACGTGGTGCGAAACCGATCCAAGGTTGCTCGAATTACCGACTTTGGTGGGCGATTATGTCGACCGAATATTGGACGCAGCGCGTGATGCGTCGCGCGAATCGAACCATTATTTTGGTAATAAATTTGCACTATTTGCAAACGTTGTTCAGGAGTAAGTCTATTGATTATGAAATGGCAAACCAAACTGACCATAAATCAAGTGACAGATGTCAAAAAGATAAACTCCGAAAATATATATATATATAAATATATATATATATATATATATATGTATATATATATATATATATGTATATATATATATATATGTATATATATATATATATGTATATATATATATATATGTATATATATATATATATGTATATATATATATATATGTATATATATATATATATGTATATATATATATATATGTATATATATATATATGTATATATATATATATATATATATATATATATATGTATATATATATATATATATGTATATATATATATATGTATATATATATATATATATATATATATATATATATATATATATATATATATATATATATATATATATATATATATATATATATATATATATATATATATATATATATATATATATATATATATATATATATATATATATATATATATATATATATATATATATATATATATATATATATATATATATATATATATATATATATATATATATATATATATATACATATATATATATATATATATATATATATATATATATATATATATATATATATATATATATATATATATATATATATATATATATATATATATATATATATATATATATATATATATATATATATATATATATATATATATATATATATATATATATATATATATATATATATATATATATATATATATATATATATATATATATATATATATATATATATATATATATATATATATATATATATATATATATATATATATATATATATATATATATATATATATATATATATATATATATATATATATATATATATATATATATATATATATATATATATATATATATATATATATATATATATATATATATATATATATATATATATATATATATATATATATATATATATATATATATATATATATATATATATATATATATATATATATATATATATATATATATATATATATATATATATATATATATATATATATATATATATATATATATATATATATATATATATATATATATATATATATATATATATATATATATATATATATATAGTTGTAGTTATTAATTCATAATATCCAATTGGACGGTTGAGCCCCCAAATGTAAAGATGTCTTATAATTAGGTTCAGTTTATTTATACAAATATTATGATAGAGTTGGATATGTTGGATTAATAATCTAAAACCGTATACAGACACTAGTAACAACTACGTAACAACTTTGCGGCGGCTTCACGGCTTCTTTCTCTTCTTTTGACGACTGCTTTTCCTTCGACGTGCTGACAACAACTGTTTCGGCCTCCACACCTGACAACTGACTTGACAAAAACTATACCGGTGTTGGCACTGCTACCTCTGCTACCCACGTTACATTCGGCTATTCTGATTTAGTCATCTGTCTCAGATGACCAAGCGTCTTCATTATGTATAGCATATCTCCAGAGTTTTATGTTATCGCAGCCTGTAGGTGTGTTAACCGGCCCTTCTTCTTCTGCGGCTTTCCTGACGTCATAAAGCTCGTTACCTTTGACTCTTGTGATTTCATATGGGCCTAAGTATCCACTGGCCAACTTTCTACCAGCTACATACTGCGTACGCCGAATTCCGACGGGGTCTCCAACTTTATAACCAAGTTCGTTCTTCCGTTTTCTGTCAAACTGCTTATAATATGTTTGCTGTGCGCGTTGTATGAGTCTTAGATTTTTGCTGTATAAGTTGTCTTTCGTCATCAAACATGTTATTCATTTCTTGTTCCAACATTTGAATAATACGATCGTGGCCCTTATTGTTCATTTTTACGCCAAACATTAACTCGAATGGTAACCGTTTTGTTGAATTGTGAAAAAACGAGTTCAGTGCTTTATGCACTGTCGACACAAACTTAAATCATTTGGATGGTTCTTCTGAAGACATCTTCGCTACAATCGCCAGAATAGAACGATTGACTCGTTCAATCTGTCCGTTTCCTCTCGGGACTCCAGTAGTGCTTAAAACATGCGTGACTCCATTAGCTGTTGTATATTCTTGAAACAAATTCGAAGTGAACGCTGCACCACGATCACTAATAATGCATCTGGTTTGCCAAAAATGGAAGACCATTCTTTCAGCTTCTTATTATGTATGATGCATTTTACACAGTTTTCAACGATCTGCGCAGTTTTTTTCTCCAGATGGGGTATCCAATAATTTTGCTGGACTGCGTGCATAGTTTTTTGTATCGCGAAGTGACCGACATTATGTGCATTTACGATAATCTCTTTTTCCATGAGGCACCACCAACACATCGTTACCGTCAATAGTTTTATACACCAAGCCACTTTTTATTTTAAATCCTTCGATTTGCCAGAATTTCTGCTATAGCTTTAATCATCATTTCTTTTTCTTGTGCGCTTTTAATTCTTGCTGAGGTTACTGTAGCCACCAACATTATTTGCTGTGGAGGCTAAGACAGCCGACATGTTTGAGTCTATCCCCAGCCCGATGCTCAACTTCGAAATCAAAGTCCTGTAAATAAACGACCCATTGTGCTACTTCACGAGGGATATCTTTCTTTCTCAAAGTTTAGTTAAAAAGCGGCACAATAGGTTATCAAGTGAATTTTGAGCTTTGATATATTCAGAGACTTGTAGTAGAATTCTATGACAAATATTTTGGTAGGACATTTATGCCTTCATATCCCTGTTTTATGGGTATTTTCTTGCCTTATTCACAAAAATTTTACATTGAAGAGTTAGAGGGTTAAAATGTTCCACAAAAAATGTTCCTCGTGTTCTACCTTTGCATCCAATATGTATATAAAACTTGTGAACAAATAGTAGTAGTTTGAGAGAAAAATACTATTAAGTTTATTTATAAATCCTTTGTGCGACACTCGGTACATACAGCAACGCTATTCTTATTTTTGTGAACATCCTCCAAATTTTATCCTAATTTGTGACGGTGACGAATGGTTGCGTCTAAAGCCAATTTGGAAGCTTTGTATGGCGTGTTATTGTGTCAAGTTAGGTTCAATTAGACGAAAAATATGTTTTTGAAATTCGTCTCAAAGAATTCAGAAGGCACTGGTGGGCTGTTATGAACTAGTTCTTCTTACGTCCTTATTTGGTTTCGGAACAGCCGATGTTCGAGCTTCCCAAGACATGATAATGCGCGTTTGCATCACAGCCAATCTCGTACTGCAGATTGTTATTGTGGCAGTGCCCAATAAGCCCCTGCACTTCCACGGGATGTATAATGTTGGAGTCAACTGGAAAGTATGCGGACGCACAAACAATTTCCTGCCCTCCCTTCCCTATTGAGACTTCCACAAGGATAGCTACTAGATCCTAACTAGTAAATTCTAAGATGAGAAAAAATCAATCATAATCCGCGCCCTGGGCCGCGAAGATTGTTGATAAACCAACTTGCATCCTTTATTTGTAAGACCTTTGATTTGGCCCCCAATTATCCATGGTTCTTGTATTAGGGCCATGGATAGGTCTTCGTCAGCAAGTCTCTTGCATAGGGTGGCCGATGTTTCCTTTAGCTTGGTGCAAGTTCGCCTGTAGCACTTTTAGTATGCTCATTCGCGGCGGCTTTCCGCAGCGAGTTTCTGGAGCCTCGCACCCCTAGGGCCCTTGTTCTTGTGGTCTCTATGGCCCCCAGCATGCTTGGTTTTGGTTTTGTCAGGCTGAGGCGCTTTCCGCGCGTAAAATACTGCGTAGTAAAATACATTTTTCTCGTTGTAGCGCGGCTTTGCTGGTCGACGGTTTATTAGCCTCCGCTTCGTTGGACCTTGTGTCACCAGCATGCCCTTCAGCACTGCTCCCGAGTGTCGGCGTTGTTTGTTTTTGTGCATTATCGCTGACTTTTTCTGCGCCTTTATTATGAGACGCACATGTCCATAGCGATAGGCTATTCCTCCTTGCCTATCCTCTTGCACTGTGACAGTTTAGTCAGTGATTCATGATCCACCGCAATAAATAGGTGAAGCAACGCACCTTCGGTCGACCTCTGGATCACCTTCCATTTTTTCGCTGTATTGTATTCTGCGCCCAATGGTCGCGAGAAGTTTTTTCATTTGAGAGCTCGGTGCTCTGTGGGAAGCTGCCTCTGACAACATACGGTTTTTGAAACTCAGATTCCTCAAGGAGAGTCATTTCCAAACAACATTTATCTTTTATTAAGGCGATATGTTTTCGCATCCAGTTAGCTGTGTCCTCGTTTGAGCATAGGAACAGTAACCATCCGTTTATGTATGCTAGGCCCTCAAACACTGGTTTGCCGTTATTGTCGGCGACCTCTATCATAACGTCAATAACGGCGAATGGCGACGTTATTAAATCGGTCGGAACAATTCCCAGCCGAATAATGATGTCCACCTGACTAAACGTTGTCTTTCCTACATAAGGTGACGTTTTAGTGTTCTTGACAGATGGCGTTCCTGTTGGGGACTCTTCTGAGTGGACTTACTTTTAGTAATCTCGAGCATTTTCCCTAGAGTGATGGCATGTCATCGCTAGCTTGAAGTATCTCTCCTCTGCCGACGTAATTTTGACAGTCTTTTTTTATATTCAGATTATGCAGGTCTGAGCCAATCACCGTGCACCCAGATTTCACAGAGGTCACGCTGTTGTTACCGCCAGACATTGTTTCGGTGTCAGAAGAGTCCATTGACTCATGACCTGATTCCGTATTCTGTATCGATGATACATACATGGGGTCCATAATAGTGTGTGTGCAGAATATGGAGATCATAAAGCAACTGCCACGCCCACAATGAGCCAAAAATCATTACTAGGTTCATATTAAAGATTTATCAACGAAATTTCACAGGAATGTTGCTAGTACTAACATTAAACACCACACCAAAAATTAGCGTATTATTTTTAGAACTACGCCCACTATTGACATATTATTATAACTTACGACGTATATGGTCTATACAAAGCCATATACAAGAATTGGTGTCTATCAGATAAAATAAGGATGCGCCTTCTTCCCATATAATGAACTTTGGGGAACCCACTTAAAATCATTGACCCTCTCTATGTTTCTATTGATAATATATGAATACAATTTGGTAGCTGTATACATTGGGTCCGTACTAGCATGCATTCCAAATATGGGCAGATTATTACTTCTCCCACGCCCACAATTAAGAAAAATCATTACTAGGTTCCTATAGAAGATACATCAACGAAATTTCACAGGAAGGTTGCGGGTACTAACATTAAACCCCACACAAAAAATGGGCCTGTTATTTTTAGAGCCACGCACACTATTGATATATTATTATAACTTACTACCTATACAATATTTTTGAACTAAATTTTGTAGTAGTAGTTAGATTGACACTACAAAGCCATACACAGGAAATGGGGTCTATATAATCAATTGAAGTTACCCTACCGAAAATTACCGTGGATTTGCTAAATTTGATTTATGAAGAAAACATCCCCATTGTTGAACTCGCACGCACAAGGAAAGGTAAAGGGCATTTCGAAGTCGGTCTAACCCGACTTCAGACATCTGTACTCGTTTTTTTTAAAATCCATGTTATTCCCATGAGTGTTAGGGTACAGAGCCCTTGTACCGTGGGAAGGCATTTAATTCAAACCGGAGGTCACCAGATATCCGGAGTTCGCATATTCGAGACTAAACACCCTATTAGCCACGCATCCATCGGCATGTGCTGTTCCACCTTCGATTAAGAGTCTGTCTATCTTAGCCAGTCGCACATCAAATGACCGATGTGTGCTATTAATTATAGCACGTCACCAGTCCTCCAATGCGCACCTGTTTCCAGCCGTCCCCACATGGAGTTGATAGATATAGATCAGGCTTCCACCAGAAACTCAACTACGGCACATAACTAAGTACATGTTAGTCCCCTTAAGTTACCAGTGACTCTGACAACCATGAGGTATTCTATGTGATGAGTTACCGATTTTTTATGGTGTTGGGTTTGCCAGGAGGCCTATAATACCTATTTAAGTTTTAACTAACTAAAGCTCTCATAATTTGTGGTTTCGGTATTGCTTTCAATCGTATCCACATTAAAACCATCCTCATCTGACTCTTGTTGTTGTAATGTGATGTATTCTAGTAAATCACTAATGTCACCTTTCTACGGGTGATGAAACATATGTTGAGATGTCGCTTTCCACCTCGATGTGAACTGCCTTGGTAGCAAACCAACAGAAGGCAGCAATGGTTGCCCTTCCCCCTCACCTTATAGTGGATCGAAAAGTCAGCATTGAGAAAAAGGTTTGCTGGAGTTACCCGAGCCTGCGGTAAATTGCCATAATCTGTTGACATAATTTTTTGCATTGTCTTATTATACCCAATAATGCCTTGGAGCCGCAGTGATTGTTTTCTTCATGCACCATAATGAACAATAAATGCCCGAAGAGTCGTTGTATGGAATCAGCATTAAATGCTAGAATCGTGAGATGAGTTGAATGCATAGCTCAACACGGTGCTAAGGCCGTTAGTATTGTACTTCTTGGTAGCAATTCAGCTGGGTTTGTCTTTTGAGCTGACATGTCGCCATTGCTCAGTTATGGTGACTGCTTAAATTGTCTCTATTCTGTTTGAGCCAAATGTTTGGATCGTTGATGATTGTGTGTTGATCCAGGATAAAACAATTTCTGAATCGGTTCGCAAAGAAGTCGGTTGATCCTTTAGTTGCATATTGTCCTTTACTCGAGCTGACAGATGTGCTGCTAGTATTTCCGCACTTAGTACAAGACATGGTAGAGTTTGTCTTTTGAGTAGAGCTACAAGAGATTTAGCACACAACAAACGCACTATCACTCTTCCAGGTTGGTTGCAAAACGAAATACAATTTCTGAAGTGTCAGGAAACACATGAAGCTGCCTTGAATATGTGTCTTGTAACTTAGGGATTGTTGAAGCTGCTCAAATTCTTTCGGGAAATTGTCCATATAGTAGTAAGATTTGCTGGTAATGCTTCTTCCCAAAATATATTTAGCTCCCACATTTGTTAAATGAACATTTATTTGGCCTGAAATTTTTGGGTACCAATAATCCAAGTGGATCAAACAATCTTGCCAGATCATAGCTGATGGTTTGTGTTAATTCAAAATTCTGTTTTGAATTTGTGATTTGAATTTCCAGTATTTGAACTGGGAATCCACGATGATTAAATAATTCAAGAATTTAATCTGAATTTGAGGTTTTGAATTTTCAGTACTTGAATGGAAAATTCACGACGAAACAAAATTGAAGTTAATTTAAACTGACCTTCTAGTACTTGAACTAGAAAATCACGAAGAAATAATAATTCAATAATTGTTCTTTAGAATTCTAATTTCGAACTGACTTTATTAAATCATTGCTTGCGTTTTTGTTAAAATCCATAACAATACTATATAATACAAATAATACATATGATCAGGAATACTGTAGTTCGATGTACGTTGCACAACATATATGCTAGAGTAGCATATTATCATGAGACTAAAAACAACAAACAAACGAGTCGAATTTCCGTCTGCTTAATGTGCAAGAGAATTTAAACTGTTCTTATGCAAAGTGCAACGAACTTCTGTTATTATTGACGCAAAGAATAAATTGAACAGAAATCAAAATTGCAGTATTAAACGAATCTTAAAAATATCTAATTAAAATATAGGTACATTAACAGTTTGTTTTATGACTATTTTCAGTTATTCCAGTCTTGCTTTAATAAAAAAAGATCCATACTAGTCCCCGAGTTTTTGTTGAATAATTGTTATTATTGGTGAAGTCCAGATTTACTTTCTGGTCACCTTGTGCGATGTTTTGAAGGAGCTGATGATGATTTGCCCACCATTTGCGCAAATTTGTGTCCCGTATGTAACAGTTTTGAGTTAATAATATATAAATGTTTCTGTTGGACACATGCTCCAGATGATGATTTGGTTTGGCTAATCTTTTGTGTGTGTTAGGATCTAGCGATACATAACCACCTTTAGTTCAGTTGAAGTTCTTTTTGTTTGAAGATGAGGTATGAAATAACTTGGGGTCAATATAGAATCCAAGCTTGCTTCTTTCAAGTGTCGCAGTCTCTCATACTCCACCATTAATTGATATTGGTTTTGCACCAACTCATTTTTCAAAGGATACGTTCGAGACCTATGAACCTGTTGTAGGCCATTTTTCGCATGTCTCCAAACGAAGATATGCTTTCCAGGAATGGCAGTTGTACGATGAAGAGACCATCTGGATTTGTACGGACATTTTAAGTAAAGTGAGGTTCGCACCTTTGTTCTGTGTTTGTAATTCTTAGAATTATAGTATTGGGTTTCCTTTGTCACAATGTCGGAAATCAAAGAAATAACACTTTGTTAATTTATAGTTAATTCAAAATATGTCTTTTAAAATTTAAATTTGAGTTTTGACATTTGATTGAAGTGTTTTAATATTAAATATTACTTGAAGTACAAAGTAAAAGACTATTTTTTGTTGTTGGTTATCGTCGTAATGTATCAACAACCTTTTACCAACTGTGCACCACGGGAGAGAGCGTAGGATCATACTCAAGCCGCCATTATGTCAACAACACAAGGTGTTTATTATTATGACGTAACCGTACACACCGCCCCCCAATACTGGAACCAGCATGGTGACCAGATCCTTTTGGTGTAAAGTAATGTCTGCAGTTTATGGATACATTTGTCGTATTTTAACATATTTGGTATTAAAGATGAAAGAGAGATGGTAAAAGTGAAGTATTAAAATGTGTACAAGTTTTCCTAATTTTGCTTGCTTTGAGTGCTCTCGTCTGTGTATGTCGGTATTGGTAGGCGACAAATTTTTGAGACGCATCTATTGTAAAGCCCACCTTTGATACGAACAGTAACTACTCTAACGAGTTCGTCCATACCTGGATGGAGATCAACTATTCGTGCCAAAATTCATTCGTTTGGTCGTAGTCGATCGGCCATTATTATAATAAGATCATTTAGCACCAGATTTTGTGTTTCTTGACGCCACTTTGGACGTGCTTGTAAATATGACAGCCAATTGGATGTCCATTTTGACCAAAATTGTTGCGTCATTCTTTGAAGAGCGAGTTTTGACTCATAAAAGGTTGATTTAATGGATTATCTGGTGGCGATAGCAAAGAATCGCCGATTAAAAAATGGCCTGGCGTAATTACATCCAAATCGTCTAGATCGGGGGTTAATGGACATAACGGCCGCGAATTAAGGCAAGTTTCAAGTACGAGCATTGTCGAAAGTTCTTCATATGTTAATCGGATACTGTCGATGGCGGGCTTTAAGTGATATTTTACTGACTTAACATTCGCGTCCCAAAATTGGAGGAATTAGGAGGGTTAAAGTGCCACTGTATACTGTGAGCAGCTAATTTGAATACGCTTTCACGTTCAACTGACGTAATAAAATTATTTATGTTAGTTCTAAGCACTTTGTCCGCTCCGATGAAGTTGGTACCACAATCGCTCTACAAATCATGGCACATGCCTCTCCGACTTATGAATTGCTGTAAAGCTCAAAGAAAGCATTCGGTTGACACTCCGGCGACAGCCTCTAAAATTTAGAGGTGAATTTAGAGTCTAAATGAATTGCATTAGTGGCAAGGCATATACAAATGACGATGTAACCCTTGTATGTTGAATGGGCACGATATTTTGAAGCTTTCAACTCAATAGCACCGGTGTAGTCGCCTCCTGTGGCTAGAAATGTCCGTTTCGGCGGATTGGCTCTGAGCAATGGCAAATCGCCCATGAGTTGTCTGGTGAGTTCTGGTTTGTTTCGAAAGCAGGTTACACATTGACAAAGCTGGTTCCCAGCAGCTTGTCTGCCTTTTAATATCCAAAATTGTTGCAGAATATTTTTCAGGCTGAGTTGCGTGCCACCATGTAAGGTGCTATGATGAGCATTGCTGATAATTAGTTGCGTAATATGATGGTTGTTTGGCAAAATCATTGGTTGTCTTTGTCGGTAAGGTAAATTTCCACGATGACAGCGACCTCGTTTTCTCAAAATTTCCTCGTTATCGAGAAATGGTGTAAGACTGCTCAGTCTGTTTTTTTTTTGGTTCGTTTGATCGTAGAAGTTGTATTTCTTTGTCAAATGCGTCGTTCTGCACCAGTCGGACAAGCTTCCGTAGAGTTTGCTGAATCTCTGTCACCATCATCGGTCCAATTTCCTGGTTGTATCGGTCCAATTATATGATGTATTCTAGTAAATCACTAATATCATCTTTCTTAGTCTTCAGATTTTGTCTATGAAGTTCTATGGTTGGTTCTGATTGTAACAATAATGAAACCATTAAATCTTTATTGCATGCTTTTCTACTGATCTTCCTGGCATGATCTAATCGATTTCTTCTAATAATCTTAGACTCTTCCGAAAGCATGCCAATTGGAGTAGATGAAAATTTTATTATGCCAAACCCATGCACCAAAAGTATATGAACCGTAACAGGCATGAAGTACAACGGATATAAATTAATGTATGAGTGATAAGTATCTTTGAGAAGAATTTTAAAATTTTTAATATTAATTCTATGTCCACTAGATTGTTCTTATAATAAGTGAATGCTTTATTCATTTCGTAATTTAAAGCAGTATTGCCATAGTTTGAAGCACCGTACCCAGTACTGCGTTTACAACTAATTCCATTTGCTGCTTAAATTGCAAGTGTATTTTCAGCTAGAATTTGTTTTTGTTGCTCTCCACTTACTCTCCAAATCTTTATTGGTATACGATACGCAATGTGTAATAAGCATTCAAAACACTTAATCCATGCGTGAAGAGTGGATATCCATTTTAGTTCTTTAAATTTTTCATTACTTAGAGGCTTCCCAATTTGCTCTTCAACAAAATTCCAAACAATGTAAGTTCTACTTGCTTCTGTCTCACTTCAAGCACGAAGTGTCAAAAATATCACAAATATTGCACTAATGCTGGCACTGAAAAATTTAAATAACTTAAACGGTTGCAAATGGTCGCAGCTGTAATTTTTTGTTGTATATGTTTACTTAAAAATGTCTCCCCTTTTGTTTTGATCACTGATTCTTGTAAAGGTACAAGTCCAATGATAATATAACAGCCACAATTTTAGTGTTGCCAGATTTAAAATATAATAATATATAATATAATATTTCATTAAAATTTTACTATAATTATCAACACAACTTTAAAAAAGTACAAAAAAGTGCAAGTAAAAAATGCAACTTTAACCACTAGAAAGTAGAATGCTCTGAAAAGCTCACTTTGAAACCAGATAACTTCTACACCGATAAAAAGTTTTCAAAAACCTTTTAGTAATTTTTATGATTGAAGTATTGTTTAAAAAACCTATTAGTTATATTTTTCATTTTTTCACTTTGGGTTTTGGCATTTTTGGCCATACTCGTCACACTGTGTGACGCAGGTATCGCGAATCTCTTTTTCGCAGAACCATACAAAACTCAGACGCCCCCTTGCAACGCATTACTGAGTTGTCGGATTTCTTCCTGCGTTGCCCTTTGATTTATATCTGGTGCTCGTGCCCTTTTATTAGTTGTCCCTAAATTCGAGCAATACCTTTCAGGTCGTCGGCATCCGAGGTGCCGGCTATGCATTTTAAGACCGGACCAAGTAATTTGATGCTTCGGGCATGACGATGGCGAACCTCCAAGGTGATCAACAATCTCTGAATCTATTCGACGCCGGATTCGAAGAGCTGCCGTACATAAGACGCGGGGAGATAGTCCAAGATTTTATTCAATTCGGTTACCACTAAACGGAATTCGGATAGATTTGATGCATGGATGAGGTATTTAGTATCCGAGTAGACGGCAACACTTGCCTGGGCGACTGTGAAGCATACAACCAAACTGCAAGAATTTGAGATAAAGACTGTGGAAGAAACTGCGAAACATCAGACAGGGATCTAGTGCAATATATGATTATCAATACAATACAATATGGTAACCAATATGACGAAAATATTAAAACTTAAATATTTATTTGAGAAAATATAACAGGTTGTCCGAAAATTCCGTCCACACTGGGGAAACTGTCCGCCTGGGTTATTTCAGGTTATATCTTGGTTTATTTAAGGTTATATCCTGGGTTATTTCAGGGTATATCCTGGGTTATTTCAGGTAGGCTTATACAGCAGTGATGCGCTGCATCCCAATATAGCTGGAGTGATCGTCTCGTGGAGTTGTCGATGTCGTGGATTCGACTTCCTCACCAAGGAAGGACAGCACGGTTAACCGGCTTGAAGTTGCTTCAGTTTCGACTTCCTTTTTTAAGGGAAAGATTCTCGTGAGCAATGGTTGAATTTGCTCTGGATTAGACTTTCGTTTTTAAGGGAAGGATTCTAGTGAACGTGAATTAAAATAGCTCCGGATTCGACATCCTTTTTTAACGGAAGGGTTCTCATAAATGTGACGATGAGTTAGGGCTATCGTGGATTCAACTTCCCGTTCAAAGGAATGCTACACGATTTAGCCAATACACCGCCTTTTTCGGTGCTGAACTCGATTCGTCTCCTTTTATTTATTTAATTTTAAATCGTAAAACCTGTAGGTTCCCGTAGGAATCGCAGATTCTGCCTTGTTACTTTATTATAGATGGTAATTCAATTTAATTTGTAATTTAATTAGATTTAATTCCTTGTTTATCTGATATTTTTACACCTCTGGGGGAGGTTCGGCAGGACCACGGCATTCCCGTGGCCTCACTTTGGACGCCAGTTAATTTTCGCACCGGGAAGTTGTTCGATTGGTATGTATCGTCCCACAGCCGATTGCCAGGTGATGCGTGATGTATTTCTTTCTTTTTGTTAATAAACCAAGGGGCTGCAATTATATTCCGAAATATTTTGGAATCAACTCGATGTTTGACAATGAGGCTTTACCCCACAAATGGGCGACGTAAGTCCAGATCGGCTTTATGTGGAGGCTTTGTATATCAAAACCTTGTATTCTAGACTCAGCCGATATTTTTTGCAGAATAGCCAATTTAATTTAGAGGTCTTAAGTTTCATATACTTCTTCGTTTCTAAGTGTTTTCACCACGTAAATCTAGTCTAAATGAGCTCCGAGATACTGAACTCCATTTTTAGTGGAATAGTTACATGGTTAAGGGTGAGTGTTAGTGCATGGTGACAAGTAAAAACAATGTGACTCCTTTTGAGTTCATTTACCCGTATTCTCCAATTTGAATGCCACTTATTCTGCAAGTGGACATGTAGTATTTCGGATATTATTTAAATATTCGAATATGAGCTTAGGATGTCTTCTGCAAATGTTGACGTGTCAGTGTCACTTGTGGGCAAATCCGACGTATAAAGAAGATACAGCACAGAAAAGCATGTTATAAGTCTGGCAACTCTAGATGTGTTCCACTTAAAATGTAAAATGAGAACCTTGATAGAAGTTAGTTGATAAATACATGTGAAATGACACAGTCATATAAATGAAACGTGTGTGTTTTATTACACCAAGGACACTACCTTGAGGAACTTCAGCTTCAATTACATAATCATCTGTTATGGCCTCATTATATTTAACTCTAAACTTTCTACCGATTAGGTACGATTTTAGAGTTTTGTGAAAAGCTGGGGGCAGAAGTTGAAACATCTTATAAATCATGCCAGACTATCAAAAGCTTGTGCAATGTCCAAGAATACCGCGGAGCAATATTTCTTGTCCTCCAAAGCTTTCCTGATTACGCTGATAATTCGGTGCACTTGCTCTACTTGAGAATGCTTCTTATGAAATTTGCCAAGTAAAGCTTTTTGAAATATTTTGGACAGTACAGGAAGAGGCGAATAGGTATGTAGGAAGCTGGAAACGTTGAGTCTTTCCCAGCTATTCAAATTATTTTTATTTGTGATATTTTCTAATTTTTGGGGAAATATCCCAATCTGAGAATGACATTAAAGATCATTAAAACTATTTTAATGCAAATTTCTGGCATCTGGTTAACCATTTTTGGCGTGATCATGTCTATTTAGTTTTATTTCCTTAGTTAACATTTTGGAGATTTAGTTTTATGGGCCGGCAACTCTCTGTTATCAGGATTTGTTGTTTGGTTTTTTTGTTATGCCGAAATCAATAGAGAATTTTACATTGATCAGCGAGCTAGTACGTAGGTTTTCCAGATACTACAAGATCTAGACCATTCTGAGAGCCCATTCGTACTTGCCATTATGGGAGCCCATTCGTACTTTCCATTATGGGTAACAAAAAACGTGCATTTTTTATGATAATTTGAAGAAGCTTGGATTGGAAGGGTTGAAGTTTTTCAATATTGTACCTTGAAGTAGAGCCCCACAATTGAATCCCGTAACTCGAAATCAGTTTCAACGTACTATTATATATCAGCAACTTGTTTTCAAAATATAAAGCTGACTTACGCTGGAGCAGCTAGTATAAATAACGAAATTTTAATCCAAGCACTTTCCCATTAGCAAGTATAAGAGATTTTCATGTTAGTCGACTGCCAAGGCGTATACCTAAATATTTATTCTCAGCCGATTGGAGAATTGTACAATTGTTCATCTTAAGATCATAGAAACTGCTGGGTCTTAGCATAAAAATCACCTATACAGATTTACTTTCATTCGAAATTATACGCCAGTCCTTCATCTACTTCGTGATGCCGTGGAGGCTTTCTTGTAATTGTTTCGCAGCAGTAAGTGTGTTTTTGGCTGACAACAGAATAGCAGTATCATATGTGAAAGTGCCTATAACAACGTTACTAAGTGCAGGAAAATCCGACGAAAATACAGATATAAAATTGGTCCTAGGTCACTTCTTTGAGTAACTCCGGCATTGATTTTTGGCAGCATGAAGACTTCACCATGTTTGATGTAAAATTCCTTTTATTCAGATATAGACTCACTGGAAGTATATTTACTGATTAATGCAGTTACTCATGCCATCCATATTCGATCAAAAGCTTGTGGGATATATCGAGGAAAACTACTGTACAATATTTTCCTGACTATGGATTGCTCAATTGTTCCGTTCCGTGTTTCGGTCCGTGTTTTTTCGAAACCCAAAGTGATTTTTAGGTATGATTTCTTTCGCCTGAATGATGGGGCTTACTTTCTTGAGGTTAAATATTTTAAAAATGTTTAAGATCATTGGAACCAGGTTGGTAAGGTGATAAGATGTCGGGTTGGTGCCACTTTTACCAGGTTTCAGAATTATCTTTATTCCTGCTACTTTCCATTGTCCGGGGAAATAACTTCTTAGGAATGTAGCATTGAGAATATTTCTGAAAAGTGTTTACTCTTTGAGTACTTTATTCGTATTGAGTCATAACCTGGAGCTTTTCTATCAATAAAATGTGCTATAAAATTTACTACAGTTATATCATTGCTTCAGATATTTTTCGTAGGCTATTGTAATTGATGACATTCATTTAGTTTGTTCCTTATTAAGTATATCAGTTGATGAAAACACTCAGCTTTATTTGGATAGAATATAGAACTTAAGTGGTCTGCCGCAAATAAGCTTTCTCGGATTTTGATTGGCCCAAATTGTATCAGCTCAATTTACTTCATTTCGGCATGGAAAACAAACTACAATGGAATCCCGATAATTCATAATCACAAAGGACCAGTATTTTTTACGAATTACCCCGGGGTTTTCGATTTATCGAGATTTTGATTTAGCGAGCTAAAAATAAGAAAAATATGAATTAACAGGATTTTTATATTTCAATTGTTGTTCAGATTATTTTTTACATTAGAAATAAATAACTGAATTTACATATTCACATATTACATACTATTAATTTAATAAAAATATAAAAACAAAAAAATAATAATAATAGGTAATATGTATTTACAGAAAAATGAAATTAAAAAGTGAGTTATCTTTGATTGTTTGAAGTATTTTTCGATAATCTTCTTTACTGTAGTAATTATTAGTTTTCTTTAGTCCTTTTGTCCGTTTCATGTGTTGCTTAGACTGCTCCTTCAATACAATTCCATGCTTACAGTTACAAAACTAAGAGCGAGAGTGCCCACACTCATATCCATACATTGCTACTTGGTCGTTCGAATGTATACATTCTTACTCTAACGTACCGAACGAGAGTCAACAGTCAAACTGCTTGGAATTTTAACAGGTGCCAAACTACTGGGTGGCCACCACATAATGCTACAAACTCGGTCATCCTGACATCAGAGATTATCCTGATCTCTCGGTCTTTCCTTGAACCAGGCCCGGCTGCTCCCCACTGCCCAAACTCCAATATGCCGATTGCGTGAAAGCTGAAACCTTCCACATCGTCTAGAAGGTCATTACGCAAAACTTTAATAACTTTGTAAGGCCCTTTAGACTTTGGGATCAACTTCTTTGACTTCCCTGGGTGAGTGTCGAAATTTCTTACTACAATGTAATCGCCCTCTAAGTAATTTGTTGGTTTTTTGCGTTTTTTGTCAAAATATTCTTTATGATAATTTTGTGTCCTCTCTTGGCCTGAAGCAGCCTCTCAAAATAACTTCACGTCCCGTTGTAACATCTGTGTTTTCATACAAGCTTCCTTTTAAAAAATCAACTACATTTCCTCTCTGTTCATCACCAAACAGCATTAGACTTGGGCTTGTTTTAACTCACGGACTTGTTTTAACTGACCTGTGTAATGTAACAGTATCTAACACAGAAACCCAGTATATTTTTTCTTCGGGTTTGACCAGTTTTGCGATCAGCGGCCCTTGTAATGCACGAATTTTGTGTGCGAGAATATTTTATATATGTATATATGGTAAATACCAAATATTTGTGTTTATGTCAGAGCGTTGCTCGGGAAGACGCCATTGAGCAAATTACTAACTTGAGCCGAAGAAAGGCTGATTGCAAGAAAAATGCAGTTGGTTTCAGTTGACAGTTGGAAACTGAATTCTTTAATTTCCGAGCAGGGTTTTTATATAATTTCTTGGAGTTACAAATTCGATAATAATTCTCGATTATTCTAATTTGTTTATGTCTAATCCCTTTCGCTTAAGACTAAACTCAAATTTCACTCAAATACAAAACAAACTGATTCACCAATGACTGCACGCTAGGATTCTAATTACGTTGTACATGTCAAGTGTCATAGTGTCGCAGTGCAGCGGATGGGTCTGAAATTATTTTTACCATTATTATTGTAATTGTTGTTACTGTTTCTGTTATTATTGTAGTTGTTGTTATTGTTAAAATTTCTATCTCTAAAATTTCTTTGACTATTGTCTCTTTGTCCTAGGTTTGAATTGTATCTATTGTATCCATTGCCTCCTCTGGTGGTGTTAGGTCTACTATTGTTTTGATAATTTTTTTCTTTGAAAACTGTCGCCACGAAAAGTATTATGATTTCGTTGATGTTGGTTATTTTGGAACTGTCTTGGATTTCGATAATTTGCTCTATACTGTGAATTTCTATTAAAATGCATTACACTTGCTGTTTGCTGGTTTTTCTCTAGTTCTAAAGCTAGAGTAACTGATTCTGATAAAGTTTTTGGTTGGGCAGCAAACACTGTTGCCTTATACTGTTCGCCCAGTACATTCTTAAATATCGTTAAAGCATAAATATCATTCATTTTGCTTATGACCTGTTTTTGACTATCGCTTGCAGTGGGTTCCAATTAATCTATTTGCAAATTGTTAAGTTCACTTATGAAAGTCAATAAATTGTCACTGTAATTAATTATGGAACTATTACGATGCGAAAATCTGGTCAGAGTTGTGTGTACTTGTGAAATAGATTTTGTGCTTTTGTATCTTTCCTGCAGCCTCGCTTTTAATTTAATGAAAGTTATTGGCTGAGAAATTGAAGTTACTGCCGTTTTAACGCTAACGGAGAGTTTAACTTCACTGACAAACTGTATTAGTACTAACTTGCTATCATTGTTTAAACTTGCATCTAATAGCTCTACCACTTTACAAATGCTGACAATTCTTTGTATTGCCCAGAAAAATAACCATTTCCTTGTGGTATAATTATTTAAAAATTTTTTATAATACACTAGTCAAGGGGCTGCAGTTTGGATGTAGTGCTGGGTGCCAAAGACTTTATTTTTACGTGTCTGAGAATAGGGGACCCATTATGCGCCATTCAACTGTCCATGAATAACAATATCTTGTAGTTTTTGGCTTTCATGGATTCATTCAACATCTGAAGGCATTCGTTAATTAGATCCGTTCTCAAATTTCGTCAAATCAGCGCAACAGATCCGGACAAAGGTGAACTGGAAACGCACTAAAATTCTACTAAATCGTAAAAAAGATACGTCAGCACGATTGTTAGGGCAATCGATGCGTCCTAGATAGTTACCCCAGTAGAAATACTTAGAATTTTACCAGACCGACAATGTCGCCCAGAAGTTAGTACCGGTTGGTTCGAGACCTAGTACCTAGTACTGGTTGGTTCGAGACCTAGATGGGATGGAAATCCTATGGTATCATAAAGGGTCATATTTTCATAAGCGGGGTCTCTCGTTTCACCACTTCTTCTTACTTACCTACTGTAACAGTATGGCATGAAATAATATACACAACTTCTCTGATCAACTGTTAATTTAATAATAATACAGCATTACCAGCTCTCCACTGACCATAACCGTCCCAGTTATTGTATGACATATGTATTTCTCTTTAAGCCATGGTTTGAAGTTAGCCACTTCCCATATACCTACATTAGAAATTTGACTTACTTGGAAGGTATCGGTATACTTGCTTAAGTATCTATCGTTATCTAAAATTTTGTATATACTATCATTCTCTTTAGCTGGCGAACAACCCTAGTGGGTCAATGCCGCATAATGAGCCTTCGCCAGTCGTCTCTGCATGCTAACGCCAGTTGTAAATGCCCCGTCCAGACATGCCTTCCTGAACTTGGTCTTTCCATCTCAGCGGTGGTCTTCCCCTCCTGTGTTGCTCGCCTGGGGTCATCGAATCGGAAACTTTTGTGGTTGGAGCATTTTCATCCATCCGCACGACGTGGCATAGCTGTATTTTGATTCGCTCGACTGTGTCCATATCGGCGTATAGCTCGTACAACTCATCGTTCAATCTAATCCGATACTCGCCGCGAACGCATAAAGGTCCAAAGATTTTTGTTTTTTTCTGTTTTTGTTTCTTAGTGTCTTCTCCAAGATTTGACGTATTGTGAAAATTTGGTCCATGGTACCTTTACCAGCCCTAAAACCGCACTGATAGGGGCCAATCAGTTCGTTAACGATGGGTTTCAGTCTTTCGCAGAGTACGTCAGATAAGACGTTGTATGCGATGTTAAGAAGACTTATTCCCCGGTAGGTCCTGCACATCGCAGGATCACCATTCTTGTGGACTGGGCAGAGCATACTCAGCTTCCAGTTGCTGGGCATGCATTCTTCCGATCATATTCTGCATAAGAGCTGATGCACACGATTCGCAAGCTCTTCGCCTCCAGCCTTAAACAGCTCCGCCGGTAATCCATCGACTCCACCAGGTTTTCTGTTTTTCAGTCGCTTAATGGCTGTTAAGGACTTTAATATAATCGGGTGGTGGTATTTCGATTTCATTGTCAGCAATCCGTTTCTCGTGTTCCGCTTCGTCGTTAGTATCACTGTTGTCGCCATTAAGCAGTTTTACGAAGTGTTCTCGCCATAACCTGAGTATATTCTGGGCGTCAATTCTTTTTTTTATATACCTGATATGCTAATAAAGTTTTTTACCATTACATTGTCGTATCCATTATATTTTCTTGTCGTCCTTCGATTGCCTTTGTACCGCCCTGGATATCAAATCGTAGACTTTTAATTTTCTCGTGAACATTTGCTTACAACAACAAGCAATCTGAGAAAGATGGCACAAAGGGACTCTGTTTGTGGTCACCTCATGTTTCTTATAGACGAGGTTTTCGAGCAACTTCAAGAAGGAAACGTTTTCACAAGGTAAAATTTGCATGATGGGTTTTTCGACGTGCCTGTCGATTCACAAAAATACACGTTTTTTTGGTTACCCACAATGGCTAGTACGATCACCTGGAAAACCGACATACTAGCTCATTGAACAGTGTAAATTTCTCTAATGATTTCAGCATAAAAACAAAATTATTTGCTGGAAACCGAGTCCTGTTTCGACTTTTCAACCTATCACTCCATGGTAATATTGAAAGTATTTAGCTGCGTAAAATAAAAGACCAACTTGTCGTCTTCAGTTCTCCTTTTTCACTGTCGGTTTTTTTATTCAGTAGTCCCAACTTAAATCTAGCTACCACTAAATTTTTATTCTATCTTAATCTATTACAATTAAATGCAAGGTATAATAAGATATAATAACAAAGTACAATAACAGAGCTCCCATATACTATTACAGCTCGGCCGTCCTGACTTATATGTAGAATCTCCCGATTCTATGACGGTTAACATTATAGTATAAACATTCTTAATTAACATTTTCTTGTCATGCTTTTTGTCTTGACATCAAATTTAATTTCATTTTTGTTAAGGCTTTAAATTTGTTAGACAAGTCCCTTTGTAAAGCAAGTTCCTCTATTTGATATTATGCATTTCGGTCTACTGTATAACCTAAAGTAATCTTTGAGTTTCTTTTGACAGTTGTCTTTGCTGGGTAAAGTCGAAAAAACTTGCATGCATCTACTATTACTAATACCTGTCTATATTTCGTATTTGTGCTATGAATTGGACCAAAGTGATGGACATTTCAAATGGCTCATTTCCTTTCGGAATCATGTTTACACATACCTCTTTTTCTCACTTTTTGCTGAAAAAGCTATGAACTTTGTTCAATTTCGAATATATATCACCTCTTTTTTCTAATATTTAGAAACCAACAACTTTTTCCAATTACCTCTGTGATTTGTATAGCACATGATCTTCCATAGACTCAGGTACGTAAAATAGTACGCTTTCATATTTCTTTTTATAAATCACTCCGTTTATCATTTCATAGTGGCTACTTTCTGTTCTTTGTAGGCTATCTTTGATTTTCGCTATTATTTTATGTTTACTTTGACATATGATTAAATTTTCTTCAAACGTATTGGTTTCGATAGTTAAAACATTGTTCATTCTATTCAGGGCATCTACATCTTGCATCTTTATACCTGCTCTATGTTCCAGTTCGTATTCACATTTATCTAACAGAAGTTCCAACTTATTATGTACTAACTTTAGAAAAAGTTTTTATGGTATTACTAAGTGTTCTTTCATACTTTCCGTTGCAATTATAATGTCGTTTAAGTATATGATAACTTCACCATTGCGGGTCATATCAGCCTTGTTTACGATTTTGAAATGTCGCAGGTGTATTTTTGAAACCAAACGGCATTCTTGTGAATTCATATTGGCCTAAAGGCGTTGTAAAAGATGTGAACTTAATAGAGTCTTGCTCGCCAAAAACATGGAAGAACCTGTTGTTATGATCCAACTTTGCGAATACTTTTTTATTAGCTAACCTGTCTAAGAGATCACCTATTGATGGGATGGAATAATTATCTTTTGCTGTAACATTATTTAGTTTTCTATAGTCGACGCACATTCTTAGTGCCCCAGTTTTCTTTTTTACCAATACTAATGGAGACACAAATTCTGATTCGCTTGGTCGTATATACCCACTTGCTGTATACTTATCTATAATTTTCTGTAATTCAGTATTTTCATTGTACGACAATCTCTTTAGTGCGCTTTTTTGCTTTCCAAAACTAGTTTAATTTCCTTCCTTATTTTAGATTGCTCCGGCTTTGCTTTGAACATTACCCTTCATAAAATAATTGATGGAAATGTTTTTTATCGTCATAGTTAATATCATCACCAATCTTGTAATTTACCTCTGATTCAGCGTGTGTATCTATCACTAAAATTAGAGCTAAAGCGTCATTCATTTCTTGACACTCGCAAATCGTCAACTTCCATTTCATTTTTAACGTTGCTTAGCATATTTTCATTGTTGTTTACACTATTTTTGACTATTACATCGATAATCTCAACATGGCCAATCTTTAATTTTGCGCTACTAGCTTTCATAAAATTTCTTCCTAGCACAACAGAATAACTAATAGACTCATTAGAAACCACAAGATGTTCAACTCAAATGCTTTTATTCAAAACTTTTACATAAAAATTCATTTTTCCAATTACTGTCAACTTAGAGTTGTTTAGTCCATAGCAAGAATTTGTAACTTTATTTAAGCGTACACGACCTGGAACCAGGACTTCTTTAATCAAACTTATAGGGCTTCCCGAGTCAATTAGGCATTCTACAAATATATTTATATTAGGTTGTGCAAATATAATTACATCGAAATAACTTGCAAAATCATTCTTAGATGGCTTCTTCTATTTACTGCAATCAACCGCAAAATGTGCATGCTCTTCACAACAATAGCATGATCCGACTTCACGTTTGGCTTTTCAGCAATGCTTAGCGTAATGACCTGAGCAGTTACAATTGTAGCATCTCGACCGGTATTTAGGCGTATTCGGCGCCCTAGCTGCGTTCATTCTTGGATGATGAAAGATGCTCAACATTGTATCATGGATTTTGACAGCTTCACGATAATTTAGCAACTGACTTTGCCATGTGCTGAAATCTTCGCCACCATCATAATACGGTATAATTTATTTAAGTGTGTCGAATGGTATTTTTCTATTATTTATTTGCTGGTTTTCTCATTCTCACACATCATCGTTGCGTTTTCCTTTTCTAACATCAGTTTTTCCAACTTTAACAGCCTTATTTCGCTGCGTAACAAATCAGCTAATTTCTGAGCACTTACATTTGACGAACACTTGCCTCGTGCTTTCACATAAATTTCGTTTAGGCTTTCAGGGAAAGATGCCTTAGTACCTCTTGTGGGTAATCCCTGTGCGGTACACTAACAACTCAGTTGCATCCAGGTGTAGACGTTTGGATCAACGATATTAGGATCGTCCGGCTTCATCTTTTTGTATGTTGGTTTAAAAAACACTTCTGATGAAAGTAAATAGCTGCGAAAAATAAATGACTAACTTGTCGTCTTGAGTTCTCTTTTTTCACTGTCCGTGTTTTATTCAGTAGTCCCAACTTAAATCTACCTGCCACTAAATCTTAATTTTATCTAAATCTATTATATATTACATATGCAAGGTAACAAAGTATAATAACAGAGCTGCCTTATACTATTACAATATATTAAAAA
This sequence comes from Clusia tigrina, assembly GCA_920105625.2. Lineage (NCBI taxonomy): Eukaryota > Metazoa > Arthropoda > Insecta > Diptera > Clusiidae > Clusia > Clusia tigrina. Next base: position 122,974,048 of record OV050032.1, on the reverse strand, counting down.
CGGACAGGAATTTTTGGCAAAACAATAAAGCTGACAAGTATACGAATATATTAGTACTCACTTGTGCAGTAATACAAAAACGTAAAAGTAAAGAGGATATTGAATTGGCAATGCAGAATATGGGATCAATAATAATCGCAGTTGCCAAATGCGCCACGTTCCCACATAACTCTACAACATTCAATGTGAGACACACATTGTTAAATTGGCCATTAAGGCGAGAGTGGCAAACATATTGACCGCCAGCACTAAATTAGATACTAAAATCCGCTTTAAAACTATTCGCACCTTGAAGATTCGGCTCTTCTCAAAGTCACTATTGTATGTAAACTTCTGTAACAACCAGGTGGTCGGTCCCGCTAAACGGTGTCAATGGTCAATGTGTTTCTTCCATTTCAACCTTCTATCAAGATTAGCACCGAGAAAGTTAACATTTTCTTTTTGTGGAATGGTGTTGTCGTTGAGAGTTAGAGAGGGCAGCTTTCTCTTCTTAAGGTAAATTTAGTGTGGGTACTTTCGGTTTCGTTAACCTTGATCCTCCATCTTGCCAGCCAGTTTTCTGATGCAGACTTTGGGTCAGCGTGAGAGTTTAAAATTGCTGTGTCATCTCCTAATTTTGTAACCGAGCATCCGTTGGGGTAGTCCGAGATGTAAATCAAGTAGAGAATTGGGCCGAGAACGTTTTGCTGTGGTACACCAGCTCTTATAGAGTATTCAGTGGACTGAAAATTATTGTGGTTCACAATGAACTTTCGTTATTTAAATAGTTTTTAAACAGTTCAGGAAGATCTGTGTCTAAAATGTTTTGGATTTTGTAAAAGAGGCCGTCCAGGCCACACCTCGTCAAAGGTTTCGGCAACATCTAGAAAAATTGCTGAACAAAATTTTTTATTATTATTATTATTATATCTTACACCATAATTTATTATGAGTACTAGCTACAGAGGCTTTCGACTCGAAGAGAAAATAATTTTTTATAGAAAGAAGCATTTTGGAGACCAAGCCCATGGCAGAATTTGAACCTGCGAACCTCGTTCAATTATTTTCAAATGTTTTCCGAATCTCTGTAACTATTCTAAGCACTTGTTCTACGGTGATATGCTTCTCTATAAAACCAATTTGATCAGCGGGTATTGCATTCTTCCAGTTCAGAATAGGCAAAAGATTTTGGATCAAGATTGTCTCAAACAATTTCAAGAGTAGAGACAGCAGATTTGTGGGTAAGAGCTCACTATTGATGAATCTTTCCCGGGCTTAGGAACCATTATTATTCGTTATAATTGCCAATCACTTGGAAAGTAGCTAGTGCACAGGATACAATTCATAATATGCAGAAGATTTTTAACTACAATTTGTGGCAATTCTTATATCATTTTCCCCATTTATTTGATCAATGCCTTCTGCATTTTTTATATTGACATTTTTTATCGCTTCATTTACAGCTTTCAATTTTAGTTTCATTTGCTGCCTTCTTTCAAGGATATCAGTTGACTCCAATTGGCTGAATTTAGTTTCTGGGTTCGGTGTGCAAACATTTTGCAAGTGCTCAGCGAATGCTTTTCCTTCCTCTGAGTCACTTCTAACCCAACTACCATTAAATAATCTAATGGGCGCATCCAGAGCAATCGGGTGTTTTAGTTTTCGGATGGCTTGATGGCTTTCCATATTGAGTTATCAGAAGGCCTTGTATTACTGAGACTCAAAGGATACTGCTGAAGATCATGCTCAGCGAGAAGTATCTTCTGTAGTTTTCGAGTGCAATCCGCCCATAGTTGTTTTAGTTTTGGAGATCGATGGGTTTGCCATTCTCTTCTTAATCGTCTTTTTTCAGTCACCATGTCGATGATTCTATATGGTGTTTTTATTGAAATATTCTTAGGTTTGGGAGTAAGTGTAGCAATGTTAGCTGCTCGAGTTAGCAATTTTGTGAATGATTTAACTGCAAAGTCTATATTTTGATGCGTTCTTAAGGGTATGTGAAGTTATTTATGGGAACTGATGTTTTTTCAATATCTCAACCAGTTTGTGTTGGTATTTGTTAGGCTTTGGGGTAGATGTATTTGCTTGTTGATAAATTCGAATGTGATAATTGAAGGTGAGTTATCTGAACAAATATCGCAAGAAGATTCGACTTTAATCTAATGTCTTTTTATTTTTTTTGTGACACCAAAATTAATCAGATCTGGGATCATACGAGGATCAGTGGGCCAATAAGTCGGTTGAACATAGGATGCAACGTTTAGATTATTTTTTGATAGAGTGAGTTTCATTTTGGGTTTATGAGTCCTGAACACCAGAAGTTGTGTTTTGCATTGTAGTATCCAGCAACTATAAACTTTGTACCCATTGTGTCAAAGAAATCAGTAAATTGGTTTTCTGTTATGCTAAATTTCGGTAGACAGTACCTTGCTGACACTATTAAGTCGTCTATGAAACCCTTGATGTTTATTGAGGTTGTGTGTAAGTATTTTTTACAATAATTTTGAAGAGCATAGTGTTTTTTCTTTTTTATTAGAATAGTTATTACGCCACATGACTTTTTATTGAGATGTTTGATGTCGATTTTTGTTGAGGATTTGTTTTTAAGATATTTGCATATTACGTAGGAGAATGGCTGTAATTGAAGTTTGTAGAAAATTGATTTGGCGGTATAAGTATTTTCTTTGCATATGTGATTATTTCTTGAGTTTGATGTGTAGATGCCAGAGGTCTGCACAAGCTCATTCGATTTTCTATGCACACAGTGTGACTCATTGCAATTTACGATGTTAGCTTTGATTCGGTTTAGTAGAGGATCAACATTCACTCAACAGCAATTGATAACAAGAGTTGACAAGCAATGAAGTTCACTCTTTTCTTCTTAAACTGCCTGTCTTGTACTTATTTTCATTGCCTTTCGAATCAAGAGAGAAACAACAGTTACAACAAAACAATGTGCCAAGAATGACACATATCATTCGAATGTCTCGCTCGATCCGTTGTTCGTGTTTTACTTTACTTTTTTTTTTGTTTTTTCTTTTACTGAAACCAAAAGTGCAATGGAGGGAGACGTAAGTTTATTTTTTTTTAATAGAATTTGTTAATAGTAATTTAATAGTTGTTAAGTATAAAAAATTATTTGTTATATTGTAGTTATCTTTAAATAGCTTAGTACTAATGAGTGATGTTCAAAGCAGCTGTGTGAAATTGATTTTTTCGGCAATAAAATCAAAAATTCTAAGTAGAGAGTACCAAATATGCGACAAAAGAAGACGTAGTACTGTTTGGAGTGTTTTTGGTGGTATCCCCTTATAACTAACTGATAAAACTAAATCACACTTTCACAAAGCTTATTTGTTCGCAGCCCAACTAAGTTCTATGTTCAAACCAAATGCAGCTTCGCTTTCCCAGCAGCTGATGGACTTAATAGGGAACAAGCTATGGGAATGTCATCAATTGGAATTGCCTACATTTGTTATCTGAAGAAATGATGTACTATACGCTATAGCACATCTTAGGGAACATGCTAAAGGAATGTTATCAATTGGAATTAGCTGCATTTGCTATGTGAAGAAATTATGTACTAAACACACTTTTGATGTAGCACATTTTAAGGTAGAAAATTTCCATTTTAGGATTTAATAAAAAAAAAAAAATGTAACAATTGAGCAACTCCATAGCTATGAAAATAAAGAATATTGTACGGCAGCTTTCCTCTATATAACCGAGTCATTTGATTGAGTATGACATCAGGGGTTACGGTATAAATTACTAAATATGTTTCCAGTGTTATGTCTTGTCTGTCGTATGTACGTCGGATTTGCCTGCACCTAGTAAAGTCGTTATAGGCACTTTCGCAGATGATACCGCTATTCTCTCGTCACACAAACACGCACTTACTGCTGCGAAAAAATTACAAGAAAGCATCCCGACATTACGAAGTTTTATGAAGGACTGGCGTATTAGCCTGAATGAAAGTAAATCTGTAGAGGTGACTTTTATGCTAAGACGCAACAGTTTCTATGATCTTAATATCTCCAATCGGCTGATGATAAATATCTAGGTGTTCGTCTTGACCCCCGACTAACATGAAAGCTTCTCATACTTGCTAAGGAGAAAGTGCCTGGATACTCTTATAGTATAGGACTAATATAAAACTAGTTGCTACAGCTCAGCTCTATCCATTGAAAACAATATATAAGAGTATCCGGAATCTGATTTCGAGTTACAGGATTCAATTGTGTGGCTCTACTTCAAGATGCAACATTGAAATACTATAACGGTTCCAATCCAAACTTCTTCAAACTATTGTCTATGAACCAAGGCTTGTTACCCAGCTTCACAGGGAATGAAATGTGCAGTTTATAAAAGACGAAGTTAAAGCCTTCGTATATATAGGTCGAGGTTTATTTAAGAAGTCAAACGCTAAACCAGAAAAAGGTAAGGACGTAAGAAGGTTTTTTAGTATGGACAACCGGGACGTTTAGCTAAGGATGCAACTCGCTTGCGTATAAATGGCTCAAAATACTAGTATGCAAGCAGGACAGACTGTTATATGTCGTTAACATTACCCAAAACATGTAAAATAAATGGAGTGAGTCTCCGCAATTGTGGATAATGCAAGCGATGTAAGTGCACACCGCCAGAATACTTTGTTGAGTCTAGGTGCGATACGTCGGAGCAAAGACAGAAGTAGTCTGACAAGCATAGGTAATAAAATTATAGAAAAGGTGGGTGTAAATTTCCACGTTTTCAAAATTATGATATTTTGAGTCATTTAGCATAGTTTTTAGGGCGTATGGTGCGACTTTACTGTTAAAAACCACGGTATGACAAGGAGCAAAAGGTCAAATTTGCCCGATAGTCGAGATAGATAATTCGGACAGAGACATGCCAGAATTATCTCAATTGGAGGAAGAGAAGTTACATTTGGTAAAGGACTTTATACTAAAGTACGTACCCGGAACGCCTGGAATACTACTGATTAAGATGAGTCTGACTTTACAAGACGAAACTCCTATTTCCCAGAGACAGAGTAAATATCTATACACTAAACGGTGTGTAGTAGAACATCATTCCAAAGAGTGCCTGCACGAAAGTATTGTAAAATCCAGTAATTCAGAATACCCATCGCCAATAGTAATAGAAACTGAGAAAGATGATACAAAGAGACTCAGTGATGGGTACCGGAAGATGAATAAAAAAAAGCACGTAAATACCTCAATTTTCTAATAGAGTACGAGGTGTGATCAAAAAATAACCGTTATTGTGTGATCAAAAAATAAAGTATTTATTTATTCATCAACAACTATCTTGTCCCCTTCAAAGTAATTCCCCTCAGATATAATACACTTATGCCAGTGTTTTTCCATTCCTCGAAACACTTCTGAAACGCTTTTTATGGTATCGCCAACAGCTCCTGTTTCGATTTTTCTTTTATCTCCTCGATCGTAGCAAAACGCTTTCCTTTCATCGGTGTCTTCAGTTTTGGAAAGAGGAAAAAGTCAGCGGGGGCCAAGTCCGGTGAATACGGTGGTTGAGGCATGATAACGGTTTTGTTTTTGGCCAAAAACAGCTCCTGAGCGATGTCCATGCGACGTTGTTTTTGCTCAAAATTTAGCAATTTTGGAACAATCTTCGTTTCATGCCTAAAACATCCGTAAAAACTGCTTTGCATGAGCCGAACGATATGCCAACATCATCAGCAACCTTTCTGATAGTGATTCGACGATTATCCAAAATCATTTTCTTCACTGCGTCAATGTTTTCCTCGGTTGTTGACGTGCTCGGGCGACCAGGACGAGCATCGTCATTGACATCTTCTCAGCCTTCCTTAAACCGGTTATACCACAATTAAACTTGTGTTCTGCTCATAGTAGACTCGCCAAAGGCCACAGTCAACATTTCAAATGTCCTTGCGCATTTAATTTCATTGTTTACACAAAACTGAATACAGTTTCTTTGATCCATTTTTTCGAATAGTACAAAATCGAAGAGCACACCAAAACACGACTAACCTTTTTATCTGTTAAAAACAAACTGACAATCCAAAATGGTTGGTATTGCCAACATATATAACAGACATGTGTACCAACTTAACAGAAAAAAAATACGAACACCGAACATACGTAACTCACGAAAACAAACTCACAATCCAAAATGGTTGGTATTGCCAACATATATAACAGACATGTGTACCAACTTAACAGAAAAAAAATACGAACACCGAACATACGTAACTCACGAAAAGTATATTTTCCAGCGACTTGAAGAAGGAAGCCTTTTCACAAGGTTAGATTTGCGTAATGAATTTTCCACGTGCCTGTCGAACCACGTTCGCAAAAATACTCGTTTTTTTACTCATGGTGGCCAGTATGAGGACTCTCCAAACGGTATAGATTTAGTATCATCTGGAAAACCTACATACGAGCTCACTGATAAAGGAAATATCTCTATTGATTTCGACATAACAACAAAAACAAATTTTTTCTTCTGGAAACCGAGTCCTTTTTCGACTTATCATCCTACCACTCCCTGGTAATATATTTTAAGAAAGGACAAGTATTCATTGGCAAAGTAATAAAACTGACCTCCAAGTATACGAACTGGGGAAAATATCGGTAATACATGCATAATACATACAGGCAATGCAGAATATTGGACCAATAATAAACACATTAATGTGACACGCTCCCACGTGACTCCACGTAACTTCCACGTAACCATTCAACGGCAAGAACCCAGGGAATATAGTGCTACCAAAACATTTGCAACCTATTATATATGAAAATAATACCAATCACTTTGTTGCATACACACATTGGGCAAATTGACAGAGTACAGGCAGCATTGGCAACCCAAAATTCTTCTTCAGTGGTGGCTATTGACTGTGTTGCCACAGTTACTTGTATTTCGTTCAACCAGAACACGATGCTATGTTCATGAATCGAAATCAAAACATTAGGTTATGCATGTGCGGTTGTCACTCGGGACGATCATGTAGTGAAACAATTACTGTCAACAATATTCGTCAAAACCATGTTTACAATTTGCAAACTGTTGTAATACGTTCTGTTAGTAATACAATTAGTTTTTCCTATCAGTATATTCCCTACGCAGATGATGGGCTCATATGCTTGTTTGATTGCGCGAGAGCTTGCGCACTTTTGTATCGGCGCCTTAAGACAGCCAAATGTTCTAATTGAAGCGACTAGAGTCAGCTCCTTTGAGTTCTATTGAAGCGACTAAAGTCAGCTCCTTGTGAGTACAAACAGTTATGATTTGTGTTTAGAACTAATTTTTATTCTTATAACTACGTTCTTATATACTTATTTCTACCATTTAATTTTGCTATAATTAGTGTTTTATTTCCATATTTCCAATATCCCATGTGTCATGAAAATCACATGTGCAAGCAATAAGTTATGAATGTGCAATTCTTGCCTACGGCAGACCTTTGAGGTTCGAATTGCACATGACCTATTTTAAGTGCATTGCTTTGGGATAGAGGAAAGATTTGAGCATGTGGAGTGAGTGTGTGTGCGATCATGCTGCGCGTGCACTACACATTTCTCTGGTGCATTTGGTTCTTTACCATCGCAGGCATACGAATGGCATGCATGACTTTCATGATACACTACACCACTGATCCTCCGGGAAAAAAATTTTTTTTTTATTTTGGAAAAATTTTTTTTTTCTTTTATATATTTACTAGGCTATGTTTTGGTTTTACCATGCTATATGGCTATATCTAGCTTTTCTTATTTATATTTTTCTTACTTATATTTTCTTATTTGTGTATTTCTTATATATATTTCTTAATTAAATTTCTTATTTGTATATTTCTTATATAAATTTCTTATTTAAATTTCTTATTTGTATATTTCTTATATAAATTTCTTATTTAAATTTCTTACTTGTATTTTTCTTATATGTATTTCTTACTGTGTATTAGTTTTTCTTAAATATATTTCTTATTTAAATTTCTTATTTGAATTTCTTAAAATTGTTATTATGTACTAGGACGTCTTTTCCATTCTTATCTATTAGGGAATTTACACCTAGTCTATTAATAATTTTAAACGGGCCTATGTATGGGCTGTCTAACTTTTTCCTACACATATTTCTTAGCATTACTAAGTCTCCTATATTAAAATTTGAACTATTTGTTCCTATGTCGTAGTTTATTTTTCTTTTCTTCTTTGTTTTTTGGAGTATAAGTCTTGCAGTGTCTTTTGCATTTTCTAGTCTGTTTTTTAATTCATTTAGGTATTCTTCAGCGTTGATCGGAATAAATGTTTTGATCCCTTGTTTATCTGTTAGAATGTTTGGCAATTTTCCAAATATGAGTTCGAAAGGTGAGTAACCTGTGTCGACGTGTGGTGTGGTATTATATGAGAAAACATAGTAAGGTAAACACTTTTCCCATTCCTGTTCTTCTGTCGAGGTGCGTATGTATTCAGAACTCAGAGGTGCGTATGTATTTAGAACTCTATGATTTCTTTCTACGCTACCTAGTGTTTGGTGATGGTAAGGGGTGGATGTTTTATGTTGAAAATCTAACGTTTTGCTCATATGGTCAAATACTTGGCTCACGAATTCTCTACCCATGTCTGTCTTTATTGTGTGAAAACCTCCATACTTTAGTATGAATTTTTCTAGTAAAGTATTGGCAACTTCTAAAGATTCTTTTGTATACATTGGATATGCTTCAATATATTTAGTTAGCTGGCACTGAAGTGTTAAAATGTACTTATATCCGTTTGAAATACGGAGTGGTCCTACTGTGTCCATTTCTACTATTTGGAAACTTGTCGATGGGGTGTCTGTAATGACCATATTTTCTCTTATGTGTTTTGTTGTTTTGTTTTTTGCACATATCTCGCAGTTATTTATATATGTCTTCACCATTTTTGTCATATTTTTCCATATGTATTTTTGTTTTAACTTTAATAACGTTCTTCTTACTCCAGGATGTCCGGATGTTTGTGTGCAATGGTTATCATGTATGAGTTTCTTTTGCTCATTTATATCATGTATATTACGTGGAGGTACAAATAAAATTATAGCAGGAGTTTGCCGTCCTTTAGCTAAATTCTCAATAAATATATTCTTATATAAGGCCTTTAAATTATCTTCATTAATAATATCAAACAAAGTATCCTCTTTTGAAAGAGCGATCTTGTCGATTCCATGACTGATCAAAAATTGAGTAAACTTCCTCATGACCGTACCGAGGACTAAGTCAGAATTATCGCTGAACTCTATCAGTATATTTTTATAGTCGACTGTAATATTTGGCAAACTTTTATCATTTCTACTCGTATTTCGCTCGAGCTCATCCCCTTTTAAAATTTTACACTTTAACTGTTTAAGCCGATAAAGATGTACTGTTCCATATATAGAGGCGGGCGCTACTCTTGTCTGGTTCTTCAGTAATTACATCTGTTTGTTTTTTCTTCATGCTTCTTGTGATAGCCATAACTGTGGGTATCATTGCTTTTAATGTGTCAGAATTTATTTCTATTCTTGACAAAGCATCTGCGTTTATATTAATTTTTCCCTGTTTGTATATAATTTTAAAGTCATATTCCATCAAGTCTATTCGGATACGAGTCATTCTAGATGAGGGGTTGTTGTGTGTAAACAGTGATACTAGTGGTCTATGGTCTGTTACTACTGTGAATTTCGTTCCAAATAAGTATGGTCGAAAATGATTAATAACCCAATAAATGGCTAATAATTCTTTCAATTACTGGTTTAACTAAACATATTTTCTTTTCAAAACTTAAATTTTTTTTTTTGTGAATTTATTAAAAATTAAGCCCAAAATTTCATTCATTTTGTTGTTTTTGCAACATTTTGCAACTAATTTTATAATTTTTCTTGATTTCCTAATGCTTTTGTTTAATGTTTTTTTTTTCATTACATATGTATATGAATTATCAATTAGTTTCTGATGCGTATTAATATAATAATACCATTTATATTAAATATGGTCTTTAAATTAAATTAAAAGTCACGTATGTATACGTATATAAAAATATTAAAGATTCTTAACTAATATTTAAATGTATTAAGTTACTTAACTATAATATTAAAATAAATTATTTGTAAGAAGTTTCGATTACTCTGTTTCTAAGGACAAAATTATGTAAAGCTAAAATTATAACCCTTTTCTGTGTTATTATTATTTTTTTTTTTTTAAATTTATGAACAATTATAACTAAAGTCAAAGATATTTTTTTTTCTTTTATATTAAATACAAAAATAGTTTAAGAGAGTGAGATACAAAAATAGTTAAATGTTTACAGCGTATTAGCACGCTCCAAAAGATCGCTGTTAAATTTCGATATTTCCGATTGTGGTCGCTTATAGACTGACAATAACTTAATGATATGAGATATTTTTATGTCATCTGTATTTATGTCTAAAATACCATCGTTGTCTACCTTGATGCCCTCGACCGGTGGATCAAAAAGTTTCTGCAGTTCATCATACACCCACATCTTCAAAGCCAGTCGCTTTCGTATTACACTCATCTGATGGAAACCATATTTGGCGGTTAGGAACTTCTCCTGTCGCGCCTTCACTTCAGAACTTCTCTCATTAAAATTAACGCGTACATTTTTTTTGTTCGGTGAACGCTCACAATTATTCATTTTTATGAGATAGCACTGCATTTTGGATTGGCTTGAAAAGAATATAGCCAAAGTTCGCGTAATCGTGGACATCAATTTAATACATCAATTAAATTCGGCAGGACCCGACATCAGAGGTGCCAGTTTGGCAGGATCGATGTGGACAGAAAAATCAGGATCGGTGTGGAAAAATCAGGAATCTGTCTGGTCAGTAATATAAAGATCGGTGTGGCAGGATCAGCTATCTAGTCAGAATGATCAGGAGCGGTGTGGCAGGATCGCCATGTAATACGTTCTGTTAGTAATACAATTAGTTTTGCCTATCAGTATATTCCCTACGCAGATGATGGGCTCATATGCTTGTTTGATTGCGCGAGAGCTTGCGCACTTTTGTATCGGCGCCTTAAGGCAGCCAAATGTTCTAATTGAAGCGACTAGAGTCAGCTCCTTTGAGTTCTATTGAAGCGACTAAAGTCAGCTCCTTGTGAGTACAAACAGCTATGATTTGTGTTTAGAACTAATCTTTATTCTTATAACTACGTTCTTATATACTTATTTCTACCATTTAATTTTGCTATAATTAGTGTTTTATTTCCATATTTCCAATATCCCATGTGTCATGAAAATCACATGTGCAAGCAATAAATTATGAATGTGCAATTCTTGCCTACGGCAGACCTTTGAGGTTCGAATTGCACATGACCTATTTTAAGTGCATTGCTTTGGGATAGAGGAAAGATTTGAGCATGTGGAGTGAGTGTGTGTGCGATCATGCTGCGCGTGCACTACACATTTCTCTGGTGCATTTGGTTCTTTACCATCGCAGGCATACGAATGGCATGCATGACTTTCATGATACACTACACCACTGATCCTCCGGGAAAAAAATTTTTTTTTTATTTTGGAAAAATTTTTTTTTTCTTTTATATATTTACTAGGCTATGTTTTGGTTTTACCATGCTATATGGCTATATCTAGCTTTTCTTATTTATATTTTTCTTACTTATATTTTCTTATTTGTGTATTTCTTATATATATTTCTTAATTAAATTTCTTATTTGTATATTTCTTATATAAATTTCTTATTTAAATTTCTTATTTGTATATTTCTTATATAAATTTCTTATTTAAATTTCTTACTTGTATTTTTCTTATATGTATTTCTTACTGTGTATTAGTTTTTCTTAAATATATTTCTTATTTAAATTTCTTATTTGAATTTCTTAAAATTGTTATTATGTACTAGGACGTCTTTTCCATTCTTATCTATTAGGGAATTTACACCTAGTCTATTAATAATTTTAAACGGGCCTATGTATGGGCTGTCTAACTTTTTCCTACACATATTTCTTAGCATTACTAAGTCTCCTATATTAAAATTTGAACTATTTGTTCCTATGTCGTAGTTTATTTTTCTTTTCTTCTTTGTTTTTTGGAGTATAAGTCTTGCAGTGTCTTTTGCATTTTCTAGTCTGTTTTTTAATTCATTTAGGTATTCTTCAGCGTTGATCGGAATAAATGTTTTGATCCCTTGTTTATCTGTTAGAATGTTTGGCAATTTTCCAAATATGAGTTCGAAAGGTGAGTAACCTGTGTCGACGTGTGGTGTGGTATTATATGAGAAAACATAGTAAGGTAAACACTTTTCCCATTCCTGTTCTTCTGTCGAGGTGCGTATGTATTCAGAACTCAGAGGTGCGTATGTATTTAGAACTCTATGATTTCTTTCTACGCTACCTAGTGTTTGGTGATGGTAAGGGGTGGATGTTTTATGTTGAAAATCTAACGTTTTGCTCATATGGTCAAATACTTGGCTCACGAATTCTCTACCCATGTCTGTCTTTATTGTGTGAAAACCTCCATACTTTAGTATGAATTTTTCTAGTAAAGTATTGGCAACTTCTAAAGATTCTTTTGTATACATTGGATATGCTTCAATATATTTAGTTAGCTGGCACTGAAGTGTTAAAATGTACTTATATCCGTTTGAAATACGGAGTGGTCCTACTGTGTCCATTTCTACTATTTGGAAACTTGTCGATGGGGTGTCTGTAATGACCATATTTTCTCTTATGTGTTTTGTTGTTTTGTTTTTTGCACATATCTCGCAGTTATTTATATATGTCTTCACCATTTTTGTCATATTTTTCCATATGTATTTTTGTTTTAACTTTAATAACGTTCTTCTTACTCCAGGATGTCCGGATGTTTGTGTGCAATGGTTATCATGTATGAGTTTCTTTTGCTCATTTATATCATGTATATTACGTGGAGGTACAAATAAAATTATAGCAGGAGTTTGCCGTCCTTTAGCTAAATTCTCAATAAATATATTCTTATATAAGGCCTTTAAATTATCTTCATTAATAATATCAAACAAAGTATCCTCTTTTGAAAGAGCGATCTTGTCGATTCCATGACTGATCAAAAATTGAGTAAACTTCCTCATGACCGTACCGAGGACTAAGTCAGAATTATCGCTGAACTCTATCAGTATATTTTTATAGTCGACTGTAATATTTGGCAAACTTTTATCATTTCTACTCGTATTTCGCTCGAGCTCATCCCCTTTTAAAATTTTACACTTTAACTGTTTAAGCCGATAAAGATGTACTGTTCCATATATAGAGGCGGGCGCTACTCTTGTCTGGTTCTTCAGTAATTACATCTGTTTGTTTTTTCTTCATGCTTCTTGTGATAGCCATAACTGTGGGTATCATTGCTTTTAATGTGTCAGAATTTATTTCTATTCTTGACAAAGCATCTGCGTTTATATTAATTTTTCCCTGTTTGTATATAATTTTAAAGTCATATTCCATCAAGTCTATTCGGATACGAGTCATTCTAGATGAGGGGTTGTTGTGTGTAAACAGTGATACTAGTGGTCTATGGTCTGTTACTACTGTGAATTTCGTTCCAAATAAGTATGGTCGAAAATGATTAATAACCCAATAAATGGCTAATAATTCTTTCAATTACTGGTTTAACTAAACATATTTTCTTTTCAAAACTTAAATTTTTTTTTTTGTGAATTTATTAAAAATTAAGCCCAAAATTTCATTCATTTTGTTGTTTTTGCAACATTTTGCAACTAATTTTATAATTTTTCTTGATTTCCTAATGCTTTTGTTTAATGTTTTTTTTTTCATTACATATGTATATGAATTATCAATTAGTTTCTGATGCGTATTAATATAATAATACCATTTATATTAAATATGGTCTTTAAATTAAATTAAAAGTCACGTATGTATACGTATATAAAAATATTAAAGATTCTTAACTAATATTTAAATGTATTAAGTTACTTAACTATAATATTAAAATAAATTATTTGTAAGAAGTTTCGATTACTCTGTTTCTAAGGACAAAATTATGTAAAGCTAAAATTATAACCCTTTTCTGTGTTATTATTATTTTTTTTTTTTTAAATTTATGAACAATTATAACTAAAGTCAAAGATATTTTTTTTTCTTTTATATTAAATACAAAAATAGTTTAAGAGAGTGAGATACAAAAATAGTTAAATGTTTACAGCGTATTAGCACGCTCCAAAAGATCGCTGTTAAATTTCGATATTTCCGATTGTGGTCGCTTATAGACTGACAATAACTTAATGATATGAGATATTTTTATGTCATCTGTATTTATGTCTAAAATACCATCGTTGTCTACCTTGATGCCCTCGACCGGTGGATCAAAAAGTTTCTGCAGTTCATCATACACCCACATCTTCAAAGCCAGTCGCTTTCGTATTACACTCATCTGATGGAAACCATATTTGGCGGTTAGGAACTTCTCCTGTCGCGCCTTCACTTCAGAACTTCTCTCATTAAAATTAACGCGTACATTTTTTTTGTTCGGTGAACGCTCACAATTATTCATTTTTATGAGATAGCACTGCATTTTGGATTGGCTTGAAAAGAATATAGCCAAAGTTCGCGTAATCGTGGACATCAATTTAATACATCAATTAAATTCGGCAGGACCCGACATCAGAGGTGCCAGTTTGGCAGGATCGATGTGGACAGAAAAATCAGGATCGGTGTGGAAAAATCAGGAATCTGTCTGGTCAGTAATATAAAGATCGGTGTGGCAGGATCAGCTATCTAGTCAGAATGATCAGGAGCGGTGTGGCAGGATCGCCATGTAATACGTTCTGTTAGTAATACAATTAGTTTTGCCTATCAGTATATTCCCTACGCAGATGATGGGCTCATATGCTTGTTTGATTGCGCGAGAGCTTGCGCACTTTTGTATCGGCGCCTTAAGGCAGCCAAATGTTCTAATTGAAGCGACTAGAGTCAGCTCCTTTGAGTTCTATTGAAGCGACTAAAGTCAGCTCCTTGTGAGTACAAACAGCTATGATTTGTGTTTAGAACTAATCTTTATTCTTATAACTACGTTCTTATATACTTATTTCTACCATTTAATTTTGCTATAATTAGTGTTTTATTTCCATATTTCCAATATCCCATGTGTCATGAAAATCACATGTGCAAGCAATAAATTATGAATGTGCAATTCTTGCCTACGGCAGACCTTTGAGGTTCGAATTGCACATGACCTATTTTAAGTGCATTGCTTTGGGATAGAGGAAAGGTTTGAGCATGTGGAGTGAGTGTGTGTGCGATCATGCTGCGCGTGCACTACACATTTCTCTGGTGCATTTGGTTCTTTACCATCGCAGGCATACGAATGGTATGCATGACTTTCATGATACACTACACTATATTATTTTTAAGTAAAGCACGAGCATGCTACAAATATGCAATACTTTAGAATATTCAATATTGTAATTCACTATAAATAGAATTAAGTAACATCCATAAAGTACCTTTTGCAAAACATCAGCTAATTCAAATGTATGTCTTTAGCGCAATGCAACGTATTTACAAAACATATTTTTCATGAAATAGTTTTTACTGCATATATAATTAATACCATAATGAATGGGAAATATTAATTATACTACTGCTGTTTTTAAATATATGTATGGATTAGTAGTGCCACCAAATACCAGCATATTTAATATTTACATATACTTATATAATTTAAAATGTGGTTTTTGTGTTTAAATTTGTTTATATTTTTTTTAATTAGGCGGCGGTTTTGCACTTGCTGAGGGAAGTAGAGTTAGTGGCATGGCAGCCCTAATAGGTAATGCACTTGTGGGCCTGAAGTCACTTCCTCACACTGTACTTCTGTTTGTGGTGATTATAGTAGCTGTATTTCTGACTGCCTTTAGCTCTAATGTAGCTATTGCAAATATCATCGTACCTGTTTTAGCTGAAATGGTAAATATAATAATACTTATATCAACGGTGTTTGAAAATAATCTTGCTTACTTTTTATATACTACTAGTTTATCTCTTACTTTATATTATACATACACATTATATACTATGTACATTCTCTCATCACTATGACCTTTTTATATGCTTGTAACTCTCTCAAACTCTACTTTAACGTATATTACTCACTTTTACATTTGATCAGTTTGTGCTTGCAAGTGATTGAAGTCACAAGTGAGCAATAAACCTCCAGTATTTTACAGTTTACAACATTTTTCTTTTCACAATTTACAACATCTAGTTTAAAACGAGAAAAAAATACGAATCGGAAATATACTTTTAGAGTATTATTTGTTATTGTTATTGTTGTTTTGGATTGAGAACGAAAAAGCGGAACAAAACTCATCATTTGTATTGGCCTTTCTTTCACGATTAGAATGAACTTGTAAATTTTTCAATAAATTAAAATGAATTTCTTTAGTCCCAAATTTATTTTTATGCAGATGGGTTGGGTTCCACGTCTATCGATATATTTTACACATTATGTCAAAATGCGTAAAATTGAATTAAATAATAACAATAAAATACAAGAACTATAAAAATTTGAAACATCTTGGCACAATCGACGTAAAACTTACATGTAGACAACATATTGTTACGAAATTGCCCTCCTGATCATTTATACCAACTTTCAATACTCGAATTCGTACCTCTGGTTAAATTAAAATAATAACTTTAGTTAAGTATTGCTATTCATACTCTTAATTTTACAGTTGACTTTTACTACAATTTTGCATTTTATTTATTTATTCATTTAATCACTTTTATTACTTTTTAATAGTGTTACTGTTACTATTGAAATTCCCGATGTACACACTGTTACGATTACTGTTCAACTGTGTCGACTTTAATTGAGTGGTAATTTATATACTTCTCGTGTGTTCAACTAAAACACCATAGAATATTCCTTACGCTTCGAAAGAAGTTTTGAGAAGATTCTAGAGGTATTCCTCGAACGTACGATTAAATCTTTCCACCATTTGCGAGTGTAAAGGGGTTGTGCGAGTTTTGCGTATGCCCATCAATTCACTCATTTGCTTGAATATCGCTGTCAACATTTCTGCATTGATGCGAGTGCAACTCCAGGGAGCTCCAAATCTGCAGACCCTATTATTGATAAATGCATCTGCAACGGTCTTAGCCTCTTGATCGGGAATGGGATATACTTCTAGCCATTAATTAAAATAGTCGATTACGACGAGAACATATTTGTTGCCGGAATTACTCATTGGAAATGGGCCTGCGATGTCCATTGCAATACGCTCAAATGGCGGTCCTACGTTGTATAAATGCATTTTCTCCTGACTGCGATGGCTCAGTCTCTTGGCAGCTGTACAGTTTTCATAAGCACTGATCCTGTCAACTACTGATGGCTGGCAAACAACCCAATAAAAACGTGTATTAATTATTATTATTCTTATTATTATGATTGCAAGGTGTTGGGGAATGAGTATTAGCTATAGAGGCCTTCGACTCGAAGAGAAAACGATTTTTTAGACAGAAGCATTTTGGACACCAAGCCCTTGACAGGATTTAAACCTGCGACCCTCGGGGTGTTTTAATTTTCTCGACTGTTTTTTTTAATCCCAAATGTCCTCCGCAAGGCCCACTATGGTATTCGTGGAGAATTTCGCTTATTCTTGCCTTGGGTACAACAATCACGTTCTTCGTAGTTTTTCCATCTTCACTTTCCCATAGGCGGAATTGGGATCTATCTTGCAACTTTAAGCTATTCCATTGAGCCCAATATGATTTAGTTACGTGACTTTCGTGCGAGATTTCTCTCCGGTTTTCCTTCTCTATTACTTGAAACAATTTTTGCCAATTCTGCGTCATTTCGTTGTTCTTTTATTTTCTCCGTTGCCCATTCTTCGTCTGGTAAAACAGCCTTTAAGCGGCCATCGTCTAGTATTTCTTTCCCTTCAGCTTTAGAACAGTGCTTGCATTCCACATTGCAAGGACGGCGTGACAATGCATCAGCATTCCCCTGTTTTCCGCCTCTGCGATGTTCTATTGTGAAATCATAGCTATGCAGACTCTCAATCCATCTCGCCAGCTGACTTCAGGATTTTTGAACTGTAATAGACAGCGCAGAGCAGCGTGACGTGTTCTCAACAAGAATTTTTGTCCATACAAATACTTGTTAAAGTGCTTCACGCACTGTATAACCGCCAAAAGTACTCTCCGTCAAAAGTTCAGCGAGATCCGCTGCGGTGTATTACGCAAGCGTGCGAGACGTCAATGACTAAAACTGGAAAAAACGGCAAAAGGAAAGCTGCCTATTGGTGGATAGCTGAAATAAGTACTCTATGGGCAATATGCATCCACACCCGCAGAAAATACACGAGAGCGAGACAAGACGGAAGCTTCATCGACCAGGCCGAAGAATACAAAAACATGTGAAGGAAAATCTCAAGCTAGAGATAATTTTAAGCAAGAAAAGAAAATGGGAGGAACTTCACACCAACATTAACAAAAACCCATAAGGTTTTGGCTATAAACTAGTTACACAGAAACTCGGTGGAAAGCCCCCCCACAGCTAATTTGCCAGAAGAAAGACCCGCTGTAAACACGCTCTTTCCAACCCACGAAGTTAGACGCGGAGAATCTACCACGCATGGAAGTGATGACTCATCAGAACTTTTTAATGAGCAAGAGCTAATCAAGGCAGCAAACAGCATGAAAACCGCAAACAGCAACATGATAATCCGAATTCTCGTAAACGAGCGCCTGCAGCTGCTACTAAAAATGTGTCTTCCCAGAAGTATGGAAAACTCCAAAGTTGGTACTCATTAGCAAGGGAAAAGGTGTCCCAGAAGAACCATCTTCACATCGCCCGCTTTGTATGTTAGATACAGAAGGAAAGCTCTTGCAAAAGCTAATAAAACCGCGATTATCCCCAGGAATAGAAAATGCCTGTGGGTTATAAGACAGACAGTATGGATTTCCGACCTCGAAGATCCACAATCAACGCAGTAGAAGACATACTAGAAATCGTACGAAAAGCGCATACCGGAAGTTGCAGAACCAAAGGGATAGTTCTTTTGGCGCTGTTGGATGCAAAAAACGCATCCAACAGCGCTATAAGGGTCGACATGATCTATGCTTTGGAAAACCGGTTTCATGTTCCAGAACATTTGATAAACGATGTTTCGCAGCTATCTCAAAAGCAAAACACTGATCTACGATACCAACAGTGGCACCCGATATAAGCAAATAACCTCCGGCGCGGTACAAGGCTCTATCCTTGGTCCACAGCTCTGGAACATATGCTACGACGAGAAACTGCAAATCGAAATGCCAGACGATACGTACTTGGTTGGATACGCAGACGATATTGCGGCAGTTATAACAGCCAGAAACACTGACGATGCCCAGCGCAAACTGACTCAAGTCATGATACGAACATAAATGTGGATGAACGAGCACGGTCGAAAACTAGTCACCCAAAAGACGGAGTTAATTTTCCTCGAGATATGGGGCGATGTTGTAAAAAATCAGAATCACCGGAAAGTTCTAAGTAACAGTACAAAAAAATGCAGCGCTACGGGTAGCCTCATCGTATCATACTGCAGCGGTTCTGGTAATTATTGGAACGATACCTATCGACCTTTTAGTTTTTGAACACAGAGAAATGTGGATACTCAAAGCGAAAGAGAAAGCCAGCAGAAAGATGGTTAAGGAAACCTACGGACGGTGGAAATTTCGGTGAAGTAAATTTTTACACCACCCAGCTACTATGTGGGCATGGGTATTTCCAAAAATACCTTCACAAAATGGGGAAAACTGAAAGCCAAGCTTGCATATAAAGTGACGCAAATACTGATGATGTGGTAGGTAGGTTTGCCAAAAGGACACTTAAGCACACCTAATGGCCCATTATGATACCACGGTGTGGCGCAGTTCGAGCACTGACTAAAAAGTTCTCTTACTTGAGATGGTGATAGTCAGCGCATGGACAACGCCGTGAAATGCACGACGATGCGGAGCAAGTGCAAAAAATGGACAGAGATAAGATGTGAACCCGAAAGACGTACCGGTTGACAAACAGCTGAAAACATCGTTGAAAAAATGCTAGCATACGAAGAAAACTGGAACTTAATATCCCGATACGTAGAAGGAATTCTGCAAGCCAAAAAGAGAGATCTCGATGCCCAACAAGAGATTCATAACTAGAAGGAATATAAAGCGGAGGCTACAAAGATGATGATGTTAGGGCAGATAGCCAAAGCAAAGGGAATCCCTCCTGAAGTAATACCGAAGCAGTCTCCCAGGACGGATGAAATTCCCGAAGAGAGGAGGTGTTTTTCAGTCGATAGCCATGGATGAGTCCGACACACCAGCAAGGTGACGACCATGCTGTCGGTGCATAAAACATTTTCATCTGACTCCAAAAAAAAGAAAAAAAAAGTTCTCCGTGTTGTTAGACAGTAATTTCGCTCTGGCCTTGATAAGATCTTACTGAAGTAGGCTATTATTCTTTCATGTCCGTCAATAACTTGCGACGGGACACCTCCAATCCCGAAGCCACTTGGATCTGTATCCAAAATAAATTTTTCGCAAGGAATTGTATACGCAAGGATCTGAGCTGCACACAATAGCTCTTTCAATCTGTTGAATGCCTTCTCCTGTTCGCTTTTCCACACAAACGGACAATGCTTCCTCGTTAATGCATGCAGACTACCAGCCACATCTGCGAAGCTTGGAACAAAGCGTCTGTAAGCTGCGCAGCTCATGCAGACTAGTTACTGTATCACACGCTTTAATAAAACACGTTTGCTCTTGTGAGCATTAATTACCGAACTGATTTTATTACTTCATTCATTTGTCAGGGATGGTAATATACAATGTAGGGATGAGATCATTAACGATCGGTTACTTTGATCGATAATTCATGTTACATCTTCTTTGTTTTATTTAAAATAAAGATATTGTTGATTTGGTTTGATTTCTGTATGATGATTGATACCTCTTAAGTAAGACTTAAATTGTATTAATTTGAAAGATATATTTTTAATTAAAGATCTAATTTAACAACTGGTTTTACGGTACGACCTGATCTGGTCTTCTTTTCTTCTCTAGGGGTGTTGGCTGTTGACATCTCTGGGTTGTTAACTGTAGATTCCGTGGTGTGATTGTTGTCTTCAGAGATTTCTGTTATTGATGTTGATGTCTGTTGATTGTTTGATATTGTTGTGTCTTGATTGTTTGACGTTGTTGTATCTTCTCGTGTATTTGGGGACGAGCTTGGCGATGCTGCTACTTCTCGTCTCTTTATGATTGTGCCTTGAACGTGTGACGGTTTAAGATAGCTGGTGTTGCGACGCATGATGGCTCCGTCGTCTCGTCGAACTGTGTAGGATCTTTCGGTAAATGGTTCCACTATTTCGCCTGTGTACCATAGTCCGTCGTCTGTGTCGTAAATCATCACTTTTTCTCCTGTGGAGTATGATCTTGTTTGTTTAGCTCCTTTATCGGCATAATGTTTTTGTTTTTCACGTTCTCTTCGTAGTTGATCCGAGACGTTAGGTGGAGGTTTTGGTTGCAACATTTTGTCAATTATGGCAAGAGGTGATCTGGTGTTTCTGCCAAATAGTCTGGATGCTGGTGTTCCAATTTTGTTGTTTCTGGGTGTGTTTCTGGCCATTAGTAATGCCATTTGTAAGTCTTCATTTGCGATGTCGCATTTCTTGATGAGATTTTTGGCTATACCGACGAATTTTTCTGCTAAACCGTTGGATCTTGCAAACCTTGGACTCGATGTTATTAATTTGAAATTCCAAACCTTAGCGAATTCATTAAATTCTTTCGATGAATAAACTGCATTGTCAGAATGAAACTCTTTGGGAATACCATGCGTGGCAAACCATTTTTTGAATTGACTTATCATTGAGCTTGCGTTTGTCTGCTTCATTTCTTCGATTTCGTAATATCCACTGTAACTGTCAACGAGTAGCAGATATTGGCTTCTTTTGTAGTAGAAGACGTCCAAGCAACACTCCTGGATGTCCTTTGTGAGCGGCTTCTATTACTCTTTTTTCTTCCTTAGGTACAACGACTTTGTCTCCTCGTAGTATTAGTCCTTCACAGAATGTAAGTTCGTCTCGTATCGGAAAGTATTTCTTTATTTTTGTTGGTACTTGGTCGACATTTTGCGGCCATCCTTTGAGAACTGTGTCTTTTAGTTGCGAAAGTTCTATGTCCTTCTTTGTTGAATTTTGAAAGTCATTGTAAGCTTTGTCTGTTAGTGGTGTCATCAGTAGAACTTCTACTTGCTCCATTTCCATTTCATCCGTTTTTTCGCAGTCTCGGCTCAATGTGTCGGCAATTTTTAATTCAGATCCTTTTTTGCATATTATTTTTGGATTGTATTCTTTGAGATCTAGTTGAATTCTTCTTAGTCGAGGTGGTGCTGCTACTAGCGATTTCTTCCATATTGTTTCTAGTAGTTTGTGATCTGTCTTGATTGTTATGTCTTTTCCCCAAATATAGTCGTGAAACTTCTTGCATCCAAATCGTATTGTGTATGCCTCTTTTGCTATTTGTGGATAGTTTTGTTCACATTTCGTCAGTGATTTCGTCGCATATGCCACTGGTTGACCTCTTTGTAGCAATACTGCTCCTATAGCTTTCGATGATGCATCCACTGATAGAGTTACTGGATCATTTACAGCGTAATATTTTAAAACTGGGGTTTCGCTTAACGTTTTCTTGACCTTTTTAAGCGCTTCATCTTGTTCGTTGTTCCAAACCCATTCCACTTCCTTTTTCATTAATACTCTTAGCGGTACCGTTAATTGTGACAAGTTTGGTATGAATTTTCCTAGATATGTGACCATTCAGAGTATGCGCGATAACTCTGTTTTGTTTGATGGAGTTTTTAGCTTCGCTATAGCTTCGACTTTGCTTTTGTCCACTTCAAGCCCATTGCCTGTTAGTATATGGCCTAAAAACTTAACGCGTGTAGCTTTGAAAAATGCATTTTTCGCTATTAAGTTTTAGTCCGCTGTCTTTTATTATTTGTAGCACTTTTTCAGTTAATATAATGTTTTTCTCTTCTGTGCTTGCGTGAGTGAGTATGTCGTCCATTGCTACTTCCACGCCTGGAACGTCACGTAAAAAGTCTGACATGATCTGCTGGAAAACTTCCGGTGCTGATGCTAGTTCAAATGGTAATCTTTTGCAGCAATAACGACCCCATGGTGTTGCGAATGTTAAATATTCTTGTGTTCTTTCGCTTACTTTTATCTGCCAAAATCCTTTGGGGCAATCCAGCAACGTAAAATATTTGCTATTTTCTAGTCTTGATGCAATGGACTCAATTGAACTTAACGGGTAGTGTCTTCGTTTGATGTTTCTGTTGACGTCTGAAGGGTCGATGTAAATTCGAATTTTACCCTTTTGCTTTACTACTACCATCGGCGACACTACTGGTGTGGGCTTGAATATTTGTTTTATTATATCCTCACTGACCATTCTGTCTAATTCGGTTTTCACTTGTTGTCTTAGTGTTATTGGTATTGATCTTGCTGGGTGTATGTCGAAATCAGGGTTTTCAATAACGTCAATGTCATATTCATAGTTTTTCAGACATCCTATTCCTTTGAATAGATCTTTGTATTTTGTTTTTACAAGGGCATTTATGTCACTGTTCAATTTAATTTCTTTTACTCTTAGGATCAAATTTTCATTTTCACACGTTGTTTTACCCAGGACTGGTGATACGTTTTCGTTTATTATTAAAAATTTTATTTTTGTGTCTGTCTTTGATTTTGCAATTCAGCAATAATTCACCACATACTTTTATTTTGTGATCACTGTAGGACACTATTGTTGACACTTGATTTTTTCATTGTATTTGTAAGTTTTAGTTTTTCGACGATTCTGTGTGGTAACACGTTACACTGTGCTCCGGTGTCTAATTTAACTTTAATTTGTTGTTTACCCACTTTTATTATTTCCAACCATTCACTGTTCATCGTTTTTGTGTTAATACTGTCTACGACATAATATTCGTCTCCGCTAGAAGTTACTGATTCTTCACTTTCGCGTTTCACTGTGTGTACATTTTGTTTTGTTTTACACATTTTCATGAAATGCCCATTTTTTCCACATTTTATGCATTGTTTTTTGTATGCTGGGCAATTTCTATTCTCGTGTTTCGTTCCACAACGTTTACAGTCGAATTTTTGACTTTCACTTGTCCTTGCGTTGTTATTGTCATTGTTATAATGGTTTCGCGGTTTTTGCTTTTTGTTAACTACCGACACTTCTTTTTGTTCGTTATCTTTTCTCATTTCTGTCGCCTGTAGTGTTGCTATTTCACTTGCTCTGCATGTTCTTACTGCTGTGTCGAATGTTAGCTTGTCCTCTGCCCGTAACTTTTCTCGCACATTGTTGCTTTTTATTCCACTTACGATTTTGTCCCTCAGCATTCTTTTTTCTACGTCTTCGTAATTGCATAGTTTTGCCTGTGCCGTTATGCGCGTCAAGAATTCTTCAAATCTTTCATCCTCTTCTTGCGCCATTTTATTGAAGACGTAAGATTCGTATGCGTCGTTCTTTTTTGGGATAAAATATTGGTCGAATTTCTTGATAATTTCGGCCATGTTGGATTTTTGTGCTTCTGTGAGCTCAAACGTCTCAAATATTTCGCACGCTTCATAACCTATTGTGGACATAAATACGGCGACTTGGACACTTGATGGCTCTTTATTTAACTGGGTAGCCTTTGCATACCAGTCATAAGCACTTTTCCACTGTTTCCACTCCACTGCCATATTTGTTTTGATTCTTATGGGCTGTCGTAAATGCCTGTACGATTGGTATTCTGTTTGTGGTTTATTGTCCGGCATTGTATTTCACTTTTTTTTTTATATATATATTTTTATAAAAAATTTCTTTTCTTTTACTGAATTTTTCTATTACTTTACTTTATGTTTTTCACTTCTGACACCATGTATCACACGCTTTAATAAAACACGTTTGCTCTTGTTAGCATTAATTACCGAACTGGTTTTATTACTTCATTCATTTGTCAGGGATGGTAATATACAATGTAGGGATGAGATCATTAACGATCGGTTACTTTGATCGATAATTCATGTTACAGTTACTTTGTGTACTCGTATATCCCTTATTGAGTCTATCTTATCTGGATCTGTGTGTACTCCTTCAGGTGTGACTTTACGTTCGAGGTACTTGATATCTCTCTTGAATAACGAGCATTTCTTTGCCCTCAGCTTCAAGAAGATCCTAATCGCATCAATACTTCTTCCAAATTGTTCAAGTGGTCCTCGAAGTCCTTTCCCATAACGATGATGTCACCTAGGTACACCAGACACGTTTTCCAGTGGCGACCCTTTAGCACATGTTCCATTAGGCGTACAAATGCAGCTGGAGCATTACACAGTCCGAATGGCATCACCAAAAATTGCCGTGCCCATCACCGGCGCTGAATGTTGTCTTTTCCTTCTGATGTTCTGATGCATTTCCTTCAGCAAATGCTCTCTTCTTGGCATCACCAGTGTTGATTGTGTTTTTCACTATCTTCTGCCTACATTTTTACCCTTTTCAGCAAATACTGAGAGTTGGCTCCCCGTTTTCCTGTGCTCTGTGGATAAGTATTTAGTACATGCTTTCGTCGATCGTCGAGTACCTTTTTTTTTTATAAAAAATTATATAATCATTGAAAATAACACCCATCTGAAAATATGGGATAGAAATATAAGGAACAGCTAGCAAAACTAGCACACAGATGATTCAAAGGACATAATCTAAAATACTCCACATAATAAAAAAAGCTGTTTAGAATGTAAGAAATGAAAATATACATTACCACCTCGACAGTGACGTGGTTGAAGAAACTATTAAAAAGTGTAGCAGCAAATAAACAGAACTCCTTTCAGAAGAAGAATATTTAAAACTCGTGAATTTTTGAATAATATCTTTTCATGTATTTGTATATATATATAACTCAAACTTTTTCTGATAAAAAAAAAGAATACAAATTAATTTTTCGTTGGCGAAGTCAATTGTTTAATACCAAATCAAACTTAGAACTAATTTTACAATTTCTGATAAATTCACTGTAAGATTCACTGCAAGGTTCGCTGCTACCGCAAATCACGTGGCTTGCACTGTTGTGAATTTCGATTTTTTAGATTTCCCACAGTTGCAGCAAATTAGTATACATTTTTTATATTTACTCGCATATCTTTTCATTATTGTTTTTAATCTCTTACAAACTTTAGAATCATTATTTTATTGCATATTTTAACGCAAATATGAAGATATTTTTTTAGAAATCTGTTTAATTTATACCGACTCCTATTCCACAGTCCCTAGTTAAAACATACGTAATTTTGGCGGCCTCAGATTGTATTCTTTTCTTTTTTACTTCGTGTATAAAGATGTCGCTTTTTTCATTTAACATGGAATCTATATTCACTGATCATTCCAAGACCTCGATGGAGCCATTTAGTACGGTTAAATTAGCATCGACTATTCTTTGTAAGGTGGCTAAATGTAAAGAGCTGCTTTTGAGTCTTTTTCTGTTTATATTTATTTTATTTCCCGCCAAAGTCTCACTCCCGTGGTGGGTGTGGATTCGGAGAGAGCGCGGTGTATTCGGCTGCACTTCTACAGGGGCCTGTACCTAGGTATGTTACCGTAAAGGATATACCGTGCCGTTCCGATATGCTAATATTACACCTCCGATAAGTGTCATAGATTTCGGAGAGTTGCTGGTGGACTCCCGCAGTGCGGCATAATTTTTGTTTGTGTAGGCTTCAGTCAACACCATCGCGTACAGCGAAATGTCGGAGTGAGTGTCCAATCGACGGCCCTCGTAACCACTTACGAAAGTGGTAAGCACATCCACGGTCATTCCAGCCTGAGACCAATTTGTTGATAGTTTCGAAAACAGCAGGAAAACAGGGACCCTACCGCGTGTACCCGCACCAGCCCTGGCAGAGCTAGTGTTTCCGACTGATTTTACACACCGAGTGGCAATACGAATTGCACACAGATCGCACACGCGTGGTGTGATGCTATGTGCACTTTTTTCATATTCCAACTATTGAATCTTTTTAGAAACTAACAATAATTATACAGAGCTTAATACTGGAATATTACACTTATCCTTGCCAATGCTTGGAACTAGTGTTGTTTGTTATTTTATTCCAAGATCTATTGTATCTTTGCTTTTTAGTATTTTAATATACTCGTACATAAGTCTTAATAGTTATTTCGGATGATATGCTAAGTTATTTGGATGATATTTCAGTTTCATTGCATTTTTTTTATTTCCTCTACTATTGTGGACATTCACAAGTCCTTGTGGATATTCAAATTTGTACATATTGTAGTGTAGATGGCACCCTTTTAAGCTTCTGTATATGAGAGGATGATGCAGTGCCCCATAGCTAAAAATCATACCCCAGATAGGCTCAAGAACTACTTTGTATATTAAACTTTATAGTCCTATGTGACCTTTGAATATCTGCTTAGAAGCCAATTCAATTTCGCTGCATTTATCTTGATCTGAGGTCTCTTTGCCTAAAATGTTTCTTCTATGTCAACCTTCTATCAAGATTAACACCGAGAAAATTAACATTTCTTTTTGTGGAATGGTGTGGTCGTTGAGAGTGGTCAGAGGGACAAGTGTCTCTTCTTAAGGTAAATTTAGTGTGGGTACTTTCGGTTTCGTTAACCTTCATCCTCCATCTTGCTAGCCAAGTTTCCACTAATTTTAGATGTTTTTGCAAGTTTTCCGATGCAGTCTTTGGGTCAGCGTGAGAACTTAGAATTGCAAGTGTGATCTGCAAATGTTGATGTTAGTAACCGAGCATCCGTTCGCTAGTCCGAGGTTTAAATCAAGTACAGAATTGGGCCGGAAACGCTTTCCTGTGGTACACCAGCTCTGATAAGAGTATACAGTGGATTGAAAAACTATTGTGATTATCAATGAAATTTCTATTATTTAAATAGTTTTTAAACAGTTCATGAATATTTGTTGGTAAAATGTTTCGAATTTTGTACACACCTTGTCAAAGACTTGGACAAAATCTAGAAAAATAGTTGAACAAAATTTTTTATTTTCAAATATTTTCCGAATTTCTGTTCTAGTTCAGAATAGGCGAAAGTTTTCGGATCAAGATTGTCTCAAGCAATTTGGAGAATAGAGTCAGCAGAATTATGTGCCTGTAAGAGCTCAATATTGATGGGTCGTTCCTGGGCTTAGGAACCTATATTATTCGGGATAATTGCCAATCACTTGGAAAGTAGCTAGTGCACACGATACTGTTCATAATGTGCAAAAAAACTGCAATTTGTGGCAAGATTTCCCCATTTATTTGATCATCAAGTAAAGTGCGGTATGATTATTATCGCTCTGTTTGAATAAAGTTGAATAAATTTCAAAATAAAAGTGTTAAATACGAAAGGACAATTTTGTTCAGCAGTGATTAAGTGCAGCATTGATTTTGGTGTGCAATTTAATTAATACATTAAGTGAAAAACATAGAAAATAAAATTGCCACTAAAGTAAAACGGTCAATACTAATAAATTTATAAACCGGGAAGTTCGCCAAAATAAGTGTTTTGCTCTCGCCACAGCGCGAGCGTAAGGATATTCAAACATTCGAAGAAGCAGCAACAGGCATATTAAATCAAAGCGCCTTCTCTCCTTTCAGTGCACTCTCTCCGCAAGATCTGACGAAACGTAGCGGCTGTGCAGAACTGTCCCATAATATGACGGTGGCTCATGAATAACAAAAATGTACGTCTGTGACTAACGGTTAGCCAACCAACGTACAAGAGAACATAACACAATGCGTAAAAATGCAAGGTGCACTCTGCCCATCTCAAATTGTTAAGTCCACAAAAAAAATTCAAACAAAAGACAGACAATAAATGCGAGATTAACTTTTCAACCGACTAATGTATCTGCCTCTGCTAAACAAATAACTAGTAGCACTTTGGGTCAGAACTTTGCACTATTAGAGAATGAAAACGTTGACTCAACTCCTGCAAACAATTCCATTGCCACAACTCTTAAGCCACCACCATTCTATTTGCGAGAGAGATGTTCAAATGCTTTAGTTGCAACTGTAGCTAGTAATATAATAATATAAAAGAAACGAAACTACAGACATACAATGAAAGCAATTACCGCAAAATTGCATCCTATCTTGAAAAAAAATGGTAAAAACTAATATACATATCAACTGAAGAGCAGTAAAGGCCAAGTGGTTGTTATTAAAGGTATTGAGAATTGTGTAAGTACTAATGAAATCAAAGATTCTCTCGAAATTGCCGGATTTAAAGTTAAAACGGTATTCAACATTAAAAACAGAGACAAAGTACCATAGCCACTATTTCAAGTAGAACCGAATGGAAGAAAATTTCAAATTAGCGCAGCACAGCCAATATACCATTTGCGCAACTTATTACATAGACGAATAACCGTTGAAGAACCACACAAAAGAAAACGCCCTGTCCAGTGCTTCAATTGCCAAGAATACGGGCACACAAAATCGTACTGTATCTTTGTGTTGCCTGTGGGGACCTTCACCGTTCCTCCAAGTGCTTGTCTGACCAATCAAACATTAATGCAAAAAAATGCAGCAGTTGTGGGGAAAACCACTCGGCAAACTACAGAGGCTGCCCAGTGTATTTAGCATTCAAAAATAAATTAGATCACAAACAGCAACCAGCTTTAAGTAGTAAAGTCTGGATGTGAAGAAATTCGTAGCTTTGGAAATTCTATGCAAAATGTAGAATCAATGATATCAAAATTAACAAATTGTATGACAGAATTTATGACATCAATGCAAAGCATGTTGCACGAGCTGTTGAAAACTCAAAACAAACTTATGCAATTGTTGATCTCTAAAAAATGAACTAGATTAAGATATATCATTGGAATGCAAACGGCATTACCCAATATAGACTTGAAATTCAACACTTCCTGCATACTAAGCAAATGGACATTATGCTTTTATCAGAAACGCACTTGACAAACAAAAATTATTTTGTAATATCAGGATATAAATTCTATTGATTTTCAAATGTAATGTTTTTCTCCTTGGGGGCCGTGGGTACTTCGTATATGGTGTTGATGGTACTAAAGTTTTTGAACCTGGCGTAGGATGTGTATGTGGCACTGGAATTGCTGTAGTGACCTTGAATTGTGATTACTTTAGTTTTGGCGATACAGTTAGGATGCATGGTTAATATTCCAGAGCCTGTTATTGTTAGTTGAGCAAACACTGTTGACAGTTCAGTTTCTGATGTAGTGGAGAATATCCACTGATTCTTCTGATGCAATTGGGTCCACATAGAGCTACAATGCGATTGTGTGATGCTACAATCTGTTGTAGCTTTGTTGTTGAATAGATTAATTTCGCAGGAAAATGCCGCTGATTCTCTTCCATAGGTCGGGTGGTTGCTTTCACATATGTAGGCGCCTTCCTTGGTTGTGAAGCATTTGTCCAGTTCATGTGAACTTAGTGGGATGTACTGATCACGATGAAGGTTGACTGCTAGAAAGGAGGTATCTGGAGCAATTGTGTACATTGATTCGTTCCTCATAATTGGAATCGGGATGAGTTGGAACAGGTCGAAATGTTGTTGATCGATTAGAGGTACCCTGATTAGAAATATGACCTTGCTCTTTGTGACTGCTCCTTCTGCTTTCATTATTTTATAGAATTGCACTATGTTGGAATGTTCAGTAGGCAGTTGTCGAGCTAATGGAAGGTGCGTCTTAATGGTGCTGATCTGAGCTTGTAGTTGTTGCGGTGTGAGTAATGTTGGACTGATGTGTATCTGTGAGCACATCGATTATGTCTGCCTGTATTCGTTGAAGGTCGGCCGCCATTAATGACAATTGGGTTGCTGCTAAAATCAATAACTGCGCAATCTTAATTTGATTTGTGTTGCCGATCACGCTGTTATTTACTGCGTCTATGTCCTTCTGTAGCTCAGAAATTCGTGACCTTGTTGCTCGTTCGTCCTTCTTGATGACATTAATGGTAGAGTCAATGATGGAGGTATGATTTTGAAGTAAACGCTGCAGATGATTTTCGTTGGTTTTTACTTCATTAATTGTGTGAGACATTTCTTCCGCGTAGTCTGAGTCGAGAACACCGAACAAGGTGCGAGCGACGGTTCCAACTATATTGAGTGCCGCTCTTCTTTTACGCCCAATCGATAGCATATCTTTGTCCTGCAATAACTCATCCCGTGTCTGATTTAGGTTGTTGCTTAGAGCGTAACACGTGGAATTTTGTTCTGCTCTTGTACATAAGTTTTGGAGTGCTAATATGCCGGAAGAGAGGGTATCGATTTCTGCCCAAAATTATGCCAAATCATATAACACCACCATTTTCCATTCTGCTGTTATCATTCCTGTTGTCCCGATGCCTTCGAAATATATCCCATGGTCCTTACCAAAGTTGTTGACATGGACTGAGCTGCTTAATATTGCCGGGATCAGTAGCAAAGAAACAATAACTGTTACCAGGAGTGAGCTCGTCGGTGAGGCTCGCCTCCTCTTTGTTGGTATTACATTCGATTCGGATGAACGAGGCTGGGTGGTTGTGAGATGGACGCTGTTTAGGTTATGGTCTTGCATTATCCACCTGCTCTCTCCACTTTTGCCTGTATTGAAGTTCATTCAGATAATCGGTTCCAGAATTCATGCTTCAGTTGCGATACTAGCTTCCATCTAGTTAACAATGATGCTTTGGTCGATGTGGCAGCCGTGTCAATTGGTGCTGTTAGCGGTTCGCACATTAGGAAGTGTCCTGGCGTTAATGCGTGTAGATCCTTTGGGTCGCACAGTGGGTTCAGATATATGTAAAGTGGTGATTAATTCAGGGAAGCCCATTATTATTGATATTTATATTTCTTTGGAATAACTATACATTATTTAGTAAAAAAAAAGGTTTTTGAAAAAAAATTGATAGAAAATATTTTTTTTATTTAAAAAATAAGAGAAAAATAATATGTACATATATGCATTTGAACCTATTTTAGGTATTATTGTGATAAAAGTCAACATCATCATCATCATTATCATCATCATCATCATCACCACCATCATCATCATCATCATCATCATCTTCTTCTTCTTCATCATCATCATCATCATCATTGTCGCCTTCTTCAGGTAGAATTAATAATTCCAATGCCAACTGTGGTGTTTTGTGTGAATTTTTTTTTCTATTAGTTTTACTCATGCTGGTAATGAATGGATCTGAAGTAAGCAGAAATCTATTAAATATGTCTTCATTAGTTTTTTCCCGGCTGGATTTACGAGCAAAGTATTCCCTATAGTTTTTAAAATCTTTGTTTCTAGCCTCTTGTGCTTCCTCTGAAAGCTCACCAATCGGCAAAAGGGCATTAGATATTATTTCCGGGTAATGAATAAAAAATTTATGAAGGGTAGTTGACATTATATACCATGGATATTTTTCAACAAAATGCCTGGCAGTATTGTGAGCAAAGTCTCTAAACTTTTCACTATTTACCTCGTGGCCACATGACACGACAATAAGTATTATGTGCATTCTGTTAATTAACTCTAGATCAAGTTTTGTTATTTCTGAGGAAACTTCTGCATTCTTAAAAAACCTTCTCGCGGTATTGCCATCATTTGTGTTGCCAAAGCCTGGTTTTGGTTGGTCAATGATCAATCCAGTTCTTTCTCTGAAATCTTTTTGAATTCACGTTTTTGTGTCTTTAACAACTTGTTTGTCATTACTGATCTAGCTTGCCACTTTTTAAGTGGTAATTTATATGCCACATGGAGAAGACACTCAAAAAACCTAATCCAGCCATGGAGAATAGATAATCCGAACTGATAAGTATTTTTGTTTACACTTCTGGTAATCATTTGATCAATACAGTTAAAATCTTTGCTCGTAGCACCACAAACGTAACATTTTTGTGTGGATGTTGTTTCGATAATAGCATTACACACTTTGCCATCAATCATCACTAACATTAGTTTGTGATTTATTTTCATTGATTTATCACCGACTAATACAACGGATTCCTTGAGAGCTTTTATTTCATCCTCTACTCTTTCTTTTTCAAGTTTTAAAGTACTTACTGTTTCTGTCAAAAATTCAATTTTTATGGGTCTGCAAAATCTAGTAGAAGAAGGTCGAGGATTTTGCCAAATGGTTTTATTCATATAGACAATTTTTAATGGCACTAAAGATGTAATAAATACAGCAGAATCACTAGCGTCAGAGCCGTGAAATGCTTGTTTATAAGAGCTATGACCGGAACTTCCATCAAAGTCCCACTTAGAGTACAAAGTCATTTTAATAACTTTAATACCGAAAATAAAGACAAAAGAGAGTAAGAAACAAACAAGTTGAATTTTTGTTTGTTTTTTTCAGCATATGTTTTTAGCAACTGGAGTTCATTCGCAATAACTTAAATAAGTAAAAAAACGCAGTAAACTCGCAAGATTTTTTTGTGGATATATAAGCTGATATATGATATTATAAGAGCATTTAATAAAATTTGCTTGATCTCGCCCAGAAACTTGTTAAAACTCAATGTATATATCGTAAATACCACATATATGGAGCACTTTTAAAAAAATCATTAAAAATATTTGCAAAACATTTATCTAAACAAAATATATTTAATTATATACCCAAATACCTGAAGTTGATGGTTCCATTGTAATATTTTTACTTTTAGAAGACTTAATAAAAATTATAAGTAGTCGAAATATCTCAATTTTCTATTTTAGTCACTTCACGCAAAATTTGTAAAAATTGTTTAACTTTGACCGCTCACTGCCAATAAAGTAAGTTACTCAGAGCAGTAATTTTAGCAATTAGTGATGTAGAATTTTATTCACTAAACCATATTCACCCAATACCAAATATGTCTGTGCAAGATAAAGTTCAGCTTTTGAATTAATCCTTTAATCATTTGAACCCTCTGTGGGTCGGTTGACATGGGTGTTAATGGTCGAGAGTTTCAGATGGCTTCTATTTCAACCATCACCGTTTCCAATTCTTCATACGTCAATGAAGCACTGCCCACACTTCTTACGAAAAGAGTTTTAGCAGATTTGACTGCTGCTTCCCATAGTCCTCCAAAATGGTGCTCTTGGTGGAATGAAGTTGAATTTGATGCCCTTGTTGCTGCATGTCCTGATTACAGCTTCTTGTGCCTGTTCCCCATGGATTGCTTCTTTTAATTCTAAAAGCTGATTTTTGGCAACGACGAAGTTTGTTGCGTTGTCGCAGTACAAATTTTGACAGTGCCCTCGTCGGCCTACGAAGCGCTTTAGCCATCCAATGAATGCTTCTGTGGTTAAATCGCCGGCTACTTCAAGATGCATCGCCTTTGTGGCAAAGCAGCAAAACACTGCTACAAAAGCTTTGTGTTGTCTTTTCCCTCGCGCCTTGAAATGAATCCAGAAAGGGCCGCAGAAGTCGACTCCTGAATTGATAAATGGTCGTGCTGGTTGGACTCGTTCTGCAGGTAGCCTCCCCATTATTTGTAGGAAAAGTTTAGGCTTCGCTTTTGTGCAGCGAACGCAATGCTGTACAATTGACCGTGGCATGGATTTGCCTTTTATAGAACCGCTGACGAAAGTGGGCTAGTAGAG
The DNA here is from genome assembly GCA_920105625.2 of Clusia tigrina. Lineage (NCBI taxonomy): Eukaryota > Metazoa > Arthropoda > Insecta > Diptera > Clusiidae > Clusia > Clusia tigrina. The sequence goes on along the minus strand of OV050032.1, from coordinate 122,939,426 downwards.
TCTGTGGCCCACGGTGCAAGTGTTCTTTGTGATACTCTGTTACGAGAAGTTTTGACAGGGGGTCGTTGTATGGAATGATTATTGGATGCTTGGCATTATATGAAATGGTGGCTGCTTGAAGGCGTCCTCCCACAACGCATTATCCCTTCGGCGTCCACAAATGGGTTGAGGTTGGCTAACTGACTGTTTTTGCTCAGATTTGTATTTTTGGCGAGGGCCTTGATATCTTCTTTGAACTCAGATACTTGCATGGCGTGGATGATGACTGTTATAGCTTTCCTTTGTTCTTGAGGAGTTAGCGCAGTGTGACTGCTTCGTTCCTTCTTCGTAGTCTTTGAATGATTTATAAATCTCAATACATATGCTACAATGTTTGTTGGTATTTTGAAGGAGCTTTTGTGGTTGATTTTGTAGATCATATCCTCTAAGTCGTTTGCAGTCGTAATAGTTGCTGTTACCGCGGTTCGTCTCCTTTCGATCGTAGTCTCGATGGCCAGTTCTTTTGAGTATGGTTTTGGCCAATCGTCCATTTTTCTGTGAAGGAAGATAGGTCCATAATCCTCTGGATAGTATATCTGCTGGGTTTTCCTGAGAACGGACGTGTCGCCATCGGGAGGCGTTAGAGAGCTCTTGAATTATTGCAATTCTGTTAGCGACAAAGGTTTGGAATGACGTTGACTGTGCGTTGATCCATGAGAGAACAAATTGTGAGTCAGTCCACAGATACGTTGAGATATCGGTTAAGCTCAAGTCCTCCTTTACTCGTGCTGCTAACTGGGCACTCAGTAATGATGAGCAGAGCTCCAGCCGTGGTATTGTTTGTACTTTCAGTGGTGCTATGCGAGATTTTGCGCATAGAAGCCGTACGACAATTGTTCCGTCAGAGCGGATTGATCGAGCGTAAATTGCCGTACCGTATGCCTTCTCTGAGGCATCAGCGAATGCATGCAATTGAAGTCATCTCTTAGTGCCTTCTTGAATTATGTGTCTGGCAATGTGGGTATTGTTGAGTTTGTTCAGGCTACTACGGAAAGTGATCCATTTAGTATGTAGTACAGTCGGCAATTCGTCATCCCATGACAGCTTTGTCTGCCACAACTCCTGTATGAGAATTTTAGCTGTTACCACTATTGGTGCCAGTACACCCAATGGATCGAATATTCTGGCTATATCCGAGACGATGGTTCTTTTGGTGATTCGATTATGTGTGGTGAGATTCACTTTGACGCAGAATTCATCAGTCTTCGGTAACCAGGTGAGTTCTAGGGCTTTGATTGCGTTGTTGGTGTCATTGTTGAAGTCGAGGTTGACTTCCTTATCTTCGGTTGGAACAGATTGAAGTAATCTTGGATGGTTGGAGCACCATTTCCGCAATTGAAAACCACCTTTGAGTAGAATGTTCGTGAGCTGTTTTTGCGTTTTCATTGCTGTGATTAAACTGTCGGATCCAGTTAAACAGTCATCTACGTAGAAGTTGTTTAGGAGAGCTTCAGCCCCAAGTGGATATTGAGAACTGTGCTCATTTCCTAATTGTTGAAGACACTTGATTGCCAAGTATGGTGCTGACCGAGTTCCGTATGTCACCGTGTTTAGTTGGAAATATTGCAGGTTTTCGGTGGGATCTTTCCTCCAAACGATTAGCTGGTACTTTCGGCCGTCTGCATGAACCAAAATTTGTTTGTACATTTTTTGTATAGCAGACGTGAAGACAAATCGTGGACATCGGAATCGCAATAAAATCGTAAAGAGTTCGCTTTGAATCGTAGGCCCTGTGTGCATAAGGGCGTTGAGAGCTAAACCTGTGGACGTTTTCGCTGAGGTATTAAACACGACTCTTAACTTCGTGGTGCTGCTTTCTGGCCGCTTGATGCAATGATGCGGGATGAAATAACAGGGTGATGTTATGCTGTCGAGATTTGTTTTTGTCATGTGCCCCAATGATTCGTATTCGTCCATGAATCCGGTATACTGAACCCTCAAGTCCTTATCTGCTGCCAGGCGTCTCTCCAGCTGATCGATTGGTTGCGATTTTCTTTGAGTCGCCTAGAGCGGATGTATGTTCTGCGAATGGAATCTTGACTATGTATTGACCTTGATGGTTTCGAGTGGAGTTCAGTGCGAAATGAGTTTCTTCCATTTTGGTTTTGTGTCTTCCATTTCTTCAAGGTTCCCCACATGTTGCGGTGGTGGAATCTTGAGTGCCGATTTTTCCAACTGCCACCCAACCAAGCACTATGTTTTGTAGGATTGGGAGATTTTCTCCTAACCTTATTTGCCCGGTTAGGAGTAGCTGATGGTGAAATTCAGCACCAACCAAAACGTCGATTTTGCCAGGGCGTGTGAAGTGAGGATCGGCTAGTAACACTTCTTTCGGTATTCTCCATGATGAGTTGTTCAGAGATTGTGCCGGTTGCATTGGGACAATATCTGGCAATACAAATGCCTCTAACCTTGTAGAAAAACTGCTTATTCGTCCTTGAGGTCCTTATGGATGTCAGCATTTCTAACGAACCAAGGCGCACCCGTGATTGCACGCAAAATTTTCGATTGCGCTCATTGTATCAGCTCGACGTTCGAGCTCCGTATGCCGAAATTGGTTTGATCACTTCCTTGTACAATAGAACTTTGTTTTCTAATCGAAGACTTGACTTGGAGTTGAATAGCCAATTTATTTTATGGGCCTTTAACTTTATCTGCGTTTTTTTGCCTCAATATGGTTCCGCCAAGTTAGTCGTCTGTTTAGATGGACTCATAGGTATGTTACAGTATTCGATTGAGGAATAGCAACATTGTTTAGTGTGTTCACAGGGCATGTTTCTTTCCTAAGCATAAACGTAACATGAATGCTCTGGGTCTCATTTACCTTAATGCGTCAATTTGCCAGCCACACTTCTATTTTCTTCAAATGCTCCTCAAGACGATTCGAAGCCACTATTGGATTGCTATATATACTAAGAATAGCAGTGTCGTCTGCGAATGTTGAAGTAACTAGATGATCATCAGTAGGGAGGTCTGCAGTGAATAATACATATAGTACAGGACCTAGAAAACTACCTTGTGGAACCCCCAGCATTAATATCAAAGTTCTTTGTGTTGGATTCTCCATATTTTACTCTGAACCTTCGGTTATCTAAATACGATTCCAGTAGCATGTGCACAGTAACTGGTAACGGTTTTAGAATTTTATATTTAATAACATTGCATGCCAGATTCTGTCAAAAGTCTATGCAATATCTAAAAATATAGCAGAGCAGTATTTTTTGTATTCAAAAGTATTTCGAATTGCACTAGTAATGCGGTTAATTTGCTCTATGGTTCTGTGATTCTTACGAAATCCAAATTGATGGTGGGGAATAATGGGAATAATAGGCTGCAGCTTTAGAAGAAGCAGTTTCTCAAATAATTTAGAAATTACTGGGAGCAAGCTTATGGGCCGATAAGATGACGGTTGAGTTGCGTCTTTTCCGGGTTTTGGTATCATCGTAATTTGTGATATCTTCCAGGGTTGTGGAAAATACCGAATCCTTAGTATTGCATTAAATAACTGCGTCACCATTTTGATAGCTATTTCAGGCAATTCCACAATCATTTTTGCGGTAATTAAATCAAATCCTGCTGCTTTTTTCCGGTAAAGCTGAGTTTTAATTGCATGTTGCACTTCCTTCATTTTAACCTTCATCGGGATTAGCGGAATTTTAATGAAATGGAATTTCAAAATTACTGGTTGGTTGGTTAGGTTGAAATACGGATTTGTGATGATTGACAAGAGCTGAGGCTTTCTCTTCGTTATTTCTTGCCCAAGTTCCATTATTTTGCCTGAGTGGTGGATGACAGTCTTTAGGAGTCTTTATATTTTTATAGGCTTTCCAAAAAGAGTAGTGACTATTTTATGTTGGAGTTAGCGTCTCAGTATACTCTTTCAAACTGTTCTCTAGCTCGCAGATCAGTGCTTCTCGGAGGCGTTTTTTTACTAATGCTAATTTCTGCTTGGCGTAGGGTGATCTATTTTGCTGCCACTCTCTTCTAAGCGCCTTTTCTCTGTAGATGTTGAACGAGTTGTTGCGGAGCAGGATAATGAGTCTGCTGGAGATGAGTGTGTGGCTGCAGATGTTGGAACTGCGTTGATGGCCAAAAGTGCCGAGTCAATATCGCTTGCACTCTTTAGTCGAGGACCAATGTTTATATGACTACTTACATATTGACGGTACCTAAGCCATTTTGTTCTTTTATTGGTTAGGTGACCTGTTTTCATACCCAGTTGAGCTTGTTTATGTAGACATATAATAACTGATGAATGATCAGAATCGAGCTCTAAACACGATTCTGCAGATAACAAGTCTCGATCAATACCACTGGTTATTCCAAAATCGATGAGGTCGGGCACTTTTTGAGGGTCAGAAAGCCAGTATGTCGGTTGCCCTGAAGACATGAAGTCTAGGTTAGAACACCGATTTACTAGTGTAGAGAACAGTTGTTTGCCTTTGGGATTTATTCACCTGGAGCCCCTGAAGGTTTGTTTCGCATTATAATCGCCTACTGCCAAAAATTTGGTCCCTACTTGTGTGAAGAATTGTGTGAATTGTAATTCAGTCACTGAGTATCAATAGACTGTGCTTGGTACAATTGTTTCGTCCCTGCATTGAAGACATATTGATGTTGCCTGCAGATTGTCCTTTGTATACTCTTCTAGTGCATGATGCTTATATCTATATTTTATTAATTTTCCCCTACCACCATGAGTTTTATTATCAGGATGGTTTGTCTTGTAGAATTTATATCCTGATATTACAAAATAATTTTTGTTTCTCAAGTGCGTTTCTGATAAAAGCATAATGTCAATTTGCTTAGTATGCAGGAAGTGTTGAATTTCAAGTCTATATTGGCTAATGCCGTTTGCATTCCAATGCTATATCTTAATATAGTTCATTTTTTAGAGATCAACAATTGCATAAGTTTGTTTTGAGTTTTCAACAGCTCGTGCAACATGCTTTGCATTGATGTCATAAATTCTGTCATACAATTTGTTAATTTTGATATCATTGATTCTACATTTTGCATAGAATTTCCAAAGCTACGAATTTCTTCACATCCAGACTTTACTACTTAAAGCTGGTTGCTGTTTGTGATCTAATTTATTTTTGAATGCTAAATATACTGGGCAGCCTCTGTAGTTTGCCGAGTGGTTTTCCCCACAACTGCTGCATTTTTTTGCATTAATGTTTGATTGGTCAGACAAGCACTTGGAGGAACGGTGAAGGTCCCCACAGGCAACACAAAGATACAGTACGATTTTGTGTGCCCGTATTCTTGGCAATTGAAGCACTGGACAGGGCCTTTTCTTTTATGTGGTTCTTCAACGGTTACTCGTCTATGTAATAAGTAGCGCAGATGGTATAATGGCTGTGTTGCGCTACTTTGTAATTTTCTTCCATTCGGTTCAAGCTCTACTTGAAATAGTGGTTGTGGTACTTTGTTTGTTTTTAATGTTGAATACCGTTTTAATTTTAAATCCGGCAATTTCGACTATTCTCAATACCTTTAATAACAACCACTTGGCCTTTACTGCTCTTCAGTTGATATGTATATTAGTTTTTACCTTTTTTTTCAAGACAGGATGCAATTTTGCGGTAATTGCTTTCATTGTATGTCTGTAGTTTCGTTTCTTTTATATTCCCGTTTGTTACGGACGTTACGTGGATATTGTTATTTCCTACAAGACTAGCTACAGTTCCAACTAAAGCATTTGAGCATCTCTCTCGCAAATAGAATGGTGGTGGCTTAGGAGTTATGGCATTGGAATTGTTTGCAGGAGTTGAGTCAACGTTTTCATTCTCTAATAGTGCAAATCTGTTCTGACCCAAAGTGCTACTACCTTTTTGTTTCGGAGAGGCAGACATATTCACCGGTTGTGAGGAGTTAGTTTCGCATTTTTTACCTGTCTTTTATTTCCGTTTTTTTGTGGACGCAACTTTCGCTTTACCTGTATATACCAGTCTGTATAGTTGCAACATTTCTTGTCACATTACTTTTTGCACCACCTGTTGTTGGCGGTTTAATTTGTCCAGCAACTATTCTTACACTATAATATATCTATGGTCCGTTTCATTTTCTAAAGAGAGAGAGGCAATTTCTGATAAATTTGCCGTTGAGTAATTTATCAAAGCTGGAGCTGCAGTGAGTGTGCTCGTATATATTGCTTGGCTGTATTTTTTTATTTTTTATTTTTTTTTTTTTTTAATATCCAAATATTTTATTGCAATCTGTTACATTCAATCACATTCAGCAATATTTAATAACTTAAGACTAATTTTTGTATTTACTGTCTTTTATGGACTACACCCAGTGGTGCAGCCATTGCCTATTAGCACAGGAGATCTGTTGTGGATTTTCTCTTCAGTCGGATGAAAGTGAAGGGGTTGGAAGTGAGTTCCGATATCAGTGGATTTGGGTGGACTAGGAGTCTCAGATTGTGCGAAGTAGAGAGCTTTTTTATTTCTTGAGCGACTGTAGGAACTTTGAGGTCACGATGGATTTGGTTGTTTGTGACATAATAGGGCGCGTTTACAATCATTCTTAGGGTCTTTGATTGGAATCTTTGAAGTATTTCAACATTGGAAGTTGCCGCAGTGCCCCACAGCTGAATACCGTATGTCCAAACTGGTTTTAAAATTGCTGAGTACAAGAGCAATTTGCTATCGATTGAGACTTTGGAGTTTCGATTCAAGAGCCAGTGTAGATTTCTGAGCTTTATACCGAGTGATTTTCGTTTTGTAAATATATGTGTTTTCCAAGTTAATCTTCTGTCGAGGTGCATCCCAAGGTATCTAGCCTCATTACATTGGGGTATATTTATGCCGTTGAGTTTAACGGGTGGGCAGGTGTTTCGTTTGAGAGTGAATGTAACCTGGACTGATTTTGTTTCGTTCAACTTGATTTTCCATTTTTTTAGCCAGTCAGTAATTTTGTTTAGCCCACTCTGGATTTTAGAGGAAGCTAAGTGTGGGAGAGTGTCAACAGCTAAGACAGCAGTGTCATCTGCAAAGGTACCTATGGTGACTCCTTCAGCTGATGGTAAGTCGTACGTGTGAAGTAGATAAAGTATTGGGCCCATGACACTTCCTTGGGGTACGCCTGCTGAGCTTTCATGGAGCTCAGATTGTTCCTCACCTTGCTTTACGAAAAAATATCTATTTGTAAGATAAGACTTGATTAACACATAGTAGTTAATGGGGAGTGTAGTTTTTATTTTGTAAAGCAAGCCATCGTGCCAAACGCGATCAAATGCTTGCGAGATGTCAAGAAACGCTGCTGTACAATATTGTTTATGTTCGAATGCAGTGTGTATATACTCAACAATCCTATGAACCTGTTCGATTGTGCTGTGTTTTTTCCTGAAACCAAATTGATGATTTGGAATTAGCTTTCGCTCTTCTATAATTGGGAGTAGTCTTTTCAGGAAAAGGGTTTCCATGAGTTTAGAAGCAATCGGTAACAAGCTAATTGGGCGATACGATTCAACTTTATCAGCGCTTTTTCCGGGTTTGAGAATCATTTTTAATTGTGACACTTTCCATTGGGGAGGTATAAAGCCAGATGTTAGTACCGCGTTAAATAAGTAGGTAAGATATGTCACTCCTTCTTCTGGAAGTTGTTTTACTATTTTTCCAGTGATAAGGTCGTACCCAGGGGCTTTCTTAATATTTAGCTTATCAATAGCTGCTTTCACTTCAGATTTGGAAAATTTACGTATGGGTAGGTCCATCTGATGGGTATTACTCAGAACACTTTTCACTTCTTCTGTTACACATGCTGGGGGCTCGATTTCCTGTGGAGTAAATACTTTTTTTAAGTGTCGGGCAAATGTGACTGCTCTTTCAAGGTCACTTTTAGCCCATTCGTTATTTTCCATTCGTAAAGCGGATTGGAACATTGTGGGTCTCTTTAGATTCCTAGTTGCTTTCCAGAGAGAGTATTCTGTAGCAGCTGTTGCATCGAGATTACTGAGGTAATGATGGAGTTGGGTGTTTCGTTCGTTATTAAGGATCTCTTTAAGTTCTTTTGTAAGCGCATTTAATTTTTTCTTGTCCTCAGGATGTCTAGTTTGTTGCCACTTTTTTCTTGCATATCGCTTTTCTCTCAGTTTTTCTTTTATAGGTTTGGAGATGTTCGTTGATTTTCGCTCATTTAGTGTGGGGGTGGAGTCCCACGCAGCTTGTTGCAGGCAGTTGTTGAAGTGTTCAACAGCCGCAATGATATCTTCTTCAGATTTCAGTGATAGTTTTAAATCGATTGTGGAAGATACCATATATCGGAAGCGATTCCAATCAGTTTTGTGATTATGTAAGCTACATTGACTGGGAAGAAGGGCAAGACTGTTGTTAAGCTCGACGAGAACTGGAGAGTGGTCAGAAGACAGCTCAAAACATGGGCTACATTTAAGATCACTAAGCATGATACCTTTCGTCACACAGAAGTCAATCAAGTCGGGAATTTTTCTTACATCTGTTGGCCAGTATGTTGGTGTACCTGAAGAGACAGGGAGTAAATTTAATTTTCCAATGGCCGCATAAAGCTGTCGACCTTTTGGTGTAGTGAGACGGGAACCCCAGTATGTGTGCTTTGCGTTATAGTCTCCTCCAGCTAGGAATCTATTGCCAAGGGTCTTAAAGAATTTCTCATACTCCTCCATTTTTATTGTGTGTTTAGGTGGGCTGTAGACAGCGGAAATTGTAATTGGCCCTTTCCAGTCATCAACAATTATATTCGTGGCTTGTATAGCTTCTGTGCGATAAGATGTGCTCTCACAGTGTTTTATGTTATTGCGTATTAATATTGCTGAACCTGCATGAGCCTTATTATCTGGGTGCAGGGTGTGATAAAACTTAAAGTTCGGAATCTGAAAATGGCTTTTGTTGGTGAAATGGGTTTCAGATATTAGGAGTATATCTATTTCGTATGTTTTAAGGAATTTTTTAATTTCTAATAAATGTTTTGACAGCCCATTAGCGTTCCATAGAATGATTTTTATGGGATTGAGGATGAGCAATTCTTAGTCGTGAGGGTCACTAATAAGTTCATCATTGTTGTGATTTGTTGCATGACTTGCCGGAGTAGCATTATCATTTCTCGCATTTCGCTCGGGGCTTGGGTTTCTGCAGGAACAGTATTAATTGGTAGGGCCGTTGTGTTTTCATTAGTTGCCTGTGTTGAGTGTTTCAGTGCCTGAGCGTATGAAAGTACATTTTGAGTTTGTTTTGATGTACTGGGATTTACCAGAACTTCCTGTTGTTGAGTAGGATTCATGGGTAAATTGTCGTTTTTCCTTAATTGTGGGTATTTCATTTTCTGAAGATTTTTATAGACTACACAACCTTTGTAATTTGCTGGGTGATTACCTTCACACAAGGCGCATTTGACTTCATCTGATCTGCTTTTACGTACACAATCTGAAGACGTGTGGCTTCCGGCGCATTTAATGCACATTGGTTTCCTGTGACAGTACGTTTTTGTATGCCCATACTGCTGACAGTTAGCGCATTGGGGAATATCGCGAGTCGGTCGAGGGGGCTCAAAAACAATTTTTGTATGAAGCAGGTATTTGACTTCATAAACTTCTTTATTGTTTGAGTTTGTTTGAAGTTCAATGATAAACATTGGCAGAGGCTTTTTTGTGTTTCTTCGCTTTATGTTCCAAATATTCGTGACAGAGTGACCGAGGTTTTGCAGGGCTTGGGTTATTTCATCTGTGCCTATAGATGGGTGCATATTTTTCAGTACTACTTTGAAGCCTCTTTCTTGTTTTGGCTTATAGGTGAAAAATTCGGTGTTTTTTAGCTCAAGCTGGTTGACTATTGTCTTGTAGGCTTCTGGAGAAAATGCCTGGATTTTAACTTGCTCATTGTTTATGAGCTTTAATTCGTATGAATTTGGAGCAGCTTCAGACAATAGTTTCATTAGAGGAGCTATATTGGTAACTCTGTCAACAAATATTGGTGGGGGCTTAGACACTTTTTCTTTATGTTCTGTGTTTTTTTGGTCACATTCTTCAACTTCTTCTAGGGACGAAAATCGATTTTCGGTTCCTTTCGGATCTCCTAGCCAGTATTTTTCAAGTTTAGCTTATTTTTGAGTGGTCTTTGTCTTACCTGGACTCTCTCTCTGCCTTTTCTTGTTTAGAACCGTTTTCCAGTCCTCGTCGTGGGAGGGTACACTTACTGTGACTTGGGGAGAGGCAACTGGTTGCTGTTGTTTGTATAGCAGCTGAAGCTGGCGTTGAAGCTGATCAATTTGTTGTTGGACAGTTTGTTGAGAGCTGTTTTTATTTGGAAAAGTCGAGCTTGATTGTGGCGAGGGGCATTGAGGACTCCAGGAATTTTGGAGCGGATTCCGAAGAAGGGGTTTCTTTTGTGTTTGCAGTTGATGCTGCTGTTGTTGTTCCTGATGTTGTTTTTCTCGGTGTTGCTGTTGTTGTTGTTGTTGTTGCTTCTGCTGCTGCTGCTGCTGTTGTTGTTGTTGTTGTTGTTGTTGCTGCTCTTCTTGTTGCTGACCTTCCCCTCTAGGTGGGGTACGGTCTACACCCATTTTTTTTCTTTATTATTTATTTTTGTTTAAAATTAACTTTGGCAACTCTACACTAGATACTTGCTAAGCCGCTTTTAATTTAACGTATTTGTGTACATACATAACCGTATAATAGCAGTGCTATTTTGCGGTTGTCTCACTTTGTGATTATTTGTTGTTTCTCACTTTATAATTTTGTTGTTTTTATTTTTGTATATTTTGTTTTTGTTTTTACACTTTATTTAAAAATTAAAGAATTTTAAGTTAGTTGTTTTCAGAATCACTGCACTCGGCACTCTTCCGACGCAGAAAATTTTGCACTTTCACGCTTGTGCGAAATTGTTATTATTTTCTCATTAAATACCTCGATTTTTGTTAAATTTTATTATCACTATCGGATTAGTTTTTCACTTTGTAAGAGTTGCCAACCAAGCTTGGCTGTATAAAAAAGTTATTGTAGTAACTGCATTCGATGAGGCAAGAGTTGTATGCATTTTTACGCGTTGTGTTTTTATGTTCTCTTTTAAGTTGGTTGGCTCACTCAGAACATTAAGCACAGACTGAAATGTTTGTGGTTCGTGAGCGACCGCTATATTATGTGACAATTCTGCACAGCCGCTCCGATTTGTTTGATATTGCGGAGAGAGTGCACTCGAGGTAGAGCGGCTTCTTTGATTTGATATTCCTGTTGCTGGTTCCTCAAATGTTTGACTTTTGTTGCGCTCGCGCTGTGACTCAATTATTAAATTATATTTTTGTGAGGGGTTCATGAATAGAAGTTGTCGATCCTAGGTTTTTAGGTAACTTTCAAACTTTTGGAATATGGTAACCAATAATTGCTGAAACATCTCGTGGAATCACTATAGTCATATAATTTTCTTTATTATTTAACGTCCCTACTTATTTAAATTATAATAAATATTTAACTTAACATTATATTAATATGTAGAAGTTGTCGATCCTAGGTTTTTAGGTAATTTTCAAACTTTTGAATATGGTAACCAATAATTGCTGAAACACCTCGTGGAATCACTATATTCATATAATTTTCTTTATTATTTAACGTCCTCACTTATTTACATTATAATATATATTTAACTTAACATTATATTTTCCAATTGACGATTATAACAAATAGACTGACTGTTGGTGGCATAGTAAACTTCAAGTCATTTACGCTGATATTCGCTTGAAACTGAACTCGAAGCAATGCGCCTTGTTTGAGAAAACAAATCCTTGTATAAATGATGAGTTTTCGTTAATTCTGTGACACGTGGTTCTACCTTTTTTTATATAAATTCAATTTTTATTCATGTCGCTTCTTCCACACCTCTTTTACAAGTCAATCGTACCTTAACTTACTTATTCTACTTTTGTGGCATCGAAAGGTAACGATGGTCTTGTTGTTGTTCAGCTTAACTTATATAAGGTAATACGCACACAGATAATTATTAAATAAAAGCAGTCAATCAATGGGAAGTTGATTATTTATACTCAGTTTAAACTTAACTTATGTAACTATATAATAAACGAGAAATATATTAAAAGTAAAGGTGAAACCTTGCAGTTCCGAAGTGAGATCATAGTCATACCTACACACGAAACGGGAAGAAAGACGTGTTTTATCTTCAACGGTTACGACATACATATAGTATATTTATGTAGTACATGCAAAATGCCGCATTCTCAAAACTCAGGGGACACGAATAATAGGCTATACAGGAGTTTGGTAGCTACGGACATTGATGTGTTTTATACAGGGTACCTGATGAATTTTGCTACATTAAGAAAGTCAAATAAGTTTTTGTTAAATTCATGTAGTTTATTTTTTAGTTATTCATTTAAACAATAATACATTTTCATTAAGTTAATTGGTTAATTGGTTTTAAAAATAATTAAATAAGAATGGCCTCAACTCTCCTTGACGCATGTGTGACATTTTAACAAAAAGTTATTCATTACTGCCTGGAGGGTTGCAGGGGGAATTGCCTCAATTATCGTTCGATTGGATTGCTTTAAATCATTAAAATTTGTTGGTTTTGTTTCGTAATCTTCCTGTCTGCAATAAACCTACAAGAAAAAATCAGGCGCCGTAAGGCCAGGAGATCCTGGGGCCATACTCGACAATTTTGTTTGTTAACATTGCCGTTTAGATCAAAATATACTTCGTCAGATAGTTCAAATACAGTTCAAGATGTTTTCGTCCACTTCCACCGTTTGAATGATCTTCTCGCAAAATTCCAAGCAAATCGGCAAGTCTGCTGCATTCAGTTTGCTTGTTAGTTAAATTTTATATGGGAATAAGTTTAAATTTTTATGAATAATTATCTGCAGTGACTGTCTGCTGATGTTCGAAGTTTACTATGTCAGCGACTTTCTAGCGGCACTTCTTGATGCCATCTTGTGAGACTACGATTCGCAGAAATTCCACCTCCCTCATGAATAATTTCGATTTCTCTTTGGTGGCCCTCATGATGGCTTGGTGCAATTTATTCGAGACGCGACCCACATCTGACAGGTCATATAAACATAGCAGCACCTCCCAATTTCATCACGGAGTACGTCGTCGATTTCACTTTGGAAGACACTCGGAGTATTCTTTAAGCCCATAGGCAGCCGGCAGCATTCGTATTTCCCGTTGTTTTATTTTTTTTTTTTATGTATATATTTTATTGAATCTTCTAAAATATCTTAGAACTAACAATAAATCTTCATAGTATGTATATTTAACATTTCACTTTTAAATTCATTTCAATCATTACCAACCTCCCAGTGCCAATGCTTTAAGGAGTTATGGTATATGACAAGAAGTAGCGCAATACTTAAATAATAGCGTAATGAATAAGCTTAAAATCTAATTTGTTGCTAAGCGCAGCACGTCCATCCTTTTCAGGCGGGTGTGTCCTTGATGCTGTAGTAGGCGCCTCGCTAATGCATTGGGATGCTTGTCTAGCTTTGCTAAGTAAGATTCAGCAAGTCGGGAAACTTCTTTAGTTACATACGGGATATGTAAATCTCTGTGGATGTTAACGTTTTTGATGTACCAAGGAGCATTGGTAATCATTCGAAGAATTTTCGATTGGGCTTTTTGCAGCTTTTCGACATTTGAGGGTGAAGCAGTACCCCAGAGTTGGATACCGTAGGTCCATATGGGCTTGATAATTACTTTATAGAGTAGAACTTTAAAGTCCAGTTTGAGCTTGGACTGCCTGTTCAAAAGCCAGTTTAGCTCATTTATTTTGAGTTTAATTTGAGTAATTTTTGCACTTATATGCTTTGCCCAAGTAAGTCTACGATCTAAATACATTCCTAGATATTTAGTTTCTGTCGCCTGAGGGATCGGCTTGGTGTTAATTTGCACAGGGGGGCAAGTACTCCTGCATAGAGTGAATGTGACATGAACGCATTTCGACTCATTGACTTTGATTCTCCAGTGGTCAAGCCATTCCTGAAGCATGTTGACGTGTACTTGGAGAAGTTTTGACGCCTCTTTCGGATTTGTGTGAGTACACAATATGGCTGTGTCATCGGCAAAAGTATAGGTGATAGTCTTGCCGTATGTTGGCATATCTGCAGTGAACAACGTATAGAGCAGGGGGCCTAATACGCTGCCTTGCGGTACTCCAGCTTGTATAGGGTATTCAACTGAGATGAAGCTTTTTTGTTTCACCACAAAGCGTCTACCTGAGAGATAGCTTTCGAGCAATGTGTAGATGTTAAGAGGTAACATACATTTCAGTTTGTGCAAGATTCCTTCGTGCCAGACCCTATCAAATGCCTGAGTGATGTCGAGAAAAACTGCGGAACAGTATTGCTTCTTTTCGAACGTTTCTTGTATAGTGTTTACAATGCGATGAACTTGTTCGATAGTACTGTGTTTTTCTCTAAACCCAAACTGGTGGTTTGGTATAACATTAGACTGTTTGACAACGTCTTTAATACGCTTTATTAACAAACTTTCAAAGAGTTTTGAAAAAATTGATAGCAGACTAATTGGTCTGTAGGAAGAGACGCTTGTTGGGTCCTTTCCAGCTTTGGGAATCATGATAATTTGAGAAATTTTCCATGAGTAAGGAAAGAATCCAGTGCGTATTATAGCATTTAATATATGCAAGAGATGCATTGTGGCTATTGCTGGGAGCTCTTTTATCATTTGGCCCGTAATCAGATCACGCCCTGGAGATTTTTTGGCATTGAGTTGTTTGATAGCGTTTGTCAGCTCCTTTTTGGCAATCGAGATACCATTGACGCTAGGGATAGCATCAACCGCCTTTAGAGAACGGACGGAACTAGCAAGATTAGGGGTGAAAACTTGCTCCAAATGATTTGCGAATGCTATTCCCTTTTCTGCATCACTTCTTGCCCAGTTGCCGTTGGGAAGGCGTATTGGTGACTCCATTTGAATTGGTTTTTTCGAGTTTTTGGCCGTTCGCCATAGAGAATAGCTTGAGGCTTCTGTAGGACAGAGGGTCTCTACAAACTCGTGACACTCGGAGGTTTCCTTTTCTTTTAGAAGGTGATGCAGTTTTTTAGTACATTCATTCAGTTTCTTCTTCAGAGAAGGTGATCTCTGCAATTGCCATTCTCTCCTAAGAGATCTTTTTTCGGAGAGGAGCTTCAGGATGTCTTGGGGAGTACACTCTTGTCGGGTTTGAGCTTTAGAACGTGGTGTAGCAATTTTTACTGATTGGGATAGCAATTGAGTGAAATTGAAAATAGCGGAGTTTATTTCCTGCTCAGACTTTAGGGAAGTCTTTATTTCAAGATGTGAACTTATGAACATCTTATATTTAAGCCAGTCTGTATTCTTGTAGTCGAAACTACCACTCACGTTTTTCTGATAGGAGTTTTCAGAAAAGATAGTTATTATTGTGGGAGTGTGATCAGAGGACAGCTCCAGAGAGGAATGCACAAGAGAGTGTACATTATTTATACCTCTAGTGATGGCGAAGTCAATAAGATCTGGAATCTTCTGTTTGTCGGATGGCCAGTATGTAGGCTTACCATTGGACAAGACATTAAGACCAAGAACATTTATCGCAGAGAAGAGTTTTCTGCCTTTGGGAGTTACTAAACGTGAGCCCCAATGAGTATGCTTTGCATTAAAGTCTCCAGCAGCAATGAACTTAGCATCGAGAGTACTAAAGAATTGTTTGTACTGCTGCTCATCTATATTAAACCTGGGTGGGCAATAGATGGATGATACTGTCAAGCCTTTGACGTATTCTTCGAGCTGAATAGTCGTCGCTTGTAGATAATCGGTACAGTATCCTTGCAATGGGAAATGCTTTATTCTATTCTTGATCAGAATAGCTGTACCACCACGTGCTTTGCCACCGGGGTG
Source organism: Clusia tigrina (assembly GCA_920105625.2). Lineage (NCBI taxonomy): Eukaryota > Metazoa > Arthropoda > Insecta > Diptera > Clusiidae > Clusia > Clusia tigrina. The sequence goes on along the minus strand of OV050032.1, from coordinate 122,923,522 downwards.
TTTGGTGTCATAAACTTTGTATCCCGCTATCTGGAAACAGTTTTTCTGAGTAAGGTGAGTTTCAGAAATTAGCATCAAATCTATTGAGTTATCGTTGAGAAATAGTTTGAGCTCATTTTTGTGCTGACTTATGCCATTTGCATTCCAATGACAGATTTTCAGTGCGTTCATGGTTTAGTTAATAGGGATTGCAAAAGCATGTTCTGATTACGTATCATGTCTTGCATCATACTTTGCATTGAGTACATAAATTGCGTCATATTTGCGATGAACTCTTGTAAAGTCTTTTCAAGAGTACTCTCATCATTTTTTGGGTTTACTGGTGGGGTGCCTTTGAGAATATTTGCGTAAGATATACTTGAAGGCTGTGCTTCACGGGCAGAGATTTCGCGCAAAACTGTTACGGGAGGAACAGTTTTAACTTGTTTTGGCTGAGGTGCAAATTTCTTTTTTATATGAGCGTATACAGTGCAGCCTCTGTAGTTTGCAGTGTGATTTTCACCACAGTTGCTGCATTTTTTGACACTGGAGTCGTCTTTGGGCTTTGTGCAGTTTTGTGACATGTGGAGATCACCACAAACGACACATACACTGGGAAGTGTACAGTATTTTCTAGTGTGCCCAAATTCTTGGCAGTTCAGGCATTGAACTGGTCCAATTCGCTTGTGGGGTTCTTCTACAGAGATTTTTCTATGTAGAAGATAGCGAAGGTTGTAGATCGGGTGTGATTCGCCTTTTCTGAGGTTCGAGTCGACTGGCTGTAGCTCAACGCGAAAGAGCGGCAGTGGAATCTTATCTTTATTGCGTATGTTAAACACAGAGTTTGCTGTATAACCCTCTTGGGATAGGGCTTCTCTTATTTCGTTGACATCTACGTCAGCTTCGATTCCTCTAAGGACAACAACAATGCCTTTGCTACTTTTAAGTTGGTAGGTGTAATAGTTTTTTTTCTCTGTGTCAAAGAGATTGACGACTTTGCGATAGCTTGATTCGATATATACTTGAATTTTGGTTTCATGTATTTTGCCTTTTAGTATTGGGACAACATGAAAGTTTTTAGCACCAATTAGAGTAGTTAGAGTATTTACGAGAGCGTTAGAATTGCGCTCCCTTAAATAAATTGGTGGGGGCTTTACCTCTTTTAGCACTTTCTGGGTAGAATTGTCTTCGGCATTTGCAAGAGGTGCAAACCTGTTAGAAGCTAGTGGATTCTTTTCAGTAGCAGAATCATTAGATTTAATCTGCTTTGCCGATTTTTGAGACAATTTTTGAGGACTCAACTTGCGCTTAACCACAATATAGCGGTCCATACCAGTCTGTATTGCCGAACCTTTTCCTTGGTTGACTGTAGCATGCATGTTGAGAGGTTCTAATGGTGAGAGAGAGTTGCTTTGCATACTCCACGGCAAAGTGTTTACCGACCCAGAGCCAACAATAAGCGTACTTACGTTTTTGCAGCAGTCGTTACTTACTGTAATGTGCTCAAGCTGAGAGCCAGCGTTAGCAGAGCCAGAGAGGGAGAGCTGTTTATGGGAGCAGTCAGACACTGAAAAACTGCGCTGCCTACCGCTGTTGTCGAATTGCGCTATAAGTGTATTAATTTCACTTGGCGAGAGATCGCAACTGTTTTTATTTATTTTCACGCTGTTGTTATTGTTTTGTTGTGTTTGCACATCGGTTGTCTTCGTTGCCGTTGCTGCACTAGCTGAACGCGCGGGTGGCGACCGCAACATGTAATGTTTACAGGTCAGATTTTCGCGATTTTTTTTTATTTTGTTCCTTGTTGTATGTAGTTATATTTATTAGTACTTTTTTGTTAACCGGGTAGAGAGTTTTTGATTTTTTTTGTTTCTGATGATGTTATTTTTTTGTTTTTAATTTTTGTTTTCGTTTTTTTAGTTTTTTTTCGTGGTTAAAGCTTAGAGCCGCGGAGAACACGTCTGCTCGCGACACGTTTACTACTCGAGTTTTGACTGTAAACGCCATTTTCTCCCTGTCTCTTTCCGCCAAGGCGATATGATAAAACCAGGTCTTCGAGTCTACCGTGGAGAGAAAGGAGGACTTGCCCAGGTTGGCGATATTCACTGAGGTATCGGGTACTGATTGTCTTGTTATTCACTTCTTAAAGTCCAAGACGATCCGCATATTGGGTTTCCCATACTCATCTAAACTTTTCTTGGGGACTACCCACAAAGGGTTTTTGTAGGGGGATTTAGAAGGCCTTATAATTCATCCCTCTAAAGTAGCTCAGATTTCTCAGATTGACGAACTCCGTGGCTGCAATTGGATTGGCCATGTGCTTAAACAACAAACCCTAAAAAATATACGTAAATGGTTCTAAGACTTAGGCGCCTCCCACTTGCATTATTTCAAAGCACATACACACCCGCCATCATATTTAGTGCAGCTGTACGGTTTCGAAAAAGAAGAGAGAGAGAGAGAGAGAGAGAGAGAGAGAGAGAGAGATGACAACGCACCGACATGTTCACGATGCTCTCGAAGACGAAGTAAGTCATTAATACTCAAGAAGTTCGGTTGTGCTTCGAATATTTAAATATATATTGTTACTCAACCCAGTTTGTCCATTTGAATTGTTTTATTTTATAAACATTAACTAGTGAAAAAAAAGAACAAATAACCCCATTACAGTGCATTTTGCATATAATTATGGTGGCCCATGGGGGGAACTTGAAACTAATAAACTCTAGTTTACTCATATAATTTAAAATAAAGTCGAATAAAACAAAAAAAGTGACTACAAATTTACAAATCTAAACCAATATATATATATATATATATATATATATATATATATATATATATATATATATATATATATATATATATATATATATACGAGGTGTGATAAAAAAATAACCGTTATTTTCAATTTTTTCAAAAAGTATTTATTTATTCATCAACAACTATCTTGTCCCCTTCAAAGTAATTCCCCTCAGATATAATACACTTATGCCAGCATTTTTTTCAATCCTCGAAACACTTCTAAAACGGTTTTTTTGGTATCGCCTACAGCTCCTGTTTCGATTTTTCTTTTATCTCCTCAATCGTAGCAAAACGCTTTCCTTTCATCGGTGTCTTCAGTTTTGGAAAGAGGAAAAAGTCAGCGGGGGCCAAGTCCGGTGAATACGGTGGTTGATATGGAGGCATGATAACGGTTTTGTTTTTGGCCAAAAACCGCTCCTGAGCGATGTCCATGCGACGTTGTTTTTGCTCAAAATTTAGCAATTTAGGAACCATCTTCGTTTCATGCCTAAAACATCCGTAAAAATTGCTTGGCATGAGCCGAACGATATGCCAACATCATCAGCAACCTCTCTGATACTGATTCGACGATTATCCAAACTCATTTTCTTCACTGCGTCAATGTTTTCATCGGTTGTTAACGTGCTCGGGCGACCAGGACGACCATCGTCATTGACATCTTCTCGGCCTTCCTTAAACCGGTTATACCACAATTGAACTTGTGTTCTGCTCATAGTAGACTCGCCAAAGGCCACAGTCAACATTTCAAATGTCCTTGCGCATTTAATTTCATTTTTTACACAAAACTGAATACAGTTTCTTTGATCCATTTTTTTTCGAATATACAAAATCGAAGAGCACACCAAAACACGACTAACCTTTTTATCTATCAAAAACAAACTGACAATCCAAAATGGTTGGTATTGCCAACATATATAACAGACATGTGTACCAACATAAAAAAAAAAAAATGCGACCATGGAACATACGTAACTCACGAAATTTGAAAATAACGCTTATTTTTTGATCACATCTCGTATATATATATATATATATATATGAGGCAAATGATAGAACATTTAGAAACCGTACTGAAGCAGCAGGAAGCAACGGTGCAGCTACAAAATCAACAAATAGAGCTGCAAAATATTCAGTTACAAAATCAACAAAGCCAGCAAAATCAACAACAGCAAGGAATATTTACATGGAGCCCAAAATACATCATCGAAAAATTCAGGCAGCTAAAACCTTTTGGAATGGGACACCATTTGACAGCATTTATAAAATGTGTGGAACAAGTAATAAACCTATGCGGCACCAACCAGCAACTATACGAATATGGAATTCAAATTGTTATCAGCGAGAAGTTATTCGGAGAGGCAGGCAGTTGCATAAGACAACTAGGAAACAATCCATCATGGGAAGATGTTAAAAAGAATCTAAAACAACAGTTCCGGCCAACCAAATCTTATGCAGAGATTTTCAACTTCTGCAGAATTATAAAGGTTAGAAATCTTAGAGAACTTCTAGATGTATTTTTAAAATCTAAGTATGAAACAAACGAGATATACGAATTTGACGAAAATAAACCAAATATATATAGTCCAAATAACGTTGACAGAGACCTAGTTGAGTTCCTATTAGAAAAAATCGATGGCCAATTTCGAGCCCATATCGACAATGAAAAAACAATTAAAGAAATATTTGATAAATTTAACAAACTTAAGCTTCTAGATGACTATAGAACTATTGATTTAAATCATAAAATTTTTAATAACAACAAAGGTAGTCATAATAATTACAATAAAAAATATACTGATAATTTTAACTATTCTCAAAATAAAATACAAAACTCTCGGCAGTATAAGTCAAATAACTATACTGAAAAGCAAAGCGATAATCAAAACTACCGTTTTAAACAATACCAAAATAGCAATAATAACAGACCTGACCAGCACCAAGCTAACAATAATTTAAGAACTAATTCGGGATTTTCAAGGCCTGACCAGAATCGCTTTAACTATAGAAATGGTCAAAATCAGCATAATTATAGCAATTTTTCAAACAATACTAGTAATTTAAGGACTACCCAAACTCATTCTGACAATTCTGGTCAATATTTAAGACAGCACCAACCTTACTACAATAATTCAGGCCAAAGTAGAATTACAGGAATTTCGCAAAATAGTAACAATCGCAATAACACTCGAAGTTCAAGCCTTGACCTCATGGAAGTAGGAAATGTGGTGGAAAATGATGTCAATTTTTGCCCAGGGCCTCCACGCCAAAATTACCGCTAGTAGATATTACTATAGAAAAAACTAAACTTACATGTTTGATTGATACGGGGTCAGACACTAGTATCGTTAAGCCAAATATTTTTACCACCTTTAAAGAAGAACCCTTGCCAAATACACTTTGGTATAGGACTATAAATGGGCTTACTCAAATATCAACCAATACCTAGAAAATTTAATGTCTCAAGAACCTTCTCCTGGAAGGTCGGTAATTTTACTGGTTGCAAATACGATGCTATAATCGGAGTAAATTTTCTAGTACCCCTTAATACTAAGGTTGACTTAGATAATGAGATTCTGACCATTAATAATCAATCGTTGTTATTCAAAAATAGAAAATTTCCTTACATTGCAGACGAAATACGTACCTTAGAAGCAACTAATGAACCTTTATTCAGCCTGAACCATTTAAATAAAGAAAAAAAATATTAAATTGAAAAGCTACTTAATAAGTACAAAGAATTATTTTACACAGAAGAAAGCCACCAAACTGCGACTGATATAGTAACACATGAAATTAATACAACAATCGATTCCCCAATTTACTGCAAAAACTATAGATACCCCCAGGTACACGAAAAAGAAATAGAAAGACAAATATCGCAAATGTTAGAGCAAGGCTGTATCGAATCGACAATGAAACTATGGCAATACTTACTGCAATCCGACTTAAATAAAAACACAATTGTTTTAAGTGGAAAAGCATACGAAAAACCACTTTTTATTGCTCTTATAATTATGCACATACATATGTAGCTCAACATTAAATCGGCATGTAGGCGATACATGTACATATGTACGAGTATATACAGTTAGTGAATATGCACAAGCTCTTGCGCGTTTAGCTCAATTGCTCTCATATGCATGAACGGACCTGCATATGTATGTGTAAATAGGTACGTTTATGTATATATATATATATATATATATAATTTATAATGCAATGTGAACATAAATATAGTCAGCGTATATAATCTAAACGTGACTATGCTCTCGAATACCTGTGGCACCGCTCATACTTGCTCCTGTATATATATATATACATATATATATATATATATATATATATATATATATATATATATATATATATATATATATATATATATATATATATATATATATATATATATATATATATATATATATATATATATAGGCTCCTGCTCTGCACCGCTCTCCTGGCTCAGCTCCCTGCACATGGATTCCGGCCCATATGCACTTATAACATAAGTATGTATATTATACATATGTGTGTACTGCACATCACCACCGCACTGCTCCTTGCGATCTCTCGCACTGCTCCATTGGCACAACAGCACAGTTCCATCGTCAGAAACGAACTAAACTTTAAAATACTCGCTGAACCTATTTTCGCTATGTGCGAAAACTCAAACGCATGGTTGCATTTGATACAGTCCCCGCGAGCAAGAGAAGGACCTCTTGTCTTTGCTTTCATAAAGCCGCCCTCTATTCGCTCGGGTCAATTGGAAGCACACATATCTTCGGAACAGGCCTTGTCAGACGGTTTGTGGCCGTCTGCACAATGACTGAACATATTATACCATCTCGGCTCCTTATTAGCTCACTAAGCCCAAAGCCCATTGCGCTTGTGGAAAAAGTTCACTCTTGATCAGCACTAATTGATCCAGGCTCATTGTCTCTCGTTCTCTGCACAATTTTTAACGCTCTTGCAGCGCCGTCAAATATTCCTCTCTCCATCTCTTCCAGAAATGCTCAATTATTTTCTGACGTGCTCTCCATAAACTTGCTCCTTTCATGTTTGACTGCTGCTGGCTCACGAATGGTAAGGGAATGATCAATGGCTCCCCTATCAAAAAATGCCCTGGCGTCAAGGCCTGAATGTCTTCCGCATCATCACTCAAGGTGTCAAAGACCTTGAGTTCAAAATTGCTTCGATCTCTACTAGGAGGGTAGATAACTACTCTTGTGTTAAAATCTTTTGCTCAGCAATGCGCGTGAGGTGGTACTTCATTGACTTCACAGTAGCTTCATATATTCCGCCATGATGCGGTGCTGCTGGCGTCATGAATGCCCATTCTGTCCCCTTGTTGCTCATATGCTCAAAAACATCTCTTACTTGCCAGCTCTCCCGTGCTCTTCTCAGCTCCCTTGCCGCCCCTACAAATGATGTACCATTGTCACTGTATATTCGCTCACATCTCCCTCTTCTGCAAATAAAGCGCTTATAACAAGCAATAAAGTCTATAGAGGTTAAATCAAAAACAATGTCAATATGAATGGCCTTTGTTTTTAGGCAAACAAATATAGCCACCCAGCACTTACGCTCCCTCATTCGCTCTCCTGCTCTTTGCACTCCCTTTGCTCTAAAAGGACATGCGCAATCAATACCTGTATATAGAAAAGGCTTGCCCACTTGCACCCTGTCGCCTGGCAATTCAGACATCAGCTGTTGCTCAAATCTGCGATTATAGCGCGCGCACACCACGCACTTGTGGAGAAAAGCTCTTAATTGGCTCCGCAGTTTTGGAATCCAAAACTTTTGTCTGATGAATTGCATCATCACTTGCACAGCACCATGCTTAGTCATACCATGAGCGTGGTCCATTATCAGCCATGCTGTTCGAGAACCATCCTTCACTATCACCGGAAGCATCATCTCATAGGCTTCTTCTGATCTCCCCAATCGCCCGCCCGCTCTCAATAGGCCCTTGCTGTCCATTATTGGATTCAACGCACTAATTTTGCTCCCTTCTTGCACCTGCCCAATCTCTCTTAGTTTGTCTATCTCTTGTCTGTAATCGCTCTCCTGCGCCTGCTTAAGCAGGAATTCCGTTGCTTCACATTTCTCTTCCACTGTTGGCGCTTGCTCTGCTCGGTTGTTGTGCCGAGTTCTGCGCCTCCTCTTTCTGTGCCTTGCCCTTCGTACAAACCTGATTATGTAGCTCAATATGTTGATGCTCTTCTCTAGACTTCGCGCATAGTCAATCAGCGCCATGCTCTTGCCCCTACTCGGTATAAATATTTGCAAAAACTCGCGTGAATATTTCACGTGATACGCTCCCAGCTCGTTAAGCCCTTTCGTTGGTTTTTCCAGCTCAAAAATGTTGGCTGGCCAACTGATTTCTGATTTACGTAACCACTCCGGTTCATATAACCAGAGCTTATTACAAACTAGCTCTCTCGCAATGCAGGAGTCTTCACCACAAGGGTGAATTTTTGTCTTCTTCTATCAGCCATTTCAGCCCTAGCACTGTCATCTCGTCTTCTCTCGGGAATAACATCTCTTCTTCTCTCTCCGCTCTCATTGCCCTGAGTAGTCTTTTTGAGTTCGACTTCCATTTGCACAGCTCGAAACCGCCGCCTTTTAGGACAGTGTTTGTCTCTTTCGCGAGCACTATTGCTTCTTGCTCAGATCGTGCGCCTGTAGTACAGTCATCCATATAGAAGTCATTCTCTATGATGTCCGCTGCTCTTGGGTATTCAGCTTTCGCCTCCCTAGCACATTGTATTAAAGCTCGCACAGCATTATAAGCGGAGGAAGTCATTCCCTACGTTACAACCGTTAAACACTATTCTCGTAATGGCTCACCACTAAGCTCTCGCCAAAAAATTCTTTCAAATTTCATTGCCTTTCGGCAACACGTAGTTGTCGGAACATCTTCTTGATGACTACACATATCGAAAACTTATGACGCCTAAATCTCATGACAATTTCGTAAAGATCCTTTTGTAACTTATCGCCTAAACATTGCACTTGATTCAGAGATATGCCACGATTCGTTTGGCAGCTAGCGTCAAAAACCACCAGAAATTTTTTGGCAACACAGTGATGTGGGATATAATAAACTGGCTCGTCCACTCTTGGTGGTTGTATAGCGCACTTCATATGCCCTAATCTCTCATACTCTCTCATAAATTCTACGTATTGCTGAGTCTTTCTCTAATTTCCTCTCCAAGTACATAAATCTGAGCAATGCTATTGCCTCTGAAGTGCCTAAACCTTGCACCGTCTCTTTCACTGGAATTGTCACAATAAAACGCCCTGTTTCATCTCTAGTATAAGTCTCCATAAAATTTTGCTCCACTTCCTGCTCCTCATCTCTCTCGCAGGGTTGTGCCCCGAAAATGACTAGCCCAAACATGCTCTCATATATAGCAATGCCTTGCACCTCATTTGGCATTATCGCCTTAATGGCTCTGGCCACCACATTTGCTCCTAACAGTAGCTCGACTGGTCTCGCCTTCCAAAACTCAGGATCCGCCCATAAACCCTCATTCTTAAAATGCATGGGTATCTCCACTAAATCTCTTGCTGACAAAACTGGGCACCAGTACATTCTCTTGGTAGCACCCAAAACTCTGTCTCTAAATAATCATTCTCGCTCTTTTTTTTAATGCTCTACTATGTTTTTTTTTTTAAATTTAAAGTTTAAAAAGCTCTTAAAGCTGGCACTTCGCCCCGGCTCTGCTACCCTTGCGCGCTTTACAAGGTTGCTGTACCTTCAATCGCTCTTAGCCTTCAGCATTGTTGTCGCGGAGGCTCCCCGCTTTGGCTGCTGTGCCACCAACACCTGCTGCTGTGGCTCCCTTTTTGCATATAGCACGCTATTGTGCTTCTGCGCCCCTGGGCACTGTAAAAATGGCCCCGCAAAGCACTCCGACGCCTTATGCCCCTTCTTCAGGCAGTTGAGGGCACAGGTTGAGTTTGCCAACTAGCTCTTGCCTAGCTCTCAAATTGAGTGACACGAAGTCTGGACACTGCGTGATCTGTGCTGCATATCTCGCACAGCTTGTCTTGGCTTGCTCGTATCGGTGCTGCTCCCGTTGCACTCACACCGTGGCCCATTCTCTCCCTGCTCTTGGGTACTGCGCCCGTTGCTCGATCGCGCCCGTGCTCCAATTGATGCGCTCGCCTCGCTTCCCGTGCTGGTAGAGCAGAGGCCTGCTCCTCCAGGAAGGCATACCGGGTACTTGCGGTCATATATTTGGTTGAGCCGCTCCCACGTTTCATTGTACCCGTTGTCAGTGAGCTCCCAATCACCCAACGTGCGCGCTGCCTTATGGGTGAGTGACTTCTTCAAATATGAGAATTTGTAAGAGACCGCTATTTGCTCATTGCTATGTGCCGCAGCGGCGAACCAATCGCGAAAACCGTGCCACTTGGTCACGCTGCCGTCAAATTCCCCCTAAGTGTTTGGAGGTCATGCTGCTGGAATGACATGGTCAGCTGCACTGAGATCGGCTGCTTTGCACTCTGCTCTGCGCTCCTTGCTGTGCCCACTTGCTCAGTTACACCCTTCAGAGCACCGCTCGCTTCGAAGTACCGCCGCTCTGCTAGCTCCATCGAACTGTCTAGATCGGCGCTCTCATCGCGCTTCGCTCGGGATGTTAACTCCTCATGGAGCTGATTAAAACGCTCCCACTGTTGCTCCAAACGAATCAAACGCACCTTGGCTTCATCAAACCCTAGTCGCCCAAACTCGTCAACTATGACGTACTCTGCTGCTCTTCGGATGGCTTTGTAGGCAGACTGGTGTTGCCCGTAGCTCATCTTGTCGTTGCTCTGTTATTTTTCTCTGTTACTGTTGCTCTGTTATTGTTGCTCTGTTGTTGTTGACAAGAAGAAAAATTAACTAATTTTGAAAGAAGAAAAAACTGTTTCCTCCTTGTTCCTTCTGCAGCCATGCCAACACTGCATTTTTGTGCTTTAAAATTTTTGAGTCGAATAACCACACTGGTTTATTCACCCACTTAGCTCACAAGCTCAGCACTAAAGCACGCCCTTATTTAATTTCCTGAGCCGCATAACCACATTGGTTTATTCGCTCACTAGCAAACAATTATTTGCACCAATTCTCGCTCTTATATAATTTTTGAGCCGCATAACCACATTGGTTTATTCGCTCACTAGCACGCAATTATTTGCAACAATGCTGGCTATTATATAATTTTTGAGCCGAATAACCACATTGGTTAATTCGCTCACTACCACGAAATTATTTGCACCAATGCTCGCTCAAATCTTAAATTTTGAGTCGAATAACCGCACTGGTTTATTCGCTCATTTGCACATAATTTTCGCTCGCTCATAACTAAATTTTGAGACGAATAACCGCACTGGTTTATTCGCTCATTTGCACATAATTTTCGCTCGCTTATAGCTAAATTTTGAGACGAATAACCGCACTGGTTTATTCGCTCATTTGCACATAATTTTCGCTCGCTCATAACTAAATTTTGAGACGAATAACCGCACTGGCCTATTCTCTCATTTGCACATAATTTTCGCTCGATCATATTTAATTTTTTAGTAGAATAACCGCACTGGTTTATTCGCTCATTTGCACATAATTTTCGGTCGTTCATAATTAAAGGTTGAGACGAATAACCGCACTGGTCTATTCGCTCATTAGCACATAATTTCGCTCGCTCATATTTAAATTTTGAGACGAATAACCGCACTGGCCTATTCTCTCATTTGCACATAATTTTCGCTCGATCATATTTAATTTTTTAGTCGAATAACCGCACTGGTTTATTCGCTCATTTGCACATAATTTTCGCTCGTTCATAATTAAATGATGAGACGAATAACCGCACTGGTCTATTCGCTCATTAGCACATAATTTCGCTCGCTCATATTTAAATTTTTAGACGAATAACTGCATTGGTTTATTCGTTCATTTGCACAAAACATTCAGCTCTTTGCACAAAACTTTCAGCAGACACACCGCCTTACTGTCGGCCGCCAGCAATGCGGCAGCCATAGCGCAGTATACTGCGCAAGTCTATGGCTGCGTCGCATAGTGCTTGCCTGCGCATATTCTCTGCGCAAAACTCGCACTGTGTCTGCTGCGCACATTACACTCACCCCTAAATTCTTTTAGCTTTCCTGATAATATAATTTTTATTTGCTCAAGCCCGATGCACTGTACCAATTTGTCGTATGTGCTTTGAGCACACACATACGCCCTTCGTTTATTATTTTTTAGCATTGCAGTGTTGGCTCTGCTCCTATAACTCCGTGGACTGTATTTTACCTTATTATTATATTGTTCTATAATTTATTTATTTCTTGAAATTTAGTCTATTTCTTTCTGTACCTGCCTGTGCTCTCATCGCTCTGCTCACATACCATATTATATGTTCCGAATGCGTATTGCGCATTCAGCAATTGATGCTCCTCTAGCGCTTTGCACTTGCTCTCTTTTTCCTTCCCGCAGGCACAACGGATCAAAAGAAATGAAACTAAACTTTAAAATACTCGCTGAACCTATTTTCGCTATGTGCGAAAACTCAAACGCATGGTTGCATTTGATACAAGGCATAATTGAAGAGAGCAATTCTCCTTTCAATAGCAATAGGTATTACTGGTTTTTGCAGAAAGTTTGTAAAAAATTATGCCAAAGTCGCCCAACCACTCACAAAATGCCTAAAGAAAAATTCTAAAATAAATGCTAATGATCCCAACTTCATTGTGTCATTTGAAAAACTAAAAGATATTATAACAAATCATCCTATCTTGAGATATCCCAATTTTAACAAGAAATTCACATTAATAACTGATGCAAGTAATTTTGCTATCGGAGCCGTTTTAACTCAAGACGGACATCCAATCAGTTTTGCCTCTAGAACTATTAATGCTCACGAGACAAATTACTCAACTATTGAAAAAGAATTACTAGCGATAGTTTGGGGTACAAAATATTATAGACCCTATCTTTTCGGTAGGGAATTCGATTTACAAACCGACCATCAACCAATCAAATGGTTGCAGGCAAAGAATACAGGAAGGGACATCAACCCACGTTTACAGCGATGGTTAGTATCGTTAGGGGAATATAACATTAATATCGATTATATTAAGGGACAAAACAATAAAGTCGCCGATTTTCTCAGCAGAATAAATATTAATACTAACGAAATAAATTGGTTGGACTCCGAAAATTTTTGTCTCCCACTTAATAATTTGTTCCAAGAATATGTAAACAATTTCAACACAGGAGAAAATGGAGCTAAGGAGTCCGAAGATTCCTTAGCAGCTCAGACAGTACATTCTCAAGAAGAAAATGCAAATGATCACATCCCACTCCTGGATACAGTCGTAAACCGATTTAAGACTCAAATAATATTTCAAGACAATAAAGAAAAAGAGTCTGAAAAAAAATGAAAGGACATAAATAACGACAATATAGCGAATATAACAAAAAATTAACAAACAAAGGTAAAATTGCAATTTATTCCCAGCTTAGCGATCACGATTATAACAAATTACAACAAGAGCTAATCAACATTTTTCCAAATAGGCAAATTATTAAATTTGTTAAATGCTCATATTTTGCCAAAGATATCGATGATGAAAACGAACTAAAAAAACAAATTTCATTGTTTCACAAATATGAAACAGGTCACTCTGGAATCATTCCCACATACGAAGGAATTAAAAACAAAATATATAACCCCGAATTAAAAACAATCATCCATAAAGTAATTAATAACTGCGATATTTGTAATCGTGGAAAATACGATAGGAACCCAATTAAAAATAAGTTTAGTCTAACTGAGACACCTTCAACAATCAACGGAATAATCCATGTCGACACCTATGTTAATAGCAAACTCTCCTTCGTAGTTTTTATAGATAAATTTTCGAAACATGTAATTAGTTTTTATTTACCAGACAGAAATCACCAAACTATCATTAGGAAATTAAGACAATTTTTAGCCATAAAAGGTAGGATAAAAAAGTTCATTTTCGATAACGAATTTAATTCGCAAAGTATTCGAGATTTCCTGAATATTTCTTTTCATACTACTAAGCCCAACAGTCATACTGGGAATTCAGACATCGGGAGACTAAATAATTCGCTAACCGAACGAATAAGGATTTTAAATACGGAAGAAAAACTTCCAATAAAAACACAAGTCCTTAAAGCCCTTAGGTTTTATAGCACTTCTTACCACTCTACAATTAAAACGACTCCACTGGAAGTTCAGGAAAATAAAGTAGATCATAAAATCATTAAGGATAGATTAATACAAATGAAAAATAATATTCTCAACAAAAGAAATAGTAGAAGAGAAAATTATATAGAAACAAGAAACGAAGGCTTCATTAAAAATTATAAAAGTTTGAGACATAAGAACGAGCCAAAATTCGTCAGAGCTAATTTAGAAAACATTCATATGATGAGCGCAGAGGGTTTTCTACAAGTGAACCAAATCAGCTCCAACACAGGTTACACTATAATCCGACTCAGAGAAGTACAGATAGTTAATAATACGATTTCGGTTTTGCATATTATAGACACTGCAGAAATCGCAAGCATAATAAATATTCTAGAGAAAAATATAGAAAACATTGGCTCAATGAAAGGAGATCTGATAGCAAGAGAGATAAGTTTACTAAAAGCCAAATTGAGATTATTACTCCAAACAATAATATTAGGAAGAAACGTGGTGTAATTAATCTTGTAGGCAGTATACATAAATGGGTACAATGGACAACGAAGATAGGGAAGAAATAACCGAACACCTTAAAATTATCGATACAAATGACCATAACTCTTTTGGTACTTTAAATCACCAGATAATTGTAAATGAGCATTTCAATAGGAGTATTGACCTTTTGAAAACGACCATAGAATGTGACAGAGTAAAAATTGAACAGTCACTCAAAAATATGAAAATTAGAAATAACGAAATTATCCAACACTTACTATATTCTGATCATATGCATAAACTAAAGTCTATCGAAACACAAATAAACATTATTCAAGATAACATTGAATCTGCGAAATTTAATATGTTCCACCCTAATATCCTATCAACTGAAGAGATGGACAGATATAATATCGATTTTTTTCAAATTAAAATTAATTAGATTAGGCGTATTGACTCTTGATAGCAATAAAAAAGTAATTGCTATCAAAATACCTGAAGATTTTATTAATTTAGATCTAAAAGTCATTGTCATTTAAGGAAAACAAAGCATTTTTTGTAGAAATCAATAATAATAATTATTATTATTATTATGATTACTTGAAAAACAATATCTTAATTATTATTTTACATTGTAAGGGGAGCACTAGCTGCCAGGGCCTTCAGCTCAGAAATCAATAATATAATGTATTCATATAAGGAAAATAGTATTGTAAAAGATTTAAAGCGAAGTAAAAACTGCCTTGTAACGTGAAATTGCGAATTCATTTTTAACAAAAAAAAACTACATATGGAAGAAATAAAAGATGATACTATTGTAAAAAAAAAATGCAGATAAAATCGAATTGTTTCAAAATTGTAATGATAGAAAATTTACTTTAAATAAAAATTATCTAATTTCATTCAACAATTGTAACACAAATATTAAGAACCAAACCTTCCAAAATAAAAGAGAAAAATTAAAAAAATATACCTATGAAAAAAAACAAAAATATACGAGTATATGTATATATTTACTTATACAATTTTGTTTTGTACTATTATTAGGACTCAGGAGAGGCCCCAATTTATGGGGGAGGAGTTACGTCCCCAACGCAACCCGATCCCTCACATTTAGTAAAATAAGTAAAGACGCTGATTCGGCGCATTTTTGCATGCACCGAACTGCGATCATAAAAGAATATTATTTTATTTAATGTAGAAAACAGCAACAAATGTATGTGTGTGTAAACAAGTTGCGTTAGTTAAAATATTCACATTCTATGCAATAACGTTATCGCTTAGTTTTTGTTATTGCATAGCGGATGGTCTCAAGTGCAGTTAAGGCTCCAAACGCAAAGTATGCTTGGTGGCATGAATTTCACTTCAAGGCCAACTGAATAGTAAAATAGAGTAGAGAAAATATTTTAAGTTAGTCTTAAGATCGAAGTGGTGGAATTAAGACAGAGAAGAGATCGAATTGACAACATTCTCGTTTTAATTTCACACCATAACTGGCGCAGTCGGTTCTTAGAAATTACTTGCACGGACACTTAAATTTGGCTCTAAAGAGACCATTTTTCGGAAAGATTGTGTAAATTCGGCGATAATTACAATTTCTTTCAAAGAAAAAAAGTGAACTTTAAAAATAACTTAAATCTGGCTCTAAAGAGACTATCGTTAATAAATCTAAATACTAATCCAATAATTTCAAAAATAACATTTATGAGTAAAAAACGCGATAAGTACGACGCAAACAGAAACATTAATTACGAAGAAATGGCAGCCGAAGAACAATTTAGGCAAAGGATAGAACATTTAGAAGTCGTACTGAAGCAGCAGGAAGCAACGGTGCAGCTACAAAATCAACAAATAGAGCTGCAAAATATTCAGTTACAAAATCAACAAAGCCAGCAAAATCAACAACAAGGAATATTTACATGGAGGCCAAAATACATCATCGAACAATTCAGGCAGCTAAAACCTTTTGGAAATGGACACCATTTGACAGCATTTATAAAATGTGTGGAACAAGTAATAAACCTATGCGGCACCAACCAGCAACTATATGAATATGGAATTCAAATTGTTATCAACGAGAAGTTACTCGGAGAGGCAGGCAGTTGCATAAGACAACTAGGAAACAATCCATCATGGGAAGATGTGAAAAAGAATCTAAAACAACAGTTCTGGCCAACCAAATCTTATGCAGAGATTTTCAACTTCTGAATTATAAAGGTTAGAAATCTTAGAGAACTTCTAGATGTATTTTTAAAATCTAAGTCTGAAATAAACGATATATACGAATTTGACGAAAATAAACCAAATATATATAGTCCAAATAACGTTGACAGAGACCTAGTTGAGTTACTATTAGAAAAAATCGATGGCCAATTTCGAGCCCATATCGACAATGAAAAAACAATTAAAGAAATATTTGATAAATTTAACAAACTTAAGCTTCTAGATGACTATAGAACTATTGATTTAAATCATAAAATTTTTAATAACAACAAAGGTAGTCATAATAATTACAATAAAAAATATACTGATAATTTTAACTATTCTCAAAATAAAATACAAAACTCTCGGCAGTATAATTCAAATAACTATATTGAAAAGCAAAGCGATAATCAAAACTACCGTTTTAAACAATACCAAAATAGCAATAATAACAGACCTGACCAGCACCAAGCTAACAATAATTTAAGAACTAATTCGGGATTTTCAAGGCCTGACCAGAATCGCTTTAACTACAGAAATGGTCAAAATCAGCATAATTATAGCAATTTTTCAAACAATACTAGTAATTTAAGGACTACCCAAACTCATTCTGACAATTCTGGTCAATATTTAAGACAGCACCAACCTTACTACAATAATTCAGGCCAAAGTAGAATTACAGGAATTTCGCAAAATAGTAACAATCGCAATAACACTCGAAGTTCAAGCCTTGACCTCATGGAAGTAGGAAATGTGGTGGAAAATGATGTCAATTTTTGCCCAGGGCCTCCACGCCAAAATTACCGCTAGTAGATATTACTATAGAAAAAACTAAACTTACATGTTTGATTGATACGGGGTCAGACACTAGTATCGTTAAGCCAAATATTTTTACCACCTTTAAAGAAGAACCCTTGCCAAATACACTTTGGTATAGGACTATAAATGGGCTTACTCAAATATCAACCAATACCTAGAAAATTTAATGTCTCAAGAACCTTCTCCTGGAAGGTCGCTAATTTTACTGGTTGCAAATACGATGCTATAATCGGAGTAAATTTTCTAGTACCCCTTAATACTAAGGTTGACTTAGATAATGAGATTCTGACCATTAATAATCAATCGTTGTTATTCAAAAATAGAAAATTTCCTTACATTGCAGACGAAATACGTACCTTAGAAGCAACTAATGAACCTTTATTCAGCCTGAACCATTTAAATAAAGAAAAAAAATATTAAATTGAAAAGCTACTTAATAAGTACAAAGATTTATTTTACACAGAAGAAAGCCACCAAACTGCGACTGATATAGTAACACATGAAATTATTACAACAATCGATTCCCCAATTTACTGCAAAAACTATAGATACCCCCAGGTACACGAAAAAGAAATAGAAAGACAAATATCGCAAATGTTAGAGCAAGGCATAATTGAAGAGAGCAATTCTCCTTTCAATAGCCCCCTTTGGATAGCACCAAAAAAGGCAGATAGTTCGGGAAAAAAACAATGGCGTATAGTAATAGACTATAGAAAATTAAATGAGGTTATAACCAGCGACAAGTTTCCCAAGCCAAATATAGAGAATATATTAGACAAACTCGGGAAAGCCCAATATTTCACGATGCTAGACTTAGCGAAGGGTTTCCATCAAATTCCAGTAAAAACTACTGATAGGCACAAAACCGCCTTCTCAACTCCATTCGGGCATTATGAATACGTCAGAATGCCGTTTGGACTGAAAAATGCACCGTCAACTTTTCAAAGGTTGATGAATTCCACTTTGAGAAACTACATAAACAAAATTTGCGTAGTCTACCTCGATGACATCTTAATTTTTAGCACGTCATTGAAAGAACATATCTTTAGTATCCAAACAATTTTAAATAAACTGAAAGAAGCAAACTTAAAAATTCAGGTAAATAAATGTAGTTTTCTCCTAAAGGAACCTGAATATCTTGGTCACATTTTAACACCTGAAGGTGTAAAACCAAATCGTGCCAAGGTATAAATAATTCAGAAACTAAAACTACCTACAACCCAGAAGCAGATAAAGTCATTCCTAGGTATTACTGGTTTTTGCAGAAAGTTTGTAAAAAATTATGCCAAAGTCGCCCAACCTCAACTCACAAAATGCCTAAAGAAAAATTCTAAAATAAATGCTAATGATCCCAACTTCATTGTGTCATTTGAAAAACTAAAAGATATTATAACAAATCATCCTATCTTGAGATATCCCAATTTTAACAAGAAATTCACATTAATAACTGATGCAAGTAATTTTGCTATCGGAGCCGTTTTAACTCAAGACGGACATCCAATCAGTTTTGCCTCTAGAACTATTAATGCTCACGAGACAAATTACTCAACTATTGAAAAAGAATTACTAGCGATAGTTTGGGGTACAAAATATTATAGACCCTATCTTTTCGGTAGGGAATTCGATTTACAAACCGACCATCAACCAATCAAATGGTTGCAGGCAAAGAATACAGGAAGGGACATCAACCCACGTTTACAGCGATGGTTAGTATCGTTAGGGGAATATAACATTAATATCGATTATATTAAGGGACAAAACAATAAAGTCGCCGATTTTCTCAGCAGAATAAATATTAATACTAACGAAATAAATTGGTTGGACTCCGAAAATTTTTGTCTCCCACTTAATAATTTGTTCCAAGAATATGTAAACAATTTCAACACAGGAGAAAATGGAGCTAAGGAGTCCGAAGATTCCTTAGCAGCTCAGACAGTACATTCTCAAGAAGAAAATGCAAATGATCACATCCCACTCCTGGATACAGTCGTAAACCGATTTAAGACTCAAATAATATTTCAAGACAATAAAGAAAAAGAGTCTGAAAAAAAATGAAAGGACATAAATAACGACAATATAGCGAATATAACAAAAAATTAACAAACAAAGGTAAAATTGCAATTTATTCCCAGCTTAGCGATCACGATTATAACAAATTACAACAAGAGCTAATCAACATTTTTCCAAATAGGCAAATTATTAAATTTGTTAAATGCTCATATTTTGCCAAAGATATCGATGATGAAAACGAACTAAAAAAACAAATTTCATTGTTTCACAAATATGAAACAGGTCACTCTGGAATCATTCCCACATACGAAGGAATTAAAAACAAAATATATAACCCCGAATTAAAAACAATCATCCATAAAGTAATTAATAACTGCGATATTTGTAATCGTGGAAAATACGATAGGAACCCAATTAAAAATAAGTTTAGTCTAACTGAGACACCTTCAACAATCAACGGAATAATCCATGTCGACACCTATGTTAATAGCAAACTCTCCTTCGTAGTTTTTATAGATAAATTTTCGAAACATGTAATTAGTTTTTATTTACCAGA
Organism: Clusia tigrina; assembly: GCA_920105625.2. Taxonomy (NCBI): domain Eukaryota; kingdom Metazoa; phylum Arthropoda; class Insecta; order Diptera; family Clusiidae; genus Clusia; species Clusia tigrina. The sequence goes on along the minus strand of OV050032.1, from coordinate 122,903,449 downwards.
CAGAAATCACCAAACTATCATTAGGAAATTAAGACAATTTTTAGCCATAAAAGGTAGGATAAAAAAGTTCATTTTCGATAACGAATTTAATTCGCAAAGTATTCGAGATTTCCTGAATATTTCTTATCATACTACTAAGCCCAACAGTCATACTGGGAATTCAGACATCGGGAGACTAAATAATTCGCTAACCGAACGAATAAGGATTTTAAATACGGAAGAAAAACTTCCAATAAAAACACAAGTCCTTAAAGCCCTTAGGTTTTATAGCACTTCTTACCACTCTACAATTAAAACGACTCCACTGGAAGTTCAGGAAAATAAAGTAGATCATAAAATCATTAAGGATAGATTAATACAAATGAAAAATAATATTCTCAACAAAAGAAATAGTAGAAGAGAAAATTATATAGAAACAAGAAACGAAGGCTTCATTAAAAATTATAAAAGTTTGAGACATAAGAACGAGCCAAAATTCGTCAGAGCTAATTTAGAAAACATTCATATGATGAGCGCAGAGGGTTTTCTACAAGTGAACCAAATCAGCTCCAACACAGGTTACACTATAATCCGACTCAGAGAAGTACAGATAGTTAATAATACGATTTCGGTTTTGCATATTATAGACACTGCAGAAATCGCAAGCATAATAAATATTCTAGAGAAAAATATAGAAAACATTGGCTCAATGAAAGGAGATCTGATAGCAAGAGAGATAAGTTTACTAAAAGCCAAATTGAGATTATTACTCCAAACAATAATATTAGGAAGAAACGTGGTGTAATTAATCTTGTAGGCAGTATACATAAATGGGTACAATGGACAACGAAGATAGGGAAGAAATAACCGAACACCTTAAAATTATCGATACAAATGACCATAACTCTTTTGGTACTTTAAATCACCAGATAATTGTAAATGAGCATTTCAATAGGAGTATTGACCTTTTGAAAACGACCATAGAATGTGACAGAGTAAAAATTGAACAGTCACTCAAAAATATGAAAATTAGAAATAACGAAATTATCCAACACTTACTATATTCTGATCATATGCATAAACTAAAGTCTATCGAAACACAAATAAACATTATTCAAGATAACATTGAATCTGCGAAATTTAATATGTTCCACCCTAATATCCTATCAACTGAAGAGATGGACAGATATAATATCGATTTTTTTCAAATTAAAATTAATTAGATTAGGCGTATTGACTCTTGATAGCAATAAAAAAGTAATTGCTATCAAAATACCTGAAGATTTTATTAATTTAGATCTAAAAGTCATTGTCATTTAAGGAAAACAAAGCATTTTTTGTAGAAATCAATAATAATAATTATTATTATTATTATGATTACTTGAAAAACAATATCTTAATTATTATTTTACATTGTAAGGGGAGCACTAGCTGCCAGGGCCTTCAGCTCAGAAATCAATAATATAATGTATTCATATAAGGAAAATAGTATTGTAAAAGATTTAAAGCGAAGTAAAAACTGCCTTGTAGCGTGAAATTGCGAATTCATTTTTAACAAAAAAAAACTACATATGGAAGAAATAAAAGATGATACTATTGTAAAAAAAAAATGCAGATAAAATCGAATTGTTTCAAAATTGTAATGATAGAAAATTTACTTTAAATAAAAATTATCTAATTTCATTCAACAATTGTAACACAAATATTAAGAACCAAACCTTCCAAAATAAAAGAGAAAAATTAAAAAAATATACCTATGAAAAAAAACAAAAATATACGAGTATATGTATATATTTACTTATACAATTTTGTTTTGTACTATTATTAGGACTCAGGAGAGGCCCCAATTTATGGGGGAGGAGTTACGTCCCCAACGCAACCCGATCCCTCACATTTAGTAAAATAAGTAAAGACGCTGATTCGGCGCATTTTTGCATGCACCGAACTGCGATCATAAAAGAATATTATTTTATTTAATGTAGAAAACAGCAACAAATGTATGTGTGTGTAAACAAGTTGCGTTAGTTAAAATATTCACATTCTATGCAATAACGTTATCGCTTAGTTTTTGTTATTGCATAGCGGATGGTCTCAAGTGCAGTTAAGGCTCCAAACGCAAAGTATGCTTGGTGGCATGAATTTCACTTCAAGGCCAACTGAATAGTAAAAGATTAGAATATGCTTCTCTGATTTGGAATCCATCATATGCGATTCATTCATCTAGATTGGAAAGAGTACAAAAAATTGCTACCAAATATATGTTACAATCCACTAGTTTTAATGTTATGATGCCGTCGTATAATGCTCGTTGTTTGTTAATGGGATTGAAATCTCTTGAATCGAGAAGAAAGATTAATTCAATAATGTTTATTTTCGACATAATCGCTGGGAATATTGATGATCCCACCTTACTTAATCTTGTAAATTTTAATATACCTATGAGGCAGTTGCGGTTCCCTAAATTATTCTTTATTAAATGTCATCGTACTAACTATGCTCTAAGTGAACCTTTAACTAGAGCATTGTCTTTATGTAACTCATTGTCAATTAATAATTGTATTGATTTCTCATTGTCTAAATTTACTTTTAAAAATTTCATTGTTAATTTATCCTAATGTTGGTTTTCAATGTTATCTGTCACTTTAAATTTATATATTATGTTAAATCTTATTAATGTGTATTTTTACTCACTTCATATTAACTCTAGTCTGTAAGGATTTCTGTTATCCATAGACTCAATAAAGATCAATTAATAAAGATCAATTAATTAATTAAAAATAGAGTAGAGAAAATATTTTAAGTTAGTCTTAAGATCGAAGTGGTGGAATTAAGACAGAGAAGAGATCGAATTGACAACATTCTCGTTTTAATTTCACACCATAACTGGCGCAGTCGGTTCTTAGAAATTACTTGCACGGACACTTAAATTTGGCTCTAAAGAGACCATTTTTCGGAAAGATTGTGTAAATTCGGCGATAATTACAATTTCTTTCAAAGAAAAAAAGTGAACTTTAAAAATAACTTAAATCTGGCTCTAAAGAGACTATCGTTAATAAATCTAAATACTAATCCAATAATTTCAAAAATAACATTTATGAGTAAAAAACGCGATAAGTACGACGCAAACAGAAACATTAATTACGAAGAAATGGCAGCCGAAGAACAATTTAGGCAAAGGATAGAACATTTAGAAGTCGTACTGAAGCAGCAGGAAGCAACGGTGCAGCTACAAAATCAACAAATAGAGCTGCAAAATATTCAGTTACAAAATCAACAAAGCCAGCAAAATCAACAACAAGGAATATTTACATGGAGGCCAAAATACATCATCGAACAATTCAGGCAGCTAAAACCTTTTGGAAATGGACACCATTTGACAGCATTTATAAAATGTGTGGAACAAGTAATAAACCTATGCGGCACCAACCAGCAACTATATGAATATGGAATTCAAATTGTTATCAACGAGAAGTTACTCGGAGAGGCAGGCAGTTGCATAAGACAACTAGGAAACAATCCATCATGGGAAGATGTGAAAAAGAATCTAAAACAACAGTTCTGGCCAACCAAATCTTATGCAGAGATTTTCAACTTCTGAATTATAAAGGTTAGAAATCTTAGAGAACTTCTAGATGTATTTTTAAAATCTAAGTCTGAAATAAACGATATATACGAATTTGACGAAAATAAACCAAATATATATAGTCCAAATAACGTTGACAGAGACCTAGTTGAGTTACTATTAGAAAAAATCGATGGCCAATTTCGAGCCCATATCGACAATGAAAAAACAATTAAAGAAATATTTGATAAATTTAACAAACTTAAGCTTCTAGATGACTATAGAACTATTGATTTAAATCATAAAATTTTTAATAACAACAAAGGTAGTCATAATAATTACAATAAAAAATATACTGATAATTTTAACTATTCTCAAAATAAAATACAAAACTCTCGGCAGTATAATTCAAATAACTATATTGAAAAGCAAAGCGATAATCAAAACTACCGTTTTAAACAATACCAAAATAGCAATAATAACAGACCTGACCAGCACCAAGCTAACAATAATTTAAGAACTAATTCGGGATTTTCAAGGCCTGACCAGAATCGCTTTAACTACAGAAATGGTCAAAATCAGCATAATTATAGCAATTTTTCAAACAATACTAGTAATTTAAGGACTACCCAAACTCATTCTGACAATTCTGGTCAATATTTAAGACAGCACCAACCTTACTACAATAATTCAGGCCAAAGTAGAATTACAGGAATTTCGCAAAATAGTAACAATCGCAATAACACTCGAAGTTCAAGCCTTGACCTCATGGAAGTAGGAAATGTGGTGGAAAATGATGTCAATTTTTGCCCAGGGCCTCCACGCCAAAATTACCGCTAGTAGATATTACTATAGAAAAAACTAAACTTACATGTTTGATTGATACGGGGTCAGACACTAGTATCGTTAAGCCAAATATTTTTACCACCTTTAAAGAAGAACCCTTGCCAAATACACTTTGGTATAGGACTATAAATGGGCTTACTCAAATATCAACCAATACCTAGAAAATTTAATGTCTCAAGAACCTTCTCCTGGAAGGTCGCTAATTTTACTGGTTGCAAATACGATGCTATAATCGGAGTAAATTTTCTAGTACCCCTTAATACTAAGGTTGACTTAGATAATGAGATTCTGACCATTAATAATCAATCGTTGTTATTCAAAAATAGAAAATTTCCTTACATTGCAGACGAAATACGTACCTTAGAAGCAACTAATGAACCTTTATTCAGCCTGAACCATTTAAATAAAGAAAAAAAATATTAAATTGAAAAGCTACTTAATAAGTACAAAGATTTATTTTACACAGAAGAAAGCCACCAAACTGCGACTGATATAGTAACACATGAAATTATTACAACAATCGATTCCCCAATTTACTGCAAAAACTATAGATACCCCCAGGTACACGAAAAAGAAATAGAAAGACAAATATCGCAAATGTTAGAGCAAGGCATAATTGAAGAGAGCAATTCTCCTTTCAATAGCCCCCTTTGGATAGCACCAAAAAAGGCAGATAGTTCGGGAAAAAAACAATGGCGTATAGTAATAGACTATAGAAAATTAAATGAGGTTATAACCAGCGACAAGTTTCCCAAGCCAAATATAGAGAATATATTAGACAAACTCGGGAAAGCCCAATATTTCACGATGCTAGACTTAGCGAAGGGTTTCCATCAAATTCCAGTAAAAACTACTGATAGGCACAAAACCGCCTTCTCAACTCCATTCGGGCATTATGAATACGTCAGAATGCCGTTTGGACTGAAAAATGCACCGTCAACTTTTCAAAGGTTGATGAATTCCACTTTGAGAAACTACATAAACAAAATTTGCGTAGTCTACCTCGATGACATCTTAATTTTTAGCACGTCATTGAAAGAACATATCTTTAGTATCCAAACAATTTTAAATAAACTGAAAGAAGCAAACTTAAAAATTCAGGTAAATAAATGTAGTTTTCTCCTAAAGGAACCTGAATATCTTGGTCACATTTTAACACCTGAAGGTGTAAACCCAAATCGTGCCAAGGTATAAATAATTCAGAAACTAAAACTACCTACAACCCAGAAGCAGATAAAGTCATTCCTAGGTATTACTGGTTTTTGCAGAAAGTTTGTAAAAAATTATGCCAAAGTCGCCCAACCACTCACAAAATGCCTAAAGAAAAATTCTAAAATAAATGCTAATGATCCCAACTTCATTGTGTCATTTGAAAAACTAAAAGATATTATAACAAATCATCCTATCTTGAGATATCCCAATTTTAACAAGAAATTCACATTAATAACTGATGCAAGTAATTTTGCTATCGGAGCCGTTTTAACTCAAGACGGACATCCAATCAGTTTTGCCTCTAGAACTATTAATGCTCACGAGACAAATTACTCAACTATTGAAAAAGAATTACTAGCGATAGTTTGGGGTACAAAATATTATAGACCCTATCTTTTCGGTAGGGAATTCGATTTACAAACCGACCATCAACCAATCAAATGGTTGCAGGCAAAGAATACAGGAAGGGACATCAACCCACGTTTACAGCGATGGTTAGTATCGTTAGGGGAATATAACATTAATATCGATTATATTAAGGGACAAAACAATAAAGTCGCCGATTTTCTCAGCAGAATAAATATTAATACTAACGAAATAAATTGGTTGGACTCCGAAAATTTTTGTCTCCCACTTAATAATTTGTTCCAAGAATATGTAAACAATTTCAACACAGGAGAAAATGGAGCTAAGGAGTCCGAAGATTCCTTAGCAGCTCAGACAGTACATTCTCAAGAAGAAAATGCAAATGATCACATCCCACTCCTGGATACAGTCGTAAACCGATTTAAGACTCAAATAATATTTCAAGACAATAAAGAAAAAGAGTCTGAAAAAAAATGAAAGGACATAAATAACGACAATATAGCGAATATAACAAAAAATTAACAAACAAAGGTAAAATTGCAATTTATTCCCAGCTTAGGGATCACGATTATAACAAATTACAACAAGAGCTAATCAACATTTTTCCAAATAGGCAAATTATTAAATTTGTTAAATGCTCATATTTTGCCAAAGATATCGATGATGAAAACGAACTAAAAAAACAAATTTCATTGTTTCACAAATATGAAACAGGTCACTCTGGAATCATTCCCACATACGAAGGAATTAAAAACAAAATATATAACCCCGAATTAAAAACAATCATCCATAAAGTAATTAATAACTGCGATATTTGTAATCGTGGAAAATACGATAGGAACCCAATTAAAAATAAGTTTAGTCTAACTGAGACACCTTCAACAATCAACGGAATAATCCATGTCGACACCTATGTTAATAGCAAACTCTCCTTCGTAGTTTTTATAGATAAATTTTCGAAACATGTAATTAGTTTTTATTTACCAGACAGAAATCACCAAACTATCATTAGGAAATTAAGACAATTTTTAGCCATAAAAGGTAGGATAAAAAAGTTCATTTTCGATAACGAATTTAATTCGCAAAGTATTCGAGATTTCCTGAATATTTCTTTTCATACTACTAAGCCCAACAGTCATACTGGGAATTCAGACATCGGGAGACTAAATAATTCGCTAACCGAACGAATAAGGATTTTAAATACGGAAGAAAAACTTCCAATAAAAACACAAGTCCTTAAAGCCCTTAGGTTTTATAGCACTTCTTACCACTCTACAATTAAAACGACTCCACTGGAAGTTCAGGAAAATAAAGTAGATCATAAAATCATTAAGGATAGATTAATACAAATGAAAAATAATATTCTCAACAAAAGAAATAGTAGAAGAGAAAATTATATAGAAACAAGAAACGAAGGCTTCATTAAAAATTATAAAAGTTTGAGACATAAGAACGAGCCAAAATTCGTCAGAGCTAATTTAGAAAACATTCATATGATGAGCGCAGAGGGTTTTCTACAAGTGAACCAAATCAGCTCCAACACAGGTTACACAATAATCCGACTCAGAGAAGTACAGATAGTTAATAATACGATTTCGGTTTTGCATATTATAGACACTGCAGAAATCGCAAGCATAATAAATATTCTAGAGAAAAATATAGAAAACATTGGCTCAATGAAAGGAGATCTGATAGCAAGAGAGATAAGTTTACTAAAAGCCAAATTGAGATTATTACTCCAAACAATAATATTAGGAAGAAACGTGGTGTAATTAATCTTGTAGGCAGTATACATAAATGGGTACAATGGACAACGAAGATAGGGAAGAAATAACCGAACACCTTAAAATTATCGATACAAATGACCATAACTCTTTTGGTACTTTAAATCACCAGATAATTGTAAATGAGCATTTCAATAGGAGTATTGACCTTTTGAAAACGACCATAGAATGTGACAGAGTAAAAATTGAACAGTCACTCAAAAATATGAAAATTAGAAATAACGAAATTATCCAACACTTACTATATTCTGATCATATGCATAAACTAAAGTCTATCGAAACACAAATAAACATTATTCAAGATAACATTGAATCTGCGAAATTTAATATGTTCCACCCTAATATCCTATCAACTGAAGAGATGGACAGATATAATATCGATTTTTTTCAAATTAAAATTAATTAGATTAGGCGTATTGACTCTTGATAGCAATAAAAAAGTAATTGCTATCAAAATACCTGAAGATTTTATTAATTTAGATCTAAAAGTCATTGTCATTTAAGGAAAACAAAGCATTTTTTGTAGAAATCAATAATTATTATTATTATTATTATTATGATTACTTGAAAAACAATATCTTAATTATTATTTTACATTGTAAGGGGAGCACTAGCTGCCAGGGCCTTCAGCTCAGAAATCAATAATATAATGTATTCATATAAGGAAAATAGTATTGTAAAAGATTTAAAGCGAAGTAAAAACTGCCTTGTAACGTGAAATTGCGAATTCATTTTTAACAAAAAAAAACTACATATGGAAGAAATAAAAGATGATACTATTGTAAAAAAAAAATGCAGATAAAATCGAATTGTTTCAAAATTGTAATGATAGAAAATTTACTTTAAATAAAAATTATCTAATTTCATTCAACAATTGTAACACAAATATTAAGAACCAAACCTTCCAAAATAAAAGAGAAAAATTAAAAAAATATACCTATGAAAAAAAACAAAAATATACGAGTATATGTATATATTTACTTATACAATTTTGTTTTGTACTATTATTAGGACTCAGGAGAGGCCCCAATTTATGGGGGAGGAGTTACGTCCCCAACGCAACCCGATCCCTCACATTTAGTAAAATAAGTAAAGACGCTGATTCGGCGCATTTTTGCATGCACCGAACTGCGATCATAAAAGAATATTATTTTATTTAATGTAAAAAACAGCAACAAATGTATGTGTGTGTAAACAAGTTGCGTTAGTTAAAATATTCACATTCTATGCAATAACGTTATCGCTTAGTTTTTGTTATTGCATAGCGGATGGTCTCAAGTGCAGTTAAGGCTCCAAACGCAAAGTATGCTTGGTGACATGATTTGCACTTCAAGGCCAACTGAATAGTAAAATAGAGTAGAGAAAATATTTTAAGTTAGTCTTAAGATCGAAGTGGTGGAATTAAGACAGAGAAGAGATCGAATTGACAACATTCTCGTTTTAATTTCACACCATAACTGGCGCAGTCGGTTCTTAGAAATTACTTGCACGGACACTTAAATTTGGCTCTAAAGAGACCATTTTTCGGAAAGATTGTGTAAATTCGGCGATAATTACAATTTCTTTCAAAGAAAAAAAGTGAACTTTAAAAATAACTTAAATCTGGCTCTAAAGAGACTATCGTTAATAAATCTAAATACTAATCCAATAATTTCAAAAATAACATTTATGAGTAAAAAACGCGATAAGTACGACGCAAACAGAAACATTAATTACGAAGAAATGGCAGCCGAAGAACAATTTAGGCAAAGGATAGAACATTTAGAAGTCGTACTGAAGCAGCAGGAAGCAACGGTGCAGCTACAAAATCAACAAATAGAGCTGCAAAATATTCAGTTACAAAATCAACAAAGCCAGCAAAATCAACAACAAGGAATATTTACATGGAGGCCAAAATACATCATCGAACAATTCAGGCAGCTAAAACCTTTTGGAAATGGACACCATTTGACAGCATTTATAAAATGTGTGGAACAAGTAATAAACCTATGCGGCACCAACCAGCAACTATATGAATATGGAATTCAAATTGTTATCAACGAGAAGTTACTCGGAGAGGCAGGCAGTTGCATAAGACAACTAGGAAACAATCCATCATGGGAAGATGTGAAAAAGAATCTAAAACAACAGTTCTGGCCAACCAAATCTTATGCAGAGATTTTCAACTTCTGAATTATAAAGGTTAGAAATCTTAGATAACTTCTAGATGTATTTTTAAAATCTAAGTCTGAAATAAACGATATATACGAATTTGACGAAAATAAACCAAATATATATAGTCCAAATAACGTTGACAGAGACCTAGTTGAGTTACTATTAGAAAAAATCGATGGCCAATTTCGAGCCCATATCGACAATGAAAAAACAATTAAAGAAATATTTGATAAATTTAACAAACTTAAGCTTCTAGATGACTATAGAACTATTGATTTAAATCATAAAATTTTTAATAACAACAAAGGTAGTCATAATAATTACAATAAAAAATATACTGATAATTTTAACTATTCTCAAAATAAAATACAAAACTCTCGGCAGTATAATTCAAATAACTATATTGAAAAGCAAAGCGATAATCAAAACTACCGTTTTAAACAATACCAAAATAGCAATAATAACAGACCTGACCAGCACCAAGCTAACAATAATTTAAGAACTAATTCGGGATTTTCAAGGCCTGACCAGAATCGCTTTAACTACAGAAATGGTCAAAATCAGCATAATTATAGCAATTTTTCAAACAATACTAGTAATTTAAGGACTACCCAAACTCATTCTGACAATTCTGGTCAATATTTAAGACAGCACCAACCTTACTACAATAATTCAGGCCAAAGTAGAATTACAGGAATTTCGCAAAATAGTAACAATCGCAATAACACTCGAAGTTCAAGCCTTGACCTCATGGAAGTAGGAAATGTGGTGGAAAATGATGTCAATTTTTGCCCAGGGCCTCCACGCCAAAATTACCGCTAGTAGATATTACTATAGAAAAAACTAAACTTACATGTTTGATTGATACGGGGTCAGACACTAGTATCGTTAAGCCAAATATTTTTACCACCTTTAAAGAAGAACCCTTGCCAAATACACTTTGGTATAGGACTATAAATGGGCTTACTCAAATATCAACCAATACCTAGAAAATTTAATGTCTCAAGAACCTTCTCCTGGAAGGTCGCTAATTTTACTGGTTGCAAATACGATGCTATAATCGGAGTAAATTTTCTAGTACCCCTTAATACTAAGGTTGACTTAGATATTGAGATTCTGACCATTAATAATCAATCGTTGTTATTCAAAAATAGAAAATTTCCTTACATTGCAGACGAAATACGTACCTTAGAAGCAACTAATGAACCTTTATTCAGCCTGAACCATTTAAATAAAGAAAAAAAATATTAAATTGAAAAGCTACTTAATAAGTACAAAGATTTATTTTACACAGAAGAAAGCCACCAAACTGCGACTGATATAGTAACACATGAAATTAATACAACAATCGATTCCCCAATTTACTGCAAAAACTATAGATACCCCCAGGTACACGAAAAAGAAATAGAAAGACAAATATCGCAAATGTTAGAGCAAGGCATAATTGAAGAGAGCAATTCTCCTTTCAATAGCCCCCTTTGGATAGCACCAAAAAAGGCAGATAATAGTTCGGGAAAAAAACAATGGCGTATAGTAATAGACTATAGAAAATTAAATGAGGTTATAACCAGCGACAAGTTTCCCAAGCCAAATATAGAGAATATATTAGACAAACTCGGGAAAGCCCAATATTTCACGATGCTAGACTTAGCGAAGGGTTTCCATCAAATTCCAGTAAAAACTACTGATAGGCACAAAACCGCCTTCTCAACTCCATTCGGGCATTATGAATACGTCAGAATGCCGTTTGGACTGAAAAATGCACCGTCAACTTTTCAAAGGTTGATGAATTCCACTTTGAGAAACTACATAAACAAAATTTGCGTAGTCTACCTCGATGACATCTTAATTTTTAGCACGTCATTGAAAGAACATATCTTTAGTATCCAAACAATTTTAAATAAACTGAAAGAAGCAAACTTAAAAATTCAGGTAAATAAATGTAGTTTTCTCCTAAAGGAACCTGAATATCTTGGTCACATTTTAACACCTGAAGGTGTAAACCCAAATCGTGCCAAGGTATAAATAATTCAGAAACTAAAACTACCTACAACCCAGAAGCAGATAAAGTCATTCCTAGGTATTACTGGTTTTTGCAGAAAGTTTGTAAAAAATTATGCCAAAGTCGCCCAACCACTCACAAAATGCCTAAAGAAAAATTCTAAAATAAATGCTAATGATCCCAACTTCATTGTGTCATTTGAAAAACTAAAAGATATTATAACAAATCATCCTATCTTGAGATATCCCAATTTTAACAAGAAATTCACATTAATAACTGATGCAAGTAATTTTGCTATCGGAGCCGTTTTAACTCAAGACGGACATCCAATCAGTTTTGCCTCTAGAACTATTAATGCTCACGAGACAAATTACTCAACTATTGAAAAAGAATTACTAGCGATAGTTTGGGGTACAAAATATTATAGACCCTATCTTTTCGGTAGGGAATTCGATTTACAAACCGACCATCAACCAATCAAATGGTTGCAGGCAAAGAATACAGGAAGGGACATCAACCCACGTTTACAGCGATGGTTAGTATCGTTAGGGGAATATAACATTAATATCGATTATATTAAGGGACAAAACAATAAAGTCGCCGATTTTCTCAGCAGAATAAATATTAATACTAACGAAATAAATTGGTTGGACTCCGAAAATTTTTGTCTCCCACTTAATAATTTGTTCCAAGAATATGTAAACAATTTCAACACAGGAGAAAATGGAGCTAAGGAGTCCGAAGATTCCTTAGCAGCTCAGACAGTACATTCTCAAGAAGAAAATGCAAATGATCACATCCCACTCCTGGATACAGTCGTAAACCGATTTAAGACTCAAATAATATTTCAAGACAATAAAGAAAAAGAGTCTGAAAAAAAATGAAAGGACATAAATAACGACAATATAGCGAATATAACAAAAAATTAACAAACAAAGGTAAAATTGCAATTTATTCCCAGCTTAGGGATCACGATTATAACAAATTACAACAAGAGCTAATCAACATTTTTCCAAATAGGCAAATTATTAAATTTGTTAAATGCTCATATTTTGCCAAAGATATCGATGATGAAAACGAACTAAAAAAACAAATTTCATTGTTTCACAAATATGAAACAGGTCACTCTGGAATCATTCCCACATACGAAGGAATTAAAAACAAAATATATAACCCCGAATTAAAAACAATCATCCATAAAGTAATTAATAACTGCGATATTTGTAATCGTGGAAAATACGATAGGAACCCAATTAAAAATAAGTTTAGTCTAACTGAGACACCTTCAACAATCAACGGAATAATCCATGTCGACACCTATGTTAATAGCAAACTCTCCTTCGTAGTTTTTATAGATAAATTTTCGAAACATGTAATTAGTTTTTATTTACCAGACAGAAATCACCAAACTATCATTAGGAAATTAAGACAATTTTTAGCCATAAAAGGTAGGATAAAAAAGTTCATTTTCGATAACGAATTTAATTCGCAAAGTATTCGAGATTTCCTGAATATTTCTTTTCATACTACTAAGCCCAACAGTCATACTGGGAATTCAGACATCGGGAGACTAAATAATTCGCTAACCGAACGAATAAGGATTTTAAATACGGAAGAAAAACTTCCAATAAAAACACAAGTCCTTAAAGCCCTTAGGTTTTATAGCACTTCTTACCACTCTACAATTAAAACGACTCCACTGGAAGTTCAGGAAAATAAAGTAGATCATAAAATCATTAAGGATAGATTAATACAAATGAAAAATAATATTCTCAACAAAAGAAATAGTAGAAGAGAAAATTATATAGAAACAAGAAACGAAGGCTTCATTAAAAATTATAAAAGTTTGAGACATAAGAACGAGCCAAAATTCGTCAGAGCTAATTTAGAAAACATTCATATGATGAGCGCAGAGGGTTTTCTACAAGTGAACCAAATCAGCTCCAACACAGGTTACACAATAATCCGACTCAGAGAAGTACAGATAGTTAATAATACGATTTCGGTTTTGCATATTATAGACACTGCAGAAATCGCAAGCATAATAAATATTCTAGAGAAAAATATAGAAAACATTGGCTCAATGAAAGGAGATCTGATAGCAAGAGAGATAAGTTTACTAAAAGCCAAATTGAGATTATTACTCCAAACAATAATATTAGGAAGAAACGTGGTGTAATTAATCTTGTAGGCAGTATACATAAATGGGTACAATGGACAACGAAGATAGGGAAGAAATAACCGAACACCTTAAAATTATCGATACAAATGACCATAACTCTTTTGGTACTTTAAATCACCAGATAATTGTAAATGAGCATTTCAATAGGAGTATTGACCTTTTGAAAACGACCATAGAATGTGACAGAGTAAAAATTGAACAGTCACTCAAAAATATGAAAATTAGAAATAACGAAATTATCCAACACTTACTATATTCTGATCATATGCATAAACTAAAGTCTATCGAAACACAAATAAACATTATTCAAGATAACATTGAATCTGCGAAATTTAATATGTTCCACCCTAATATCCTATCAACTGAAGAGATGGACAGATATAATATCGATTTTTTTCAAATTAAAATTAATTAGATTAGGCGTATTGACTCTTGATAGCAATAAAAAAGTAATTGCTATCAAAATACCTGAAGATTTTATTAATTTAGATCTAAAAGTCATTGTCATTTAAGGAAAACAAAGCATTTTTTGTAGAAATCAATAATTATTATTATTATTATTATTATGATTACTTGAAAAACAATATCTTAATTATTATTTTACATTGTAAGGGGAGCACTAGCTGCCAGGGCCTTCAGCTCAGAAATCAATAATATAATGTATTCATATAAGGAAAATAGTATTGTAAAAGATTTAAAGCGAAGTAAAAACTGCCTTGTAACGTGAAATTGCGAATTCATTTTTAACAAAAAAAAACTACATATGGAAGAAATAAAAGATGATACTATTGTAAAAAAAAAATGCAGATAAAATCGAATTGTTTCAAAATTGTAATGATAGAAAATTTACTTTAAATAAAAATTATCTAATTTCATTCAACAATTGTAACACAAATATTAAGAACCAAACCTTCCAAAATAAAAGAGAAAAATTAAAAAAATATACCTATGAAAAAAAACAAAAATATACGAGTATATGTATATATTTACTTATACAATTTTGTTTTGTACTATTATTAGGACTCAGGAGAGGCCCCAATTTATGGGGGAGGAGTTACGTCCCCAACGCAACCCGATCCCTCACATTTAGTAAAATAAGTAAAGACGCTGATTCGGCGCATTTTTGCATGCACCGAACTGCGATCATAAAAGAATATTATTTTATTTAATGTAAAAAACAGCAACAAATGTATGTGTGTGTAAACAAGTTGCGTTAGTTAAAATATTCACATTCTATGCAATAACGTTATCGCTTAGTTTTTGTTATTGCATAGCGGATGGTCTCAAGTGCAGTTAAGGCTCCAAACGCAAAGTATGCTTGGTGACATGATTTGCACTTCAAGGCCAACTGAATAGTAAAATAGAGTAGAGAAAATATTTTAAGTTAGTCTTAAGATCGAAGTGGTGGAATTAAGACAGAGAAGAGATCGAATTGACAACATTCTCGTTTTAATTTCACACCATAACTGGCGCAGTCGGTTCTTAGAAATTACTTGCACGGACACTTAAATTTGGCTCTAAAGAGACCATTTTTTGGAAAGATTGTGTAAATTCGGCGAGAATTACAATTTCTTTCAAAGAAAAAAAGTGAACTTTAAAAATAACTTAAATCTGGCTCTAAAGAGACTATCGTTAATAAATCTAAATACTAATCCAATAATTTCAAAAATAACATTTATGAGTAAAAAACGCGATAAGTACGACGCAAACAGAAACATTAATTACGAAGAAATGGCAGCCGAAGAACAATTTAGGCAAAGGATAGAACATTTAGAAGTCGTACTGAAGCAGCAGGAAGCAACGGTGCAGCTACAAAATCAACAAATAGAGCTGCAAAATATTCAGTTACAAAATCAACAAAGCCAGCAAAATCAACAACAAGGAATATTTACATGGAGGCCAAAATACATCATCGAACAATTCAGGCAGCTAAAACCTTTTGGAAATGGACACCATTTGACAGCATTTATAAAATGTGTGGAACAAGTAATAAACCTATGCGGCACCAACCAGCAACTATATGAATATGGAATTCAAATTGTTATCAACGAGAAGTTACTCGGAGAGGCAGGCAGTTGCATAAGACAACTAGGAAACAATCCATCATGGGAAGATGTGAAAAAGAATCTAAAACAACAGTTCTGGCCAACCAAATCTTATGCAGAGATTTTCAACTTCTGAATTATAAAGGTTAGAAATCTTAGATAACTTCTAGATGTATTTTTAAAATCTAAGTCTGAAATAAACGATATATACGAATTTGACGAAAATAAACCAAATATATATAGTCCAAATAACGTTGACAGAGACCTAGTTGAGTTACTATTAGAAAAAATCGATGGCCAATTTCGAGCCCATATCGACAATGAAAAAACAATTAAAGAAATATTTGATAAATTTAACAAACTTAAGCTTCTAGATGACTATAGAACTATTGATTTAAATCATAAAATTTTTAATAACAACAAAGGTAGTCATAATAATTACAATAAAAAATATACTGATAATTTTAACTATTCTCAAAATAAAATACAAAACTCTCGGCAGTATAATTCAAATAACTATATTGAAAAGCAAAGCGATAATCAAAACTACCGTTTTAAACAATACCAAAATAGCAATAATAACAGACCTGACCAGCACCAAGCTAACAATAATTTAAGAACTAATTCGGGATTTTCAAGGCCTGACCAGAATCGCTTTAACTACAGAAATGGTCAAAATCAGCATAATTATAGCAATTTTTCAAACAATACTAGTAATTTAAGGACTACCCAAACTCATTCTGACAATTCTGGTCAATATTTAAGACAGCACCAACCTTACTACAATAATTCAGGCCAAAGTAGAATTACAGGAATTTCGCAAAATAGTAACAATCGCAATAACACTCGAAGTTCAAGCCTTGACCTCATGGAAGTAGGAAATGTGGTGGAAAATGATGTCAATTTTTGCCCAGGGCCTCCACGCCAAAATTACCGCTAGTAGATATTACTATAGAAAAAACTAAACTTACATGTTTGATTGATACGGGGTCAGACACTAGTATCGTTAAGCCAAATATTTTTACCACCTTTAAAGAAGAACCCTTGCCAAATACACTTTGGTATAGGACTATAAATGGGCTTACTCAAATATCAACCAATACCTAGAAAATTTAATGTCTCAAGAACCTTCTCCTGGAAGGTCGCTAATTTTACTGGTTGCAAATACGATGCTATAATCGGAGTAAATTTTCTAGTACCCCTTAATACTAAGGTTGACTTAGATAATGAGATTCTGACCATTAATAATCAATCGTTGTTATTCAAAAATAGAAAATTTCCTTACATTGCAGACGAAATACGTACCTTAGAAGCAACTAATGAACCTTTATTCAGCCTGAACCATTTAAATAAAGAAAAAAAATATTAAATTGAAAAGCTACTTAATAAGTACAAAGATTTATTTTACACAGAAGAAAGCCACCAAACTGCGACTGATATAGTAACACATGAAATTAATACAACAATCGATTCCCCAATTTACTGCAAAAACTATAGATACCCCCAGGTACACGAAAAAGAAATAGAAAGACAAATATCGCAAATGTTAGAGCAAGGCATAATTGAAGAGAGCAATTCTCCTTTCAATAGCCCCCTTTGGATAGCACCAAAAAAGGCAGATAGTTCGGGAAAAAAACAATGGCGTATAGTAATAGACTATAGAAAATTAAATGAGGTTATAACCAGCGACAAGTTTCCCAAGCCAAATATAGAGAATATATTAGACAAACTCGGGAAAGCCCAATATTTCACGATGCTAGACTTAGCGAAGGGTTTCCATCAAATTCCAGTAAAAACTACTGATAGGCACAAAACCGCCTTCTCAACTCCATTCGGGCATTATGAATACGTCAGAATGCCGTTTGGACTGAAAAATGCACCGTCAACTTTTCAAAGGTTGATGAATTCCACTTTGAGAAACTACATAAACAAAATTTGCGTAGTCTACCTCGATGACATCTTAATTTTTAGCACGTCATTGAAAGAACATATCTTTAGTATCCAAACAATTTTAAATAAACTGAAAGAAGCAAACTTAAAAATTCAGGTAAATAAATGTAGTTTTCTCCTAAAGGAAACTGAATATCTGGTCACATTTTAACACCTGAAGGTGTAAACCCAAATCGTGCCAAGGTATAAATAATTCAGAAACTAAAACTACCTACAACCCAGAAGCAGATAAAGTCATTCCTAGGTATTACTGGTTTTTGCAGAAAGTTTGTAAAAAATTATGCCAAAGTCGCCCAACCACTCACAAAATGCCTAAAGAAAAATTCTAAAATAAATGCTAATGATCCCAACTTCATTGTGTCATTTGAAAAACTAAAAGATATTATAACAAATCATCCTATCTTGAGATATCCCAATTTTAACAAGAAATTCACATTAATAACTGATGCAAGTAATTTTGCTATCGGAGCCGTTTTAACTCAAGACGGACATCCAATCAGTTTTGCCTCTAGAACTATTAATGCTCACGAGACAAATTACTCAACTATTGAAAAAGAATTACTAGCGATAGTTTGGGGTACAAAATATTATAGACCCTATCTTTTCGGTAGGGAATTCGATTTACAAACCGACCATCAACCAATCAAATGGTTGCAGGCAAAGAATACAGGAAGGGACATCAACCCACGTTTACAGCGATGGTTAGTATCGTTAGGGGAATATAACATTAATATCGATTATATTAAGGGACAAAACAATAAAGTCGCCGATTTTCTCAGCAGAATAAATATTAATACTAACGAAATAAATTGGTTGGACTCCGAAAATTTTTGTCTCCCACTTAATAATTTGTTCCAAGAATATGTAAACAATTTCAACACAGGAGAAAATGGAGCTAAGGAGTCCGAAGATTCCTTAGCAGCTCAGACAGTACATTCTCAAGAAGAAAATGCAAATGATCACATCCCACTCCTGGATACAGTCGTAAACCGATTTAAGACTCAAATAATATTTCAAGACAATAAAGAAAAAGAGTCTGAAAAAAAATGAAAGGACATAAATAACGACAATATAGCGAATATAACAAAAAATTAACAAACAAAGGTAAAATTGCAATTTATTCCCAGCTTAGCGATCACGATTATAACAAATTACAACAAGAGCTAATCAACATTTTTCCAAATAGGCAAATTATTAAATTTGTTAAATGCTCATATTTTGCCAAAGATATCGATGATGAAAACGAACTAAAAAAACAAATTTCATTGTTTCACAAATATGAAACAGGTCACTCTGGAATCATTCCCACATACGAAGGAATTAAAAACAAAATATATAACCCCGAATTAAAAACAATCATCCATAAAGTAATTAATAACTGCGATATTTGTAATCGTGGAAAATACGATAGGAACCCAATTAAAAATAAGTTTAGTCTAACTGAGACACCTTCAACAATCAACGGAATAATCCATGTCGACACCTATGTTAATAGCAAACTCTCCTTCGTAGTTTTTATAGATAAATTTTCGAAACATGTAATTAGTTTTTATTTACCAGACAGAAATCACCAAACTATCATTAGGAAATTAAGACAATTTTTAGCCATAAAAGGTAGGATAAAAAAGTTCATTTTCGATAACGAATTTAATTCGCAAAGTATTCGAGATTTCCTGAATATTTCTTTTCATACTACTAAGCCCAACAGTCATACTGGGAATTCAGACATCGGGAGACTAAATAATTCGCTAACCGAACGAATAAGGATTTTAAATACGGAAGAAAAACTTCCAATAAAAACACAAGTCCTTAAAGCCCTTAGGTTTTATAGCACTTCTTACCACTCTACAATTAAAACGACTCCACTGGAAGTTCAGGAAAATAAAGTAGATCATAAAATCATTAAGGATAGATTAATACAAATGAAAAATAATATTCTCAACAAAAGAAATAGTAGAAGAGAAAATTATATAGAAACAAGAAACGAAGGCTTCATTAAAAATTATAAAAGTTTGAGACATAAGAACGAGCCAAAATTCGTCAGAGCTAATTTAGAAAACATTCATATGATGAGCGCAGAGGGTTTTCTACAAGTGAACCAAATCAGCTCCAACACAGGTTACACAATAATCCGACTCAGAGAAGTACAGATAGTTAATAATACGATTTCGGTTTTGCATATTATAGACACTGCATAAATCGCAAGCATAATAAATATTCTAGAGAAAAATATAGAAAACATTGGCTCAATGAAAGGAGATCTGATAGCAAGAGAGATAAGTTTACTAAAAGCCAAATTGAGATTATTACTCCAAACAATAATATTAGGAAGAAACGTGGTGTAATTAATCTTGTAGGCAGTATACATAAATGGGTACAATGGACAACGAAGATAGGGAAGAAATAACCGAACACCTTAAAATTATCGATACAAATGACCATAACTCTTTTGGTACTTTAAATCACCAGATAATTGTAAATGAGCATTTCAATAGGAGTATTGACCTTTTGAAAACGACCATAGAATGTGACAGAGTAAAAATTGAACAGTCACTCAAAAATATGAAAATTAGAAATAACGAAATTATCCAACACTTACTATATTCTGATCATATGCATAAACTAAAGTCTATCGAAACACAAATAAACATTATTCAAGATAACATTGAATCTGCGAAATTTAATATGTTCCACCCTAATATCCTATCAACTGAAGAGATGGACAGATATAATATCGATTTTTTTCAAATTAAAATTAATTAGATTAGGCGTATTGACTCTTGATAGCAATAAAAAAGTAATTGCTATCAAAATACCTGAAGATTTTATTAATTTAGGTCTAAAAGTCATTGTCATTTAAGGAAAACAAAGCATTTTTTGTAGAAATCAATAATAATAATTATTATTATTATTATGATTACTTGAAAAACAATATCTTAATTATTATTTTACATTGTAAGGGGAGCACTAGCTGCCAGGGCCTTCAGCTCAGAAATCAATAATATAATGTATTCATATAAGGAAAATAGTATTGTAAAAGATTTAAAGCGAAGTAAAAACTGCCTTGTAACGTGAAATTGCGAATTCATTTTTAACAAAAAAAAACTACATATGGAAGAAATAAAAGATGATACTATTGTAAAAAAAAAATGCAGATAAAATCGAATTGTTTCAAAATTGTAATGATAGAAAATTTACTTTAAATAAAAATTATCTAATTTCATTCAACAATTGTAACACAAATATTAAGAACCAAACCTTCCAAAATAAAAGAGAAAAATTAAAAAAATATACCTATGAAAAAAAACAAAAATATACGAGTATATGTATATATTTACTTATACAATTTTGTTTTGTACTATTATTAGGACTCAGGAGAGGCCCCAATTTATGGGGGAGGAGTTACGTCCCCAACGCAACCCGATCCCTCACATTTAGTAAAATAAGTAAAGACGCTGATTCGGCGCATTTTTGCATGCACCGAACTGCGATCATAAAAGAATATTATTTTATTTAATGTAAAAAACAGCAACAAATGTATGTGTGTGTAAACAAGTTGCGTTAGTTAAAATATTCACATTCTATGCAATAACGTTATCGCTTAGTTTTTGTTATTGCATAGCGGATGGTCTCAAGTGCAGTTAAGGCTCCAAACGCAAAGTATGCTTGGTGACATGATTTGCACTTCAAGGCCAACTGAATAGTAAAATAGAGTAGAGAAAATATTTTAAGTTAGTCTTAAGATCGAAGTGGTGGAATTAAGACAGAGAAGAGATCGAATTGACAACATTCTCGTTTTAATTTCACACCATAACTGGCGCAGTCGGTTCTTAGAAATTACTTGCACGGACACTTAAATTTGGCTCTAAAGAGACCATTTTTTGGAAAGATTGTGTAAATTCGGCGAGAATTACAATTTCTTTCAAAGAAAAAAAGTGAACTTTAAAAATAACTTAAATCTGGCTCTAAAGAGACTATCGTTAATAAATCTAAATACTAATCCAATAATTTCAAAAATAACATTTATGAGTAAAAAACGCGATAAGTACGACGCAAACAGAAACATTAATTACGAAGAAATGGCAGCCGAAGAACAATTTAGGCAAAGGATAGAACATTTAGAAGTCGTACTGAAGCAGCAGGAAGCAACGGTGCAGCTACAAAATCAACAAATAGAGCTGCAAAATATTCAGTTACAAAATCAACAAAGCCAGCAAAATCAACAACAAGGAATATTTACATGGAGGCCAAAATACATCATCGAACAATTCAGGCAGCTAAAACCTTTTGGAAATGGACACCATTTGACAGCATTTATAAAATGTGTGGAACAAGTAATAAACCTATGCGGCACCAACCAGCAACTATATGAATATGGAATTCAAATTGTTATCAACGAGAAGTTACTCGGAGAGGCAGGCAGTTGCATAAGACAACTAGGAAACAATCCATCATGGGAAGATGTGAAAAAGAATCTAAAACAACAGTTCTGGCCAACCAAATCTTATGCAGAGATTTTCAACTTCTGAATTATAAAGGTTAGAAATCTTAGAGAACTTCTAGATGTATTTTTAAAATCTAAGTCTGAAATAAACGATATATACGAATTTGACGAAAATAAACCAAATATATATAGTCCAAATAACGTTGACAGAGACCTAGTTGAGTTACTATTAGAAAAAATCGATGGCCAATTTCGAGCCCATATCGACAATGAAAAAACAATTAAAGAAATATTTGATAAATTTAACAAACTTAAGCTTCTAGATGACTATAGAACTATTGATTTAAATCATAAAATTTTTAATAACAACAAAGGTAGTCATAATAATTACAATAAAAAATATACTGATAATTTTAACTATTCTCAAAATAAAATACAAAACTCTCGGCAGTATAATTCAAATAACTATATTGAAAAGCAAAGCGATAATCAAAACTACCGTTTTAAACAATACCAAAATAGCAATAATAACAGACCTGACCAGCACCAAGCTAACAATAATTTAAGAACTAATTCGGGATTTTCAAGGCCTGACCAGAATCGCTTTAACTACAGAAATGGTCAAAATCAGCATAATTATAGCAATTTTTCAAACAATACTAGTAATTTAAGGACTACCCAAACTCATTCTGACAATTCTGGTCAATATTTAAGACAGCACCAACCTTACTACAATAATTCAGGCCAAAGTAGAATTACAGGAATTTCGCAAAATAGTAACAATCGCAATAACACTCGAAGTTCAAGCCTTGACCTCATGGAAGTAGGAAATGTGGTGGAAAATGATGTCAATTTTTGCCCAGGGCCTCCACGCCAAAATTACCGCTAGTAGATATTACTATAGAAAAAACTAAACTTACATGTTTGATTGATACGGGGTCAGACACTAGTATCGTTAAGCCAAATATTTTTACCACCTTTAAAGAAGAACCCTTGCCAAATACACTTTGGTATAGGACTATAAATGGGCTTACTCAAATATCAACCAATACCTAGAAAATTTAATGTCTCAAGAACCTTCTCCTGGAAGGTCGCTAATTTTACTGGTTGCAAATACGATGCTATAATCGGAGTAAATTTTCTAGTACCCCTTAATACTAAGGTTGACTTAGATATTGAGATTCTGACCATTAATAATCAATCGTTGTTATTCAAAAATAGAAAATTTCCTTACATTGCAGACGAAATACGTACCTTAGAAGCAACTAATGAACCTTTATTCAGCCTGAACCATTTAAATAAAGAAAAAAAATATTAAATTGAAAAGCTACTTAATAAGTACAAAGATTTATTTTACACAGAAGAAAGCCACCAAACTGCGACTGATATAGTAACACATGAAATTAATACAACAATCGATTCCCCAATTTACTGCAAAAACTATAGATACCCCCAGGTACACGAAAAAGAAATAGAAAGACAAATATCGCAAATGTTAGAGCAAGGCATAATTGAAGAGAGCAATTCTCCTTTCAATAGCCCCCTTTGGATAGTACCAAAAAAAGGCAGATAGTTAGGGGAAAAAAACAATGGCGTATAGTAATAGACTATAGAAAATTAAATGAGGTTATAACCAGCGACAAGTTTCCCAAGCCAAATATAGAGAATATATTAGACAAACTCGGGAAAGCCCAATATTTCACGATGCTAGACTTAGCGAAGGGTTTCCATCAAATTCCAGTAAAAACTACTGATAGGCACAAAACCGCCTTCTCAACTCCATTCGGGCATTATGAATACGTCAGAATGCCGTTTGGACTGAAAAATGCACCGTCAACTTTTCAAAGGTTGATGAATTCCATTTTGAGAAACTACATAAACAAAATTTGCGTAGTCTACCTCGATGACATCTTAATTTTTAGCACGTCATTGAAAGAACATATCTTTAGTATCCAAACAATTTTAAATAAACTGAAAGAAGCAAACTTAAAAATTCAGGTAAATAAATGTAGTTTTCTCCTAAAGGAAACTGAATATCTGGTCACATTTTAACACCTGAAGGTGTAAACCCAAATCGTGCCAAGGTATAAATAATTCAGAAACTAAAACTACCTACAACCCAGAAGCAGATAAAGTCATTCCTAGGTATTACTGGTTTTTGCAGAAAGTTTGTAAAAAATTATGCCAAAGTCGCCCAACCACTCACAAAATGCCTAAAGAAAAATTCTAAAATAAATGCTAATGATCCCAACTTCATTGTATCATTTGAAAAACTAAAAGATATTATAACAAATCATCCTATCTTGAGATATCCCAATTTTAACAAGAAATTCACATTAATAACTGATGCAAGTAATTTTGCTATCGGAGCCGTTTTAACTCAAGACGGACATCCAATCAGTTTTGCCTCTAGAACTATTAATGCTCACGAGACAAATTACTCAACTATTGAAAAAGAATTACTAGCGATAGTTTGGGGTACAAAATATTATAGACCCTATCTTTTCGGTAGGGAATTCGATTTACAAACCGACCATCAACCAATCAAATGGTTGCAGGCAAAGAATACAGGAAGGGACATCAACCCACGTTTACAGCGATGGTTAGTATCGTTAGGGGAATATAACATTAATATCGATTATATTAAGGGACAAAACAATAAAGTCGCCGATTTTCTCAGCAGAATAAATATTAATACTAACGAAATAAATTGGTTGGACTCCGAAAATTTTTGTCTCCCACTTAATAATTTGTTCCAAGAATATGTAAACAATTTCAACACAGGAGAAAATGGAGCTAAGGAGTCCGAAGATTCCTTAGCAGCTCAGACAGTACATTCTCAAGAAGAAAATGCAAATGATCACATCCCACTCCTGGATACAGTCGTAAACCGATTTAAGACTCAAATAATATTTCAAGACAATAAAGAAAAAGAGTCTGAAAAAAAATGAAAGGACATAAATAACGACAATATAGCGAATATAACAAAAAATTAACAAACAAAGGTAAAATTGCAATTTATTCCCAGCTTAGCGATCACGATTATAACAAATTACAACAAGAGCTAATCAACATTTTTCCAAATAGGCAAATTATTAAATTTGTTAAATGCTCATATTTTGCCAAAGATATCGATGATGAAAACGAACTAAAAAAACAAATTTCATTGTTTCACAAATATGAAACAGGTCACTCTGGAATCATTCCCACATACGAAGGAATTAAAAACAAAATATATAACCCCGAATTAAAAACAATCATCCATAAAGTAATTAATAACTGCGATATTTGTAATCGTGGAAAATACGATAGGAACCCAATTAAAAATAAGTTTAGTCTAACTGAGACACCTTCAACAATCAACGGAATAATCCATGTCGACACCTATGTTAATAGCAAACTCTCCTTCGTAGTTTTTATAGATAAATTTTCGAAACATGTAATTAGTTTTTATTTACCAGACAGAAATCACCAAACTATCATTAGGAAATTAAGACAATTTTTAGCCATAAAAGGTAGGATAAAAAAGTTCATTTTCGATAACGAATTTAATTCGCAAAGTATTCGAGATTTCCTGAATATTTCTTTTCATACTACTAAGCCCAACAGTCATACTGGGAATTCAGACATCGGGAGACTAAATAATTCGCTAACCGAACGAATAAGGATTTTAAATACGGAAGAAAAACTTCCAATAAAAACACAAGTCCTTAAAGCCCTTAGGTTTTATAGCACTTCTTACCACTCTACAATTAAAACGACTCCACTGGAAGTTCAGGAAAATAAAGTAGATCATAAAATCATTAAGGATAGATTAATACAAATGAAAAATAATATTCTCAACAAAAGAAATAGTAGAAGAGAAAATTATATAGAAACAAGAAACGAAGGCTTCATTAAAAATTATAAAAGTTTGAGACATAAGAACGAGCCAAAATTCGTCAGAGCTAATTTAGAAAACATTCATATGATGAGCGCAGAGGGTTTTCTACAAGTGAACCAAATCAGCTCCAACACAGGTTACACAATAATCCGACTCAGAGAAGTACAGATAGTTAATAATACGATTTCGGTTTTGCATATTATAGACACTGCAGAAATCGCAAGCATAATAAATATTCTAGAGAAAAATATAGAAAACATTGGCTCAATGAAAGGAGATCTGATAGCAAGAGAGATAAGTTTACTAAAAGCCAAATTGAGATTATTACTCCAAACAATAATATTAGGAAGAAACGTGGTGTAATTAATCTTGTAGGCAGTATACATAAATGGGTACAATGGACAACGAAGATAGGGAAGAAATAACCGAACACCTTAAAATTATCGATACAAATGACCATAACTCTTTTGGTACTTTAAATCACCAGATAATTGTAAATGAGCATTTCAATAGGAGTATTGACCTTTTGAAAACGACCATAGAATGTGACAGAGTAAAAATTGAACAGTCACTCAAAAATATGAAAATTAGAAATAACGAAATTATCCAACACTTACTATATTCTGATCATATGCATAAACTAAAGTCTATCGAAACACAAATAAACATTATTCAAGATAACATTGAATCTGCGAAATTTAATATGTTCCACCCTAATATCCTATCAACTGAAGAGATGGACAGATATAATATCGATTTTTTTCAAATTAAAATTAATTAGATTAGGCGTATTGACTCTTGATAGCAATAAAAAAGCAATTGCTATCAAAATACCTGAAGATTTTATTAATTTAGATCTAAAAGTCATTGTCATTTAAGGAAAACAAAGCATTTTTTGTAGAAATCAATAATTATTATTATTATTATTATTATGATTACTTGAAAAACAATATCTTAATTATTATTTTACATTGTAAGGGGAGCACTAGCTGCCAGGGCCTTCAGCTCAGAAATCAATAATATAATGTATTCATATAAGGAAAATAGTATTGTAAAAGATTTAAAGCGAAGTAAAAACTGCCTTGTAACGTGAAATTGCGAATTCATTTTTAACAAAAAAAAACTACATATGGAAGAAATAAAAGATGATACTATTGTAAAAAAAAAATGCAGATAAAATCGAATTGTTTCAAAATTGTAATGATAGAAAATTTACTTTAAATAAAAATTATCTAATTTCATTCAACAATTGTAACACAAATATTAAGAACCAAACCTTCCAAAATAAAAGAGAAAAATTAAAAAAAGACATATACCTATGAAAAAAAACAAAAATATACGAGTATATGTATATATTTACTTATACAATTTTGTTTTGTACTATTATTAGGACTCAGGAGAGGCCCCAATTTATGGGGGAGGAGTTACGTCCCCAACGCAACCCGATCCCTCACATTTAGTAAAATTAGTAAAGACGCTGATTCGGCGCATTTTTGCATGTACCGAACTGCGATCATAAAAGAATATTATTTTATTTAATGTAAAAAACAGCAACAAATGTATGTGTGTGTAAACAAGTTGCGTTAGTTAAAATATTCACATTCTATGCAATAACGTTATCGCTTAGTTTTTGTTATTGCATAGCGGATGGTCTCAAGTGCAGTTAAGGCTCCAAACGCAAAGTATGCTTGGTGACATGATTTGCACTTCAAGGCCAACTGAATAGTAAAATAGAGTAGAGAAAATATTTTAAGTTAGTCTAAGATCGAAGTGGTGGAATTAAGACAGAGAAGAGATCGAATTGAAAACATTCTCGTTTTAATTTAACACCATAACTAGCGTCATGCATTTAGTCCCACAAAATAGCAGCTTGAACGACCATGCGTCAGGGAACAAACGCCACAATCGAAACGCTAGAGGATTTAGTCAAAATAAGAACAGCTTTCACGTCGTTGCACAATCGAAATATTCTAACTCTTGTTACCTATATGGCGACGCACATACGAGTATCTTGCGTCATTGCTCAACCTTCCTCTCCAAAGATTGCTTTGAGAGAAAGTCTATTGTTGATAGAGCAAAACTTTGTTTGAATTGCTTGAGCAGGTCCCTTGCATTGTCGCAATGCACCAGCATGAAGAACTGTTTGCAATGTGGCCAACGGCACCACACCCTTTTAAATTTTCCGACTACAAGGCCCTCTCCGCAAAACGAAGTCACTCCATCAACATCTGGTGCTCTTTCCGAAGGAAGTTCTCAAACAAAAATAAATCATTTCGCTCCACCCTCTCGGCGTAAGAGCACGCCAAATCAAATAACGGCTCATCAAATGCCTGTATCTTCTATGTCAACGCATACTGCTCAACTACGTTCAGCAATTTCGACCGAATATGCTCCTCGTAGAGTGCTATGAGCAACTGCTCTTGTCTCGCTTGTGAATAACGTCACCGGCCAGGAAATAATGGTGCGCGCTCTCTTAGACCAAGGTTCCGAATGCACAATCATTTCGCAGCGAGTAGTTCAAACCATTGGTTTAACACATAACCGTACTTCGGCAGATATATCAGGTGTGGGCAGCAACGCCGCGCATCGATGCAAGTACACGGTCAGCTCCAGCATGCGCTCATGTGTGAACCCTACATTTAATGTGGTAGTCGACACCGCCTTCGTTTTAAATGCGCTCACCACCAAACTGCCAAGTCAAACTATTGAGCCACAACAGTGGTCACACATTCAAGGACTGCAGCTGGCAGATCCCAATTACTATCAAGCTCGCCGAGTAGATTTACTCATAGGAGCAGACATGTATGCCCACATTTTATTGCCAGACACACGTATTGGAAGGTTTGACGAACCTGTTGCCCAAAACACACATTTTGGATGGATCTTGTCCGGCAATACTACACCCATGACAAATAATTCTGCCAGAATTATTTGCAATCACACCACACTTGAATTAGAGTCACTTGTTCAACGATTTTATGAACTCGATCAAGTACCCATCGAGCGATCTCTCACTGCCGAAGAGTCATGGTGTGTGACACATTTTCAACAAACGCATGTGCGCCAACCAAATGGGAAGTATTTAGTGAGACTTCCATTAAAAAGTTTATTTGATGATTCTCAAACACTTGGGAGGAGGTCCAAACAAATTGCATTAAATCGATTTTATTATTTAGAGCGAAAACTCCAGCATAACGAAGAATTCATGAATAGTGATGGGACAAGGGTAAATACCCAAATGGTAAATTGTGTATTTAAATGTAAATACCCAGGTTTTTACCCAAGCACCTGGGTATTTACCCAAAATGTGGGTATAAATCAGAATAAAGAAAAATTTTAATAAATTAAAAGAATTTAATTTTTTATTATAAATTCGATTTTTTAATAAGAAATGAAATAATTTTTAAATTTAATCGTAATCGCTGTTCGCGAAATTCATATCGAGTAGAGTGCGTGATTCCTATAGAAGTTGAAGGGATATCGTCTTGAGTACCTTCTAGTGAAGAATTCATGTCAATTTCAAATTGAGTGGAGTGCGTGCATGCTGAAGGTGGTAAACTATTTTTAAAAAGCAAGTTCCAGTTGCACGATATACGAGTATATGTTATTTTTCCTGCTCTTTGTGTTGTTAAACGGTTCCTTTTTTTTGAGTGAATGAAGCTGTGGAAAGGAACGTTTAGTAGCAGCTGAAGTACAGGGAGCTGTTAAAATTCGAACAGCTAATTTGCTTAATTGCGTGCTTCCACAAATTCCTTTCCACCAAGTTACTGGAGAAATTTCATCCAAACAGCTCCAGACAAAAGTTTTTGCCCAGAAATCATTTCTGGCCTTGTAATTGGCAAAATCTGCCATTACATTTATGTTTAGCGCCTGTGACATTGTGTGAATGAATTCTAATGCATCTACACCCTCAGACGGATCAAGATCACTTCCTTGTGCCTTAGGATCTAGAAAATTCGCAGCTAAATGTATCGGTTTTATGGTTTTTTTAAATCGTGTATTGAATATGGTTGATAGCTCAGTTTTTTCGGCATCATTCAGTATCATTGTTGAAGCAAACTCTAATTCAAGTTTACTTTTAATTTCATTAAACGCGAAATATACCCTGTGTATATTAAATTCATTTGATTCGAGCTTACAAATCCATTCTGTAATGCAACCAAATATGTTTGAGCTTAAATTTAATTGCTCCCAAAAGATTTCGCTAAGTAACTGTGATTTTATATCGGCTTGTAGATTAATTTGTTCATGAACTGCTAAGACCTGAAGGGATGCTTTAGTTTTTATTACACTCTGCATTGAATAGAAGTAACTTCCCCACCTTGTTTTGGCTGGCAGTTTTAATTGTTCACCGATTCCTTTTTCTTTCACAATTTTAGCTAAAGTTGCTGTTATTACTTGGTTGTTTTTAATTGTTTTGATTATATTTACAACATATGAGTAATTCTTCTGTAAGGTATTGCATTTTAAAAAATCCCGACAAATTAAATTAGGACTATGCGCTACACAACCCATAGGCACAACATTCGGGTAGGCTTCTTTTACTATTTTGAACGCCTTTTGCATATTTGTAGCATTGCCACCAATTAACACAAAAAACTTTTGTTCACCGTATTCCTTCATAATTTTAATAATTTCCTGTGATAAATACTGAGCTGTATGCCGATTGGCCTGTGTTGACAGACTTTTCACAAATACAGTTTCTGGCTTTGCTATGAGAAAGTTTACAACACCTTCATTACGAATGTTACTCCATCCATCACATTGAATATGTAAAAAATTTGCTGCTTTTAGTTGCAGAGTAATCCATACTCATCTCGTTATAAATTTTATCCAAATATGTGCTGGAAATCGCTTTTCTAGTTGGAGTCTTGAAATGTGGATTAAGGTCCTTAAAAAAGTCCTTCCACAATGGATGCTCCACCATAGCCAAAGGAGCGCCGGTTACAAATATAACCTTAGCTAAGTTGTATTGTGGTAAATTTTAAGGAAATGCATATGTAAATCAGATGAAAGTGGAGAATCATTTACTGTCTGTATCTTGCTTATTGTCACTTAGGTGCAAGCATGTCTTGAACTCGTTGCTTTATTAATAATGGACACTTGATGCACGTTATTAAATGTTTTGCCATTTTATTTACATTTGCAAATTTGTACCGCTGTTCGCAATGTGAGCATGAAACTTCATTGCTACTTTCGCATCTATGAAAATGTTTCCAAATAGTTTTATTTTTCGGTCTTCCCATCATTTAAAATATAACAACACATATTTAAGAATGAATGAACCAAATTCTTTTTATGCACCTGAGGCTCAAGCTTGGGTTTCAAAACTTTAATGTTTCTAGTTGCTTCAGCATTGTTGTTGCCATCGCTCCCACTCATTACATTGAATTGCCATAAGCACGCTGATTAGCGGTTCTTATTAAGAATTGTTGTTGTGTTTGATGCAGTCAAAACTGCCTTATCTGAGCAAAACGAATCAAGAAATGTATAAACAAAATTCACTTAAAGAAAATATGTTCAAAATAAATTCGAAAATGTTCACATTTCTGTTACTCTACGTAACAACGAGTATTTGTTATTCAAATGAGTATTTACCCGAAATTAGATAAATACTCGGGTATGAAAGTGGGTATAAATGGGTAAATACCCAGCGTTGGGTAAATACCTAGGTCTAAACCCATCTCTATTCATGAATAATTTTTCCTCAATCAAATCACTCCTGCAAGGACAACGGAGGCCGAACATTGTATCAAAACGTTGGCAGATAAACCAAACTTCACCACATGTGTTTTACCGCACCACGCTGTGCTTAAAGAAGACAGCCTAACAATAAAATTCCGTATAGTATTTGACGCGTCTTGCAAAACAACCAACGAAAAATCACTTAATGACGTATTGTGTGTAGGGCCGGCTGTGCAGAATGATTTCCCAGCAGTTGTCTTGAATTGGAGAAAACATAAAAAAGCATTCACCGCCGATATACAAAAAATGTATCGGTGCATAGATATGCATATCGATGACTGCCAATATCAACGTATCTTATGGCGGAATGAAATAAACGAAATCAAAGAATACTGCCTTACCACAGTTACATTCGGAACGGCATCAGCTCCCTATACAGCAATACGAGTGCTACATCAACTCGCCGAAGACGAAAGGACGTCGTATCCACTTGCTGCACCTGTTCTCAAAAGTGAAATTTATGTAGATGGAGCAGTAATTCATCTGCGTTGTTCGATGGTATCCCAACCGAACATATGTCTAATAGCAATCTTTTAGAATTGAATAGTAGTGGTACTGTAAAAACGCTCGGTTTATGCTGGCAGCCCAATAAAGATGTTTTCAAATTTAAGATTAACTTCGAAATTGATTTTTCAGCTACAAAACGGTCAATGCTATCGACTATAGCTCGTCTCTTCGATCCACTTGGATTTATTGCACCAGTCGTGGTAGCAGCCAAAATTATCCTCAAATCGGCGTGGTCCCAAAAAATACAGCGCTACGACCAGACGTGCACATCTTTAGGATGGGATGAGTTGTTACCTCCGGATTTGAATGAGCGTTGGCAACAATTTCTAAAGGCATTATCCACGCTGCATTGAATTAATATGTTTTGGTGAAATTTTAGTTTTTAAAAATAAAATTTTATAATTGTATCTTAAAGCTATACGAAACCTCGCTTACTCGTAAGTGTTTATAATACCTCGCTTATGTGTTTATATCTCACTTAAATGTTTACAATAGCTGTGGCTGCTGGATGATGCGATTGGAATGTTTCACAACATCCCAAATGCTGACAGGACAGTTTTCAGAGTGCGCATTTAGGCAAATCTTCCAGCCGGGTGTTAACGTCACCCTTCGTTAATGATCAACATCCTAGGAATTGATCTTGAAGTTTTTGAATTTTGTTTACTGCTGATTCGATTGCTTTTCTTTTGCGCTTTTCTTGGAATTTTTTATAAAAGCTTTTTATTTTGATGATCGCAATTATTGTTGAAATTATTATTGTAGTTATTATAATGGTCCATAAAATTGGGTGTTGATTGATATCTTCATTTATTGGTGACAATAGGTCAATATTTTTAAATTTTAATTCTTTATTTTCACTTTCGATGTAGTCCAAGATTTCGATTTGTGTTGGTGGATTTATTCTTATTTGATTTAGTATATAAGCTTTATAGTTAACATAAGTTACGTTATCAATTTCAATTGAATCATTAAAAGATATTAAATATGTTCCATTTAATTTAACATTATTAATTTTCTGGATACCACTTAGCAATATGGTTCCGTATTTAATTATTTCGATATTTTTATTATTTTCTTTAAGCAAATTACATTTGGATTTGTTTTTATTAAGTAAATTTATTATACAGGAGGTTTCGTTCAATGTCTTACAATAAATATGGTTTAACTCTATTTTACAATCAATTGTTGCTTTATATTTGTTATTACAATTAGCAACATTTTCGCGATCAATTTGGATTTTTCCATTTCCATTATTTATTCCTTTAACAATATAATTGGTACATATATGATCGATTATTGGGTATTTTATGTAAATAACTATTACATCATTATTTTGAATAATCTTAAATTTAGATACATTAAGTATATCAACTAAGGATAGTTGTTTTTTCTCTGTCTTTATTATTTCACGAATTTCCTTTGTATTAAGTACCAAAGTATTTAAAATACCTAGTTTTCCTAAATTTATTGTTTGTATAAGATTATCAAGCTCTATAAGTAAACATCTATTTCTCTGTTTTAAAAAGTATTGGTATGGAGAAGTTTCTTTAAATTGATTTAACCTGTTTGTCAAGTATTGTATTTGTTCGGAAATTTTTGTGTTAATTGTAAATTGTCTGTTATTGTTTTCGACAAGTTCTCTAATTTTCTGTTCTACTCGTACTTGGTCGTCGTGGTCAGGTGTCCCCGCAATCCACTTCCAAATAGTGCCCAGTTCATTTATTCCCCGTCTCATTCTATGATGTACTGTTAGTTGTTCGAGAAGATGTTCAATATGACTTAGATCCATTTCGGTAGCTTGGTTTTGAGCTGAAGGTTCATTGATCAAATTCATATTTTTTCTTGTATTATTAATCATTTCTTGATACTGTGTGCAGTTTGCAATGTGAAAAATTTCTCCATAATTTGAATATGTTGCAGTTAAACCATCTTCGATAAGTACATAGGGTTCACGAGTATAGTCTATTATGTCTGCTGTTGAGACTCCAATGATTAAAAGTAAAAATAGCATCTGTAATTATGATTTGATATTATCTTTATGAATAGTGTTATTTCTATTAGTGATTATTTTATTCTTTAAATTCTCTTGCACATAGGCTTTTTTATATTTCGGTGCCACTTTATTTACGCGTCTATCTGTTTTAATGAATACCTTTTGGCCTACCTCAAAATTTCTTTCTTTTCTCTTTTTATTA
Organism: Clusia tigrina; assembly: GCA_920105625.2. Lineage (NCBI taxonomy): Eukaryota > Metazoa > Arthropoda > Insecta > Diptera > Clusiidae > Clusia > Clusia tigrina. Next base: position 122,868,593 of record OV050032.1, on the reverse strand, counting down.
TGGTACTCTAAGTCCTTTACCTGCTTTTCTCTTAAGGTATTATTAATATTTTCGTATAAGTTTTGATTAAAAAATATATCTTTTGGTTTTTTATTAGTAACAGAGTGAATTGTTTCGTTATATCTCATTGTAGATAATATGACAAGTTCTCTGATATCACTAATGTTTCTTTCCAGTTTCATGCATTTAATAATTTCCGTAAGGAATGTACCCTTTCAATTTGACCATTTGATAATGAATGATTAGTCGCAGTAGTTTTTAAATGAATTCCATTATTTCTATACATTTGTTTCATAACTTCACTTGTAAAGGTTGCCTCATTATCTGAATATATATTTTCTACTGTGCCAAATGTTTGAACTATTTCTAATAATATATAGAGGCTAGACTATTTTTGATTGAACATGTCTAACGATTAGATACTTTGAATATTTGTCAATGGCTGTTAAAAATATCTCACGATCTATAAAGAAGAAGTCTATATGTAACATTTCACCCACCCTTTGTGGAATTGGCGTCTCGCCAATGGGTTCTTTGGATGCCCATCATATTTTATTTGTTGGCATATGTCACAATTCTTCACAAACTCTTGAAATCTTTTTTGTGCTGTTGGGAAAAAATAGTCTATTAGGAGTTGTTTATAATTTTCCTTAGCATTTCTATGAGCTCTAGTGTGAAATCTATGTATTAAATCGTCTTGATCGTCCGGATTTGTTATATCCATTACCATTTTTGTCGTATGTACAAAAGATTGTTGTGTAAAATGTCTTTTTATTTCTGGCAATGTTCTTCCTATTATTTCTGATGTTGCATAAATTGCTGTTATTACATTTGGTTTCAATATTTTTTTAATTCTTGGATTAATTTTAAATGTGTATCGAATCTTATTTCATGTCTCCAAAAACTTTGAAATATTTGTATTGATGTCAAGTTCGTTTCTATTGGGTGTTCTTCTAGTATTATCTGCTGTCGGAAACAGTTAACTGGTGCATTTACTCTTTTAATTGAGTCATTATCACTGCTTTCTTGAGAATGTATTGTCTGTTCGTCATCACTTAAATTATTAATAAATTGTCTACTCAAGGCGTCTGCTACAACATTTTCTTTGCCTGGCTTATACCTTATTTCTGGTGAATATTCCTCAATAAAAGCTTTCCGTCTTTTTAGCTTTATATTTGGATTATTATCACTTATAGCAAAGGTTAATGGTTGGTAGTCTGTATTAATTATTAAATTTGATAATCCGTATAAATAATTTCGTAAATTTTTTAATGCCCAGACTATGGCTAACATCTCCTTCTCATTTGTTGCATTCTTTTCTGTTTCACTTAAACTCCTACTAATGAAAATAATTGGTTTTCTTTCTTGTGACAAGACTGCGCCTATGGCTGAGTTACTTGCATCTGTGGTTAATTCAAAACCTCTACTAAAATCTGGTTGTGTTAGTACAACATTTTCACAAAGTTTTTCTTTTATTTTTTTGAAAGCCTCTTTAGCATCACTACAAAATGTAATTTTCACATTTTTGCTATGATTTTGACCTATTTTTCCATTTGGTCCTTTTAAATATTCAGTCATTGATTTGGCTATAAAAGCATAATTTTTCACAAATTAATATCCAGCCAAACCGAGAAATGACCTTAGCTGTCTAAGCGTCTTTGGTTCTGGAAAGTTTTTTATAGTTTCTACTTTTTTAGGATCTGTTTTTATATAATTCTGTGTTACTAAAAAACCAAGGAATTCAATTTCTTTTTTGAAGAATTTTGACTTCTCTTTTGATATTCGCATATTAGCATTATTTAATGATTTTAGTACTTGATTAATATGATCAATATGTTCTTGTTCTGTTTCTGAATATATTATTACGTCATCCATATAGATATGCCATATTTTCCCTATAGAATCTCTCAAAATGTCATCTATTGCTCTCTGAAATATTGAAGGCGCATTTTTGAGACCGAATGGCATTCTATTAAATTCATACTTTCCATTATTAACGGAAAAAGCAGTTTTTTCTTTATCGTCCTCATTGATAAGGATTTGGTGAACACCACTTTCTAAGTCAAGTGTAGTAAAATATTTTGATTTTCCAAGATTGGACAAAATTACACTGACGTCCGGGATCGGATAACGATCAAAAATTGTATTCTGATTCAGTTTTCTATAGTCTATGACTAATCTTTGTTTTTTACTACCGTCCTCGTTAAAACCTTTTTTTGGTACCACCCATACGGGGGAATTGTAAGGTGAACGCGATTGTCTTATTATATCATTTTTTAAAAGTCGCTGTATTTCGTCATTTACAAACTCATTTGCTGACAATGGATAAGGATATCCTTTTGACCATATTGGTTCAGTAGTTTTTGTACGGATTGTTGCTTTTACTTTTGTATTGAAAGGTAAGGAAGTTTCTTGGGTCGAAAATGATATAGAATAACATCTAATAATTTTTAATAATTTATCTCTCATTTCTTCAGAAACAGTCTCATCTATGTTGAGATTATTTATTTCTTCAGATTCATTATAATTCAACTTTTCAATTTTATTGTTTTCATATTCTAATTGAGTTTCTTTCAAATTAAGATTCCCATTTATTGTTTTTAATAGCTCTATACCTATTATTGCATCATAATGCTTTAATTCTGGTAATTCATAAAAAATAGTTTTTACCCCGAAAATATTAACCATATAATATGTTTTAATTATCGTTCTCCCATGTATTGAACTTACGCACTTATGTGGTATTATATCAGAGGGATTATTAAATGTATCTTTTTTGCAATAATTCTTATTTGTCCCAGTATCAATTTCAATTTTGAGAGTCTCCCCTGTCACTCTATTAGTTTTAATTAGAAATGGAAGACACTCTTTTTAATCTAAAAATTATCTCCTTCTTGCATATTATTCATTCTGGGTTCCTTTACTACCACGTTTCTTTGTTGTGAAATTTGTGTAGAACTCTCACATTTAATGGGTTGTCCCCGATTATAGTTATTAAATTGATTATATTGTCCAAAGTTTCTTGGTACCCAATTAGTATTATAATTCTTTCTCGCTTGGAAATTGTTATTCAAATTATCATTATTAGTATTTAATTTATTATAACCTGTATGATTCCTAAACATCGAAGATTCCCTATCTACCTCCATTGGCTGTGGTTTTGGCTGATACAAATTTTGATTATATTTGTTATTACTAATATTATGTTTCGGAAATCTTACATTATTTGAACTATTATTTTGATTTCTTGGATATTGATGTTGCTCGAAGTTCAGAGCAAATCTATTCATTATTGGATTGAAGCTCCTGTGCCTTTGCCAATGCATTTGGCAAATCTTTAGGGCCCAGTGAGAAAATTGTGTTTGAAAGTGGGTAATTAAGACCCGTAATGAAAACTCTGAGTGCTGTTTCCCGAGCTTTAAAATTCATTGCTTTAGTGACGTCATTATTATCGCCTGTTGTCATTATATTTTTATTTATGAGTAAAGTCAATTTCTCATTAACTTCATTGTAATATTCAATTAGGGACTTTCTTCCCTGCCTCAAGATTGATATTTCCTGTTCTATTACATCTACTGACCGTTTGTCCGCATACGCGAAATCTAATCTTGCCAAAATGGCATCAACATTTAGAACCGTACCATGTGAAGACAGTACTGCATTTGCGGGTCCGACAATTTTATTTCTCAAAATTGTGGTTGCCGTGTAGTATTTTGAACTACCTACATAACAATTATAGATCTTCATCACATTTATAGCTGCTTGTCTCCAAGAGACATAATTGTTGGAACATCCATGAAATTCCGGCAAACTTTTTACCGCATCAAGAGACTCATTACAATTTACCGAAGGATCTATCTTTATGTCCTCATATTCTACAATTGAGTCTATTACTTTAAGAGTTTGTATTTCTGTTGTCAGTCTATCTATCTGTGCTTTCAAACTTGCTGTCGCCCTTGCAACTACTTCGTTTATCTGGTCTACTGTTAGAGTCGTCATGTTTAAATTTTTTAATAATTTTTTTAAATCGTCCAGTTTAACTATTTTGTCTTGTTTAATTTCGGACAGTTTTTAGTTTTATGGTCCTGCCACAATAATCGCAATATAATAATCTGGTATATCCTTTTTTGCTTTTTTGAAAAAAATTTAACATCTCAATGTAAAGCTCTTTTTAACACTTTTGTACTTATTTTTTCTTACTCTATAATACTTATTTATATGTATATATATAAACTTAACTTTATTCAGCTTACGGTGTCCTTGCGGTGTCCTGAATTTAGTTTGTGGATAATTTTTTATATGTTTAGTTTTTTATATTCTGGAGGGTCTGACTTATACCGAAGTACAGATTCGCAAAATTATTAATTCTGTTATAAAATATCTATTATTAATTAAGATGTTCTATTTGAAATTTAAATTATAATTTGTTATATCTTGGAGGGTCCTGAATTAGGAATCGCAAGATTAAATTCGTTTGATTTATAAAAAGTTTTCTTTAAGTGTTATTTATTCTTTTTTTTTTGATATCCCACGATGATATGGGCTGTAAATTCCTTTTCCTCAAGTGGTGGGTACTTGTTGTTTTTTTTTGTTTGTGGTCCCAGGATGGCACTCGTCAAATATCCGTATATATTTATTTCTCCTGGCAGGATCGCCAATTAATATGTTTTGGTGAAATTTTAGTTTTTAAAAATAAAATTTTATTTCAGTTATAAGTTTACGTATGAACTTATTCAATGTGAGTTTACTTATGAACTGTTTGACAATTGTATCTTAAAGCTATACGAAACCTCGCTTACTCGTAAGTGTTTATAATACCTCGCTTATGTGTTTATATCTCACTTAAATGTTTACAATAGCTGTGGCTGTATCACAACATCCCATGCTGACTGACACTGACATCAACATGCTGACAGGACAGTTTTCAGAGTGCGCATTTAGGCAAATCTTCCAGCCGGGTGTTAACTCATTGCAGCATCACGGTGCCAAGATGGCTGCAATACGAGCCAACATCCGTGGAATCTCTACAACTTCACGCCTTTTGCGATGGCTCCTCGTCTGCGTACGCAGCATGCGTTTATCTACGCGTAAAATGCACTGATGGTAGAGTGTTCACAAATCTACTAATCGCAGAAAGTAGAGTCACTCCAGCGAAACCTCTTACGATCCCGCGCGTCGAGTTGTGTGGAGCAGTTCTAGCAACCGAATTAATTGATTGGACCAAGCAATCATTGTCAGTACCCAACGCGAATTTAGATATATACTATTGGACAGATGCAACTATTGTATTATACTGGGTAAATAGCGACCTGAGCCGATAGCAGACATGGGTGGCAAACCGCATTGGTAAAATTTTACGAGCATCGTCTCCGTCACAGTGGAGTCATGTTGACACACTTCAAAATCCCTCCGACTGTGCCACACGTGTACTAACACCAACGAATTTATCAACATTTAAACTATGGTGGAATGGTCCAGGGTGGTTGTTGCAGTCAGAAAAAGATTGACCAAGATTTTACGCTAAAAAATTACTTGTCAATGAAGAAACAGCTGAAATCAAACCCAAGCAGTTGCGAGTACACGTTTTAATTTGCCAAGACTCTGCAATTTTCAAATACTCTTCGCTGAATCAAACGTTACGCGGCTGCGCCTACATTTTTCGTTTCGCTCACAACAGCCGTGCCCAAGGTCGGTCCCGTCGATGTGGGCATCTTATTACAACAGAGTTAAAGCAAAGCTTAATGAAAATAGTCGCTCTGGTGCAACAGGAAGCATTTTCCAAAGAAATTTACTGCGTTGGAAATGATAGACCACTACCAAACGGCAGTAAATTGACAAACTTAAACCCCTTTCTTGACGACCAACAAACTCTGAGAGTGGGTAGCCGAATTCAACGTTCAAATCTATCATTTGATCAGAAACACCCAATAATCTTGCCAAACAGTCACCATTTGACTACGCTGGTAATTGACAATGCAACATTACATGGCGGTGCCCAATTAACCTTATCATATTTACGGCAACAGTTTTAGATTATTAATGCAAGGCGTGCTGTTAAGCAACATCTTCGAAAATGTATCAAATGCTTTCGCAACAAACCAGAAGTGGCGTATCAACTTATGGGGCCTCCCATTCCACCGAGTTAATCCACCACAGCGTCCATTCCTAGCGACTGGTGTCGATCGAAAATCTTCGAGATTCCGTGGGAACACGACATACAAAGGTTACATCGCTATCTTTATTTGTTTAGCGACCAAGTGCATTCATCTGGAAGCTGTTACAGGAATGTGAACGGAAAACTTTTTGTGGGCTCTTCAAAGGTTCATCGGACGTCGAGGAATCTGCCGGGACATTTATAGCGATTGCGGAACAAATTTTATAGGCGCAGAAAAGGTACTACAAGCAAGTCAACGTGAATTCACTGAGGCAGTAGAACAAGAAATCGTGCCGAAATTGGCAATCCAAGGAATTCAATGGCACTTCAACCCTCCCCACTCACCCAACTTTGGTGGTTTGTGGGAAGCCAATGTGAAATCCGTTAAATACCATCTAAAACGAGTAACCAGTGGTACACGACTCACTTACGAACCTCTCTCAACTCTTCTTGTGCGCATCGAGTCATGTTTAAACTCCAGGCCTCTATGTCCTTTAACGTCAGATCCGGAGGACTTAATGGTGCTTACGCCCGGGCATTTCCTCGTGGGAGCCTTACAGCTTTCAGCACCGGCAGCAGCACCAGCTGCTATCGTATCGCTAAGCCAGCAGTTCATTCAAACACAACGAATGCTACAGCAATTCTGGAAGCAGTGGACATCAGACTGGTTGTCCCACCTTCAAACACGGCCAAAATGGTGTCAGCGTAAACCGAACCTGCAGCTGAATGATTTAGTTATCGTAAAGGATGATAGATTACCACCCAATGAGTGGATCTTGGCGCGCGTCATCGAATTGCATCCTGAGCTAGACAACTTAGTCCGAGTGGTGACCATCCGTACCCAACACGGCACCTATAAACGCTCAATAACAAAGCTCTGTCTTCTACCGATTTCCTCATACACTCAAGAAAATTAACCTTACTTATAACTCGAAACATCAAATAGCACTTAGCATACTTTACGTCATTATCCTTTCCCAACGACTTTTGGTCCCGTTGCACAAGATACGTTTGATATGATCTTCCCTAAAGGAAATTGAGCACACTATTCCAGATTTCGTCATCATTCTGGTTCCCAACATGGGGGCGGTATGTACGGTTTCGAAAAAGAAGAGAGAGAGAGAGAGAGATGACAACGCACCGACATGGACACGATGCTCTCGAAGACGAAGTAAAAATTAAAGTGAGTCATTAACACTCAAGAAGTTCGGTTGTGCAGTTTATACAGTTTACTCTTCGAATATTTTAATATATATTGTTACTTAACCCAGTTTGTCCATTTGAATTGTTTTATTTTATAAACATAAACTAGTGAAAAAAAGAACAAATAACCCCATTACAGTGCATTTTGCACAGCAGCCCTGTGCAGAACCCTGTAATAAGCGACCAAAATCATGCAACGAAGTCAACAGCGTAAGATAACAGAGGAAAATATTACACAAACAATTGTGCTACCAGCTGACCACAGTTAAAATAATGCGCTTTGCCAAAACAGTGCCTAACGCAATGAAATGAATTTACGACAAGAGATCGCGACAGAAGTTGCCGACTGCATTACCCCGACAAATAACCCACTAACAACATCCAAAAACGAAGGCAAAGCACTAAGTGGAACACGACATACCGATCGCTAAGCGCGCCACCAGTGCGGACAAAGCATAAAGAGGAGAAGACAAGGAACAACAACAAAGCGTTGAAGGGGGCCCAAGGTGCAAAATATAACAGCGAGAACACAACAACAAAAGTGCTGAAGATGGCCCGAGGTCAAATTCAAACAATAAGAAAAATGCGGGAAACGGTAGCAACATGCAACAGTACGAGTTCACAGACAGGTGCCACAACAAACAACACTTCCCGCACAACAACACTTATTGGAGGATCTACACTGAAGCTGGAGCATAAAAGCAAGAGCAACTGGCAGCTCAGCCGCTTTCTTTCTGTATTAGGCAACCAAGATCGTACTAAGCTATTTCCGACGCACAATTTTTTTGAACTCCTGCAGTTATACTGGAATTGACAAACGTTACAGAGACTAGTTGGGAATATAAAAGAGTTTATGGTTTATAATCGATTCTCTGCTAGAAACCCAAATTTACAAACGCTACAGAAGCTAGGGGAATTCTAAAAGAGTTTATGGTTTATAATCGATTCTCTGCTGGAAACCCAAATTTCCAAACGTTACAGAAGCTAGAGGATACTAAAATAGTTTATGGTTTATAATCGATTCTCTGCTAGAAACCCAAATCCATCCCCTTTGCGGGAGCGTCTCTCGCTGTAGCAAGTACGATTGCCTCTTGTCGGCATTGGTGAAATCCATTCGCGACAGGATGACAGCGAAATTACTGGGTGTGTTCAAGCAGGTGAGGAGGGTATCGACCTCCCCACTATTTGCCGCGTATCAGGTGAACCGCATGATAGTGGCGTACACTAAGCTCCCTGCCTCGGAAGCGCTCATACGCCTTATTGGCTGCGATCGCCATTGAACTTACGCAAAGATTGTATGAGGACAAAGGAATCGTCGCCCTCAACTTTACTGAAGACAACATCTTCGAACAAAACAGGAGTTGGGCCCGGTTTCCGCAAATCTTGACTTTCTGCTCGAAGGGATTCCATCTCCCTCTGGCTCTCTAAATACAGCCGGTATTTATGAGGGCCTCATACACCGCCACATCACTCCCAGGCAACCTCCTCCTTCCTGTCATTACCCATGACGGGAGATACCACAAATAACAATGGAACAAAGGAAAAAAGGAATTCTCAAATGTCAGAATCCTAACAGATTCTACAGCGCCAAATCCTCGAACCAAACCCGGGAACAAGAGCGCAACAGTCTCGCGATTACAATATTAAATTATTTATCTGGATATTAATTAATATAACTATATTTCTTGCAGATGTATAAGGCCCGAACGACAAACTATTGCTCTACTGCAGATAATGGAAAATATTTATTTTTTATTGCTAAGAATTCTATAGAGAATCTATTGAACCTAATTAGCAGTTCCGCAATAGTCGGGCGTCAGGCCAGATATTACTTGCTAAGACAATATTTTTGGCAGTTTAGCTCGCACTTATGACTAAAATATGATTAATGAAATTCAATAGTACAGCCTTACATTAATATCAGCTGCGGATGTATTGTTGGAACGACGGCTTCAGCAGGGCTCTACGGGGAGTTAGTTCTCTGATCGACAGCGCCTTTTTCGTTGCAAATGTATGATTGATGACTTGCTTTATCAGGCCAACGTAACGACTTTTGCGCTACAGTTTCGCTACCTTGTCAGTGGTATATCAGGCATATCCCTCCTTTCTCGCGACCGAGATACTGTAGTCAGGGGTAAATTCGGCTCAATGGGCAGCGTCTTTATCTCGATTAATTAATTAATTAATTGAAGGTAAATAAATAGCTCTCTGTACATCGGTTGACATTACGGGGGCTTTTGACAATGCTACTTTCAGATCAATTGAGGAGGGGATGAACAGGAAAGGTGTACAAAGACTGATCATAACATGGGGTCTCAATATGCTGAAAAACAGAACAACAATCTTTGAAACAGGGACAGCAAAGCTAATTGTCAGGTCAACCAAAGGATGTCCCCAGGGGGCGACCTATGGTTATTGGTTATCGACGAGCTCTTACAAACTCTCAATGACCTCGGATACGAAGTTCAGGGCTTTGCGGATGATTTGATAATTATGGCCAGAGGCAAGTTTGACTCTACCATAACAGATTGCATGCAACTAGCTCTTGACATCAGTTAAAACTGGTGTCAGGAGAAAGGACTATCGATAAATCCAAATAAAAGAACCTTCACCAAAAGAAGGAAACTGAATCTGGGGACCTTAAGTTTAGGGACCACGAACTTAACAATGTCCAATGAAATGAAACATCTGGGAGTAATCCTAGAAAAAACTCTAACTTGGAAAAACCACTTATCATACATACCTAGTAAAGCCTTAAGAGCGAGCAACCTATGCTTGCCAGAGGTTATACGGTAAAACATGGGCACTACGGCCAATAATGATGGCGTGGTTATATAAAATAATAATAGTACCAATGATTACATACGCTTCGTTGGTATGGTGGCCAAAAGATAACCAAACAAAAGCTCAGATGACCCTTAACAAGATTCACCGTATAGCCTGTTTGAGTGTGACGGGAGCAATGAGAACGTGCCCCACACTAGATTTTGGAATGATCACTGGACTGACTCCTCTACACCTTGTAGTTAAGAGGATAGCGGCTAGCGCGGCCCTAAGGCTACCTAATCTAGCCCATCTTAAAGAAGGTAACCTATCGGAGCACGCAAAGATTCTGGACAGTCTGGAATTCTCCGTGCCTCATTGTCTTCGACAAAATGGACAGAAAATTAGACTTCTCCAAGCACTTCAAAGTTGTCATCAGTGACCGTCCAGCTTGGAGAAATAATGAAATAATAATAAAACACGACTCACAGTTGTAGTATACAGATGGCTCCAAAATGGAAGATGGCAGTGCAGGAGCTGGAATTGTAGGGCCAAATTTTCAAAAAGCAATTGCAATGGGAAAAACAGCTTCCATTTTTCAGGCGGAGGTCGACGCTTTAGAGTTATGTGCTAGAGAATGTCTACGCAGGGGTACACGCAACACCAAAATATGAATACTTTCAGATAGCCAGGCAGCTCGGAAATCATTAATAAACTTCTCATTCCAATCAAAGCTGGTCTGGGAATGCTCTGAACTCCTCAATACTCTAGCAGCGAGAAACTCTGTTACGCTAAAGTGGGTACCGGGACATGAGGGACATGAGGGCAACGAAATGGCAGACTCTTTGGCAAAAAGGGGCGCAGACACTGCCTCCATAGGTCCAGAACCCTTCTGTGGGGTAAACAGTAGCTTCACAAATAACTTGGTGTGCGAACTGGAAAAAGGAGGTCTATAGACTAAATTACCTGAATTATCTGAAAAAAATAGGTGTGGTAGAAGACAATTCCTGTCGACTGTGTCAAGAGGAACAGTAAACAGCAGAACATATTATATGTACTTGCCCAGCGGTGGCAAGACGCAGACATAATTACCTAGGCAGTGGGTTCGTATCTCCAAATCACCTAGTTAAAATTAAGCCCACAGTAGTTACGAGATATATAAATAGTCTAGGACTGTTTTAGTTGGGTCCGAGGCTGCACAATAGATCTCTTAGGTCGCGGTGTTCTTTTAGCCTGTTAATAATAATAATAATAATTAATTAATTAATGTTTTCGTAGGGAACTTCTGCCAACTCACGATTTCAACGAACTATACCCTGAACTTACCCCGCGACCTCTTACTTCGTCGTTGACAGCTAACACTCGATGGGCGGTCATGTCTAGCTGGATCTCCTGATGCGTCTCTAACCCCTGAGGGAACTCCCGCGATGATGTCACCTTTGTTGATTTCTTAAGAGTTCGGGACGCCTTCTTCCCCGAAGTTAAGCTGGTTATTGGTTTGATTCTTGTTATTGAGGTGACTATAGGTTGCTTTCCAAATTAAGTTCACGAAGCCCAATTTATTTGATTTTAAATCCGGTTTATTTAAAATGATTTATAAGATTTTCCAACCAACACTGTTTGATTTCCCAATTTAATAATTTCTTACAATTAAGTTGACATTTCTTATTCACTTCACTATACTTAATTTGGGTCGAAGAGGAAAAATGGACCATTTATAGATTAATTTGTATATAATTGGAGTGCTCGAAGACATGAATTTAACGCGAACGTTGACGGCGATGAATTTAAAAACGAGCAATCAATTACTATATTCGTTAGAGAGTTAATTAGGACAAACAATGAACACAAGGACTCGCCTTGAAAGCAGAAAGGCCCATCATCGGAAAACGACATCATGTGCCATTTGCGAAACGTGTACCCTTGTATGAAATCTTAGAAAATCTACGAACGAGTACAATAATAAGGAAAATTTCACATCCAAACGCAGTTTGTCTGTAAGGAAGCCAACGGTGAAACACGAATTTGTGTCAATTGCCGTGCTTTAAACGCAGTCACGATTAAAAACAATACAATATCCAATTGTAGAGGACCAACTTTCACGTTTGACTGGAAACAAATTTTTCACGACACTGGATATGATAATGGGGTATTGCCAAACATCATTAAAAGAATACATTAAAATATTAACAGCACATTTGACACACGAAGGCTTTTTTGAACACAACGCCATGCCATTTGATTTGGTAAATGCACCGATGTTATTTGCAGAAACCATAGTGATCCACATGATTCACACCATGAAATACCGCGACAAAATAGTCAACTATGTTGATGAAGGCTTTATAGCTACGAAAATGGCTATATACGAGGTATGATAAAAAAATAACCGTTATTGTGTGATCAAAAAATAAAGTATTTATTTATTCATCAACAACTATCTTGTCCCCTTTAAAGTAATTCCCCTCAGAAATGTAATTCCCCACTTATGCCAGCGTTTTTTTCAATCCTCGAAACACTTTTGAAACGCTTTTTTTGGTATCGCCAACAGCTCCTGTTTCGATTTCTCTTTTATCTCCTCAATCGTAGCAAAACGCTTTCCTTTCATCGGTGTCTTCAGTTTTGGAAAGAGGAAAAAGTCAGCGGGGGCCAAGTCCGGTGAATACGGTGGTTGAAGCATGATAACGGTTTTGTTTTTGGCCAAAAACAGCTCCTGAGCGATGTCCATGCGACGTTGTTTTTGCTCAAAATTTAGCAATTTTGGAACAATCTTCGCTGCCGCACGTTTCATGCCTGAAACATCCGTAAAAATTGCTTGGCATGAGCCGAACGATATGCCAACATTATCAGCAACCTCTCTGATAGTGATTCGACGATTATCCAAAATCATTTTCTTCACTGCGTCAATGTTTTCATCGGTTGTTGACGTGCTCGGGCGACCAGGACAAGCATCGTCATTGACATCTTCTCGGCCTTCCTTAAACCGGTTATACCACAATTGAACTAGTGTTCTGCTCTTAGTAGACTCGCCAAAGGCCACAGTCAACATTTCAAATGTCCTTGCGCATTTAATTTCATTTTTTACACAAAACTGAATACAGTTTCTTTGATCCATTTTTTCTAATAGTACAAAATCGAAGAGCACACCAAAACACGACTAACCTTTTTATCTGTCAAAAACAAACTTACAATCCAAAATGGTTGGTATTGCCAACATATATAACAAACATGTGTACCAACATAAAAATAAAAAAATGCGAACATCGAACATACGTAACTCACGAAAAGATGAAAATAACGCTTATCTTTTGATCACACCTCGTATATGGATGTCCTAAAAGCTGAGACCATCCAAATGCACTTATGTGACTAAATCAATGGCATTCTTAAGCCACAAAATTGACGAGATATGAAATACGTCCAGGAATGGAAAAAACCATATATACGAGAATTTGCACGACCAATGAATACAACGGCTGTACGTCAGTTTTTTTTGGACTGACCGGGTTCAATCGGGTGAGAGAATTATAAAGAGGATCACGGCTAGCATCAAAAATGTAACGACTATAGTATTCAGATTGCGGATCTATATCGTAGAACAGTAAAAGGAAACAGATTAGTAGTACCAAAAGTGGTATGTTGGCGAATGACAGAATCATGTCTTGACAGAGCAGGCCACTTTGGAGTTCAAAAGACTTTGTTCAAGTTCTTTTGTTTCCCACTTATTAACAGTATGTTAACAGTTTATTTCGTCATTTCCAGAATGTTGCCGCCACAAAGTGAAAGGAGGAAAAGAGAACTGGAGGTACATGTGTCAGCGACCCATCTTCCAATACCTACGTTGGAAGGACCAGGTTCAAGAGGACCTGGCTGCACTTGGCGCCAGCGTGCGCGAAGCAGGGACGACTGGCGGAGGCTAATAACGCGGCAATGATCAGAAATGGTTGTACGCCAATTATGATGATGATGATGATGGCTATCCTAGCAGGCTCTCATTAATTTTATTACATGGCCCACACGACCCAGTACAACATAACATAATTTCATTACATGGCAATCCTGCCAGACTTATAATCTTATTACACTATATTATTTTTATTGTTAAATAAAATCTGGGTGTGGGCTGACCAAAAGCGATATATTTGTAAGAGGATTGCTTCTAATGTAGAAAATAGGAATGGAAGTTGAGGAAAAAAATTCGGCTACGACAGTGCACCACGAAATGAGACGAGTGATATGGATAAAGAAAACCATGAATCTTTTGCTGCACATTTAAGAACAACTTCTCCACTTTTAATTTTGCTAGAGGACAGTTTCGATAGCAATCAAGAGCTCCCAACCAGAGCTCCAAAAAAGAGGAGAAATCCAACCCCCATTTTGCCAACAAAATAAGCGCATCTACGATGAGACTAAGCGCCACAATTTGGAGATGGAGAAGTTGAGGAAACGTGAAGTGGAAGCTAAGATAGAGAACAATTGTCGACAATACTATTAATAACAATAATATAGCAATCCACTGAAAGACAAATATTTTTAACCACTATATTTTTTTTCAACTTTTTGCGAGTTAATTATAAAACCAAATCACATAAGAAACTCAGCTGTTTGTAAGTTCGAAGTGTGGTTTGTACATTCACTAAGATATCCGAATCCGCATAAATTGAGAATAGGAGGAAAAAATTCGCACTGAAAATAAAATCCCCGTGAAGAAGAATCCGCATGCGTATTTAGAATTGGGGTGATTATTTGGTATAACAAGCGAAGATTTACACGCTGTGGAAAAAACTGCATCAGCGGCATTCTAACATAAATTTAAAAAAAAAAACAAAAACCGAACGAAGCAACCAGCTAATTGCGTGCGTGAGAAATGTTTAGGATACCAAAGGAAGCTGACAGTAGCAGACTATTTCGATCAAACTCTTATAGAAAGAGATATAAAGTTATTGATAGAAAAGTTTATAAAATACTAGGTTATGTAAAAATTAGAATTTTAACTAATTAATTAAAGTGTATTCATAATTAAATTTTTAAAAATTTCAATTTTTAATGGGTAATTCAAAGTCCCAAGAAACAATCGTTGCCAATCAAAACAATTCTGTTATTGGTATTAACGATCTTTTTGGAGATACATCGTGTGAATAGTTAGTTGTTACAGCTATATTTTTGTAGCTTGTAAAGTAAATAGATACTTTAAGAAAAATGTCCGTAAGCAAGTAGGAAAAATTTCTGCTCCAACACAAACAATTGTATAGAATACAAAAAAAAAACAAAAAAAAAATAATTACTCTAACACCTATAAAGAAATCTAACATATATATAAAATTAACTAGCTTAAGACCATAGATGTCATAGCTGTAAGTCTTATTTTATTAAAATTGTAATTTTAACATTAGTATGAATAAATAAATAAATAAATAAATAAAAAAAAGAAACAATTTTTAAATTCTTATGGAAGCAACACAAAAATCTTTGCTTCTAATACTGTCTAGCCTACGAAAGTCATCGAACCGAAGGTATAGTAATGAAACGGTAGAGAAAAAAAAGAAGAGATTAAGTTAATAAAAAGGGAATTTACAAACGAATTTGAAAATAGCGAACAAGATAAAAATATTGTAACTAGCCATACGGAATTTAAAAAAAACTACGATACTTTAAATAAACTATTAATTGACCAATTACAGACAGACACTACCAATAATATATCAGCATTGAGCATTGACACTGCTGCAAAGGCAATACCAACTTTCAGTGGAAATCCAAAAGACTAGACAGTCTTGTAAAGATTTTTCCACTAGTATCTAGATAACTTTCATCTACGGGACAGAAAGACCTTGTTGAATATACATTTCATCCAACAAAATTAGAACGGCAATACTTGAAGAGCCAGAAACCCTCGATGCACTCGTTACTAGCCTTAGGTCTAGATATAAAGACACACAAGCACTGTCATAGTTGCCAGCAACACTTTCATCAATAACTCAGAGACAGTTAGTTACCCACTTCAAATTACAAAGACAAAACACTAGGCATTATTGAAGACTTAAATATATTGCAAATTAATGTACTTTGTGTTTCAATAACTGCAGCTAAAAAAAATCGGATAAAAAATTTAAATTATGCTACAGCATTAAACGTATTTAAAAGAGGTCTTCGTGAGGATATAAAATCTACAGTTTTCGCGGCCCAACCAGATACGTTTCCTAAAGCGGCTGAAATAGCTAACGACTTTGAAAAATGCCAAGACCCCAAAAATGTATTCCAATACAGACGGAGAGAAATGCAGCGTTCGAACCAAATACGTCGAAACCAACGTAATTATACAAGTGGTCTGCAGTACTCTTCGATCCAAAATTTTAATCATGGACGTTACTATAACACGTACAACAATTTCAGTACAAGACGCTATGGTATATATATATATATATATATATATATATATATATATATATATATATATATATATATATATATATATATATATATATTTTAGAATAGCATGAAAATATTGATATAGGATGGACGCCAAGTACTATAAGTCGTTCAATAAAATTTTTGTCGCAACGGCTTCTGGCTCCACAAAGTAAATATTTGGTGATAATT
This sequence comes from Clusia tigrina, assembly GCA_920105625.2. Classification (NCBI taxonomy): domain Eukaryota; kingdom Metazoa; phylum Arthropoda; class Insecta; order Diptera; family Clusiidae; genus Clusia; species Clusia tigrina. Next base: position 122,851,873 of record OV050032.1, on the reverse strand, counting down.
TTATATACTTATGTGATGCATTACAGCCTTTTTTAACTTTAGGCGTTACATGAAACAGGACGTACCAATATTTTGAAGATAGTCTGTTTGCCATGACACTGATAGCTATTTTTATCTGAGTGATAAGAATGGCTTCGGAAGAACTATGCAATTGAATTACGCGAATTTTACGTTTCCAGCTACGCATTCGGATTCATCAGATGATACAGCAGTAGAAGTGTATTCGAAATGGAAGGAGGGCGAAAACTTCTATCGCATTCTAAATTGAATGATTGGGTGAGAGATCTGGAGCTCACAAAAGAGAAATCTGAATTGCATGTATCTCGCATGAAACAATGCGGTTTTTTGGCTCCGGATGTGAAAACAACAGTTTTTAGGACCTTACGAAATTGGAATTCTTTTCAGTGGATTTTCTTGGAAACAATAAAAGTCCAAATTATGAGAAAATTTTTGAAGACTCAAAATTTACGCAATAATTGGTATGAAATTCATTTCATTTCATTTCTATGGGAAAACCTAAATTTCTTTTATTTTTCCAAAAGGCGTTAATATGTCCTTGAAGATACATTTTCTTCCTTCACATTTAGATTTTTGTCCAGATAATCTTGGAGACTTAAGTGACGAACACTGAGAGAGATTCCATCAACAGATGAAATCTATTGAGCAGCGGTATCAAGGATTTTGGTATGAGGCACTTCCACATAAGAGAAACAAAAGCCCAAAGTAATAAACGACAGAAAAGCAACCAGAATTTTTTTTAATGTGTTAAAATAGTTTATAAATACTTTAAAATATCATCATAATTAAAAAAAATTATGATCCAACAATAAAATAAAAAAAACAAAAAAATCCAAAATATGGTGAATTTGGGTATTTTCACATAAAAAATTCTAACTTTCTTATTTATCCATTGATTTTCTTCAGTAGAACCTTTTGTTATTCCTAAAGGTGCCGACTCTACGGAAAAAATGAGAATCTTGGTAAATGATGCCGATTCAGAGGTTTCCCAGATGATTAATATTGGTCTAATTTTTAATTTTTTTTATCAAATATTTCCATAGGCGCTCCTAAGTTATGTAACCGATTTGAAAACCTTGTGAATGGCATATATTGCTATACGATTTTCTTTCATTTAATACACTACTGGGTCTGATCAGACTTTTGTAAAAGCAGATATTAGCAATTCAGTGGGACATTTTTTTTAAGAACCTAAAAAAATATATATCCGTCAATATCTCGATTTCTAACCCATAGAAAAAAATGGTTATGATTTTCGGAAACAGCGTGTAATTTTACTTTAGAAAAATATAGTGGCATCCGTTTCGTTTATTTTATAAATTTTTAATATTTTATAAACTAGCGTTTACAAACCCGCAGTTGGACAGTGTTATGTATAAAATATGCATTTTGATGGCATTTTGATTACGTTTCACTCCACTGGGAAGCTTGACAATCATATGGTGAAAACGAGATAATTGAGCGCATATTTTGAAGAATTGTAATATTCATATATGATGATAATATATAATATAATTAGAAATATATTATTTTATTTGAATATAAAATTTATTATTTTTCAGTCGCTTGCTATTGAAATTCATCCATTGTATTTAATTTTACCCGCTGGTCTGGCTTGCAGTATGGCTTTCCATTTACCAGTTAGTACACCACCTAATGCGCTGGTTGCCGGCTATGCTAACATTAGAACGAAAGATATGGTAAGTCTCTAGATAACATTTAATTGAATTGATTTTTAAGTAATTTTTCCTCAACATTGCAGGCAATCGCTGGTATTGGGCCAACCATAATTAGTATAATTGTGTTGTTTGTTTTCTGTCAAACATGGGGCTTAGTAGTCTATCCGAATCTAAACACCTTCCCAGATTGGGCACGTGCTGCAATTGTGAATGCCACTGTTTAGTTTATCGAAATATGAATTTAAAATTTAAAAATGAGAATTCTACAAAACGGCGTATATGATTTTTACAGGGCTTAGTTTCTTCTTTGCATTTTGATTATTTTATATTTTTACATACATATACATAAACACATAAAATTATATAATCAAATAAAAAAGTGCTAATTCTAAATTCGAAAAATCATATCCACCTTTTAGTAAAATCCCCTTAGGCAATTATATGATATATAATATTAAATAAGACAAAACAATAAATAAGTGTGACGGAAAGCATATATGTACATTATTATTAAGTACATGTAACATACACTTAAGTTAATATTGTAGTATTTAATAATATTGACTCATATGATGTTATAATTGCTTTCTGTATCTCATTTTAAAGTTTTTAAGAATTGTTAAACCGAACCTTGAACCATTTTGCCATTTTTATTAATGACGGTCACTGCTTACATGATTTATGTATCTATATTTGCATTTTATATATTTATATATATATATATATATATATATATATATATATATATATATATATATATATATAAATATATATTATATATATATATATATATATATATATATATATATATATATATATATATATATATATATATATATATATATATATATATATATATATATATATATATATATATATATTTCTAATTAAATTAGTTTAGTACAGCATTTACAGAATATTTTTATGTACGCATTACTTGCTTTCAAAAATACGCAAATCGTTTAATATCATATTTAAAAATTATTTAAGTTGTGCAAAATATCGTTTCACAAATAGACTGAATTCAATTACAATTAAAATAAAATACAAATATTATAGAATTATTGGAAACCAAAAAAAGAAATTGTATGCAATATTTTTAATTTGAGTAAAGCAAATCTGTTTATAATTCAATAAATTTATAGAATTGAAACTTCTAACATAGATTAATAAATTGCATTTTGAATATTTTGTATACAAATGATATTTAATAATTGTGTCAACTTTCACATAAAATTTGAATATTGTGGAAAGGTAAAATTTTCAATGAATGCTAACCATCTATTAGACATATTTAAACAATATTATTCTAATAAAAATATAATATATACAAATAAATTAATAGTTTGTATTATTATAATGATAAAATTTGTATCTGATCCACTTATTGTGAAGGTAAAAAAGAGCATACTGATGTTAATATATACGTTAGGTGTGTGTAGAGTATTTGTAATAGGTGGCACGACTTAACATAAGGATTCATTACTTACTTTATTTCAAGTTGCAGGAAGACTGATTTTTTGTGAAGAATGTTACCTTATTTATTTCCCCTTCACAAAATTCCATACGAGGAACACTATGTTTATCACTTGATGACTTTTTTTATAGGTAACAATTAGAAAAAATGAGTAAAATATATTAAATTATGGTGAATTGTTTCAAGCACATTTTTGGAATATTTTTTTTAAACAAATATGTTTCGTGTTTATTATATTCAACCGATCAAATACATTTTTTTAATATTATTATAATCCATTTACATTACACCTGCCTATTGACAATTAGTAATAGTTTTTAACATTTAGGAAATAGAGGTAATCTTAAACCAATATCTACGACTACATTTACATTTACTTACTAAGATTTTAGCATAAGTTAATTTATAAGTATATATTCACTAGTTCTGTAGGTGTGCAATGTTTCAATAGTTTAGTTTCGATAGTTGCTTCAACAGAGTCAATGTACAGGTCACGGTTGATGTCTTCGTTTGATATATGCCACTCAGCATTGATTATGATGCGAAGAATTTTGGACTGTATTCTTTGAATTATTCTCATTTTTGCTGCAGTGTCCCACATTTTGATATCGTATCTCCAGATCATCATCATCATAATTAGCGTACAACCATTTCTGATCATTGCCGCATTATTAGCCTTCGCCAGTCGTCCCTGCTTCGCGCACGCTGGCGCCAATTGGAAACACCAAGTGCAGCCAGGTCCTCTTGAACTTGGTCCTTCCAACGTAGTGGAGGTCTCTCCCTCCTGCGTCCGCCACCCGGCGGCATCGATTCAAACACTTTTTTCGCTGGAGCACTTTCATCCATTCGCACAACATATCCCAGCCAGCGCAGCCGCTGTGTTTTAATGCGCTGAACTATATTAATGTCGGCGTACAGCTCATACAGCTCGTTGTTCCATCTGATTCGATACTCTCCGTAGACGCATATAGGACCATAGATCCTTCGAAGAATTTTTCTCTCGAACGCCCCCAAAGCTCGCTCATCGTTGTTTGTCATCGTCCAGGTTTCGGCACCATACAGCAGAACGGGAATGATGACGGCTTTGTAGAGCGTAATTTTTGTTCGTCGAGAGAGGGCTCTACTTCTCAATTGCCTACTGAGCCCAAAGTAACACCTGTTGGCAAGAGTGATTCTTCGATTGATCTCCTTGCTGACATCGTTCGTGGTGTTGATGCTGGTTCCCAGATAAACGAAGTCCTTCACAACTTCAAAGTTTTAGTCGCCAACAGTGACGTGGTGTCCAAGACGCTGAGACTCTTTGTGTGTTGACACCAAGTACTTCGTTTTGCCCTCGTTTACTCTCTCCAAGTCGGAAAATGCAGCACTCACGGCGCGGCTGTTATGGCCAATGATGTCAATATCATCAGCGTACGCCAGTAACATGACACTCTTGCGGAAGATAGTTCCTGTGCGATTTAGATCTGCTGCGAAACACACGATAAGGAGTCACCTTGTCTGAATCCTCGCTCAGTAACAAACGGCTCGGACAAGTCATTACCGATTTTAAGTGGTTGTGCTTACAGTCATTTTGCACAGCCGAATTAGCTTAGCAGTGACGCCAAATTCAGACATAGCGGGGTACAGTTGACTCCTTACGGTGCTGTCGAATGCGGCTTTGAAATCGACGAAAAGGTGGTGTATGTCGATCTGCTTCTCTAGCGTTTTCTCCAGGATTTGGCGTAGTGTGAACATTTGGTCATTGGTGCCTTTACCAGGTTTGAAGCCACACTGATAAGGCCCAATCAGTTCATTGGCGATTGGCTTCAGCCTTTCACAGAGTACGCTCGACAGGATCTTATATGCGATGTTCAGAAGGCTGATCCCGCGGTAGTTGGCACAGATTGCCGGATCACCCTTCTTGTGGATTGGGCAGAGCACACTTAAGTTCCAGTTGCTGGGCATGCATTCCTCCGACCATATTTTGCAGATGAGCTGGTGCATGCGTTTCGTAAGCTCATCGCCGCCAGCCTTGAATAGCTCCGCTGGTATACCATCAGCTCCGGCGGCTTTGTTGTTTTTGAGCCGCTTAATAGCTAGCAAGACCTCGTCATAGTCGGGGGGCGCTACTTCATGTTCGTCGTCAGCAACTGTGGGGTCGGGTTCATCTTCATTGTTATCATTAGCGCTGTCTCCATTCAGCAGCTTCGAGAAGTGTTCCCTCCATAACGTGAGTACGCTCTGGACATCCGTCACTAAATTCCCTTTTTCGTCTTTGCAGGAATTGGAATTGGCTCCGGTCTTAAAACCTTCCGTTTGGCGCCTCACACGTTCGTAGAATTTTCGATCCATATTCCTGCAGCCAAACATCTCGATTTCCTCGCATTCTCTCTTTTCGGCTTCTCGTTTCTTGCGCCTAAAAAGACGCTTCCTTCCCTTCTCTTCTCTCGATATCGCTCCTTAGCAGCTCGCGTTGCAGCCGATCGCAGGGTGAGCTGGTATGCTGCGTCTTTCTCTGCAGCGGCGTTGCGACACTCTTCGTCATACCAGCTGTTTTTCTTCGGGCGGTGATAGCCAATCACCTCTTCAGCGGCCGAGCGCATGGAGTGGGAAATAAGCGACCACTGCGCGCAAATATTGAGATCATGGGGAAAATCCGTCAGCATATTCGAGAGCCGAGAAGCAAATGCGGTAGCTGTCTGTTGCGATTGTAGCTTTCCGACGTCAAGCATTCTCTGCGAATTAGAGCGAACGTGTTTTGCCGCACTGAGGCGAGTGCGAACCTTAGCTACAACAAGGTAGTGGTCCGAGTCAATGTTGGAACCTCGGATTGTACGTACGTCTAACACGCAGGATGCATGCCTGCCGTCGATCACAGCGTGATCAATTTGGTTCCTGGTTTTATGATCAGGGGACAGCCAGGTGGCTTTATGAATATCGGGATGTTGGAATCTAGTACTACTAACTACCATGTTCCGCGCTGCGGCGAAGTCGATCAGCCTCAAACCGTTTTCTGATGACTGCTCGTGGAGGCTGAACTTACCGACGGTTGGTTCAAAAATGCTTTCTTTGCCCACCTTGGCGTTGAAGTCACCTAGCACAATTTTTAGATCGTTGCGGGGGCATCTATCGAAGGTTTTTTCTAGTTGATCGTAGAAGGCATCCTTGGTGTTTTCGTCTTTCTCATCCGTCGGAGAATGTGCGCAAATTAGGCTGATATTAAAGTATTTCGCCTTAATGCGGAGTGTGGCAAGCCTGTCGTCGACTGGGGTAAATCTCAGGACTTCATCTCGCAGTCGTTTGCTTCCCACAAAACCGACACCGAGTCTGCGCTTCGTCGCATGGCAGCTGTAGTAGATGTCACAGTAGCTTTTTTTGAGCGTCCATGTCCCGTCCATCGCATTTCCTGGAGTGCGGTGATCTCAGCTTTATATTTTTCGAGGACGTCAACCAGCTGGATAGAGGCAACTTCCCTATTAAGGGTCCGGACATTCCAGGTGCATATCCTTAAATCGTGTTCCTTATAATGTCTGCGGGAGTTGTCGTCAACAGTTGTGGGGTATTTCATCCGAGGCTTCAATCTTATATTCACTGGATTTTTTTTTTATGTGGAGGGTTCCAAGCCCACAACCCTAAGCTAGGGATTTTCTTTTTTTGTTTGGTGGTGGTAACACACTTCGGGGGTATGGGCGCTGCCGTTGGTACCTATAGTGCTCCTCCGCCACCGTTCCTACATGCGAGACCCCACCTGGCCCCGCACACTTTGATGACTCCTTAAACCGAATATGTCAGAGTGGCCTCACCAAAGCTCCCTCTCTCGTTGGCCCTGACCAAGGATCCCACATGGGTTGGTTACCACATCTTCACCTAGGTTGCTCAGGTTACCAGGGTGCACCACGTGGAGGTGAGAGTAGGAAGATTTAAGAGACATGAGCCGTTAGTAGCAGGAAACCCTAACGTGAACCTGTCCACCTTGGCAACCCCTATCTCTTAAACCAATCTTAAACCAATATCTAAGACTACATTTACATTTACTTTCTAAGATTTTAGCTTAAGTTAATTTATAAGTATATATTCACTAGTTCTGTAGGTGTGCAACGTTTCAATAGTTTAGTTTCGATAGTTGCTTCAACAGAGTCAATGTACAGGTCACGGTTGATGTCTTCGTTTGATATATGATATGAATTTTGGACTGTATTCTTGCAATTATTCTCATTTTTGCTGCAGTGTCCCACATTTCGATATCGTATCTCCAGATAGGCATGATTATTGATGTATATATCTGCAGTTTATTTATAACTGAGAGCTTGGATTGTTTGCCCAAAAGCCAATGAAGTTGTCTGAAACGATAATTAATTTATTGTCTTCTCTGTGTAATATACTCTCTCCAGATTAGTTTTGCATCAATAGTAATTCCCAAGTATTTTGCCTTTGTGCCAATTTTAATTGGTTCATTATTTATATGCAAGTGACATTTGTTATGCCTTCTATTTGTATAAATAACATGAACTGTTTTGTTACTATTAATTTCGATACCCCACTATACCATAGTAGTGTGGTGTCCAGTAGTGTTTGTAGTTTTGCTAAGACTACTTCAATGTTGACGATAATAAAACGGTGTCATCAGCGAATGTAGCTATCATATGGTCTCCTGACGGTGGGGTTGGTATATCAGCTGTATGTAGAAGGTACGGCAAAGGTCCCAAGACACTGCCTTCCTGCTTCCATTTTTTGGATTTCAGAGCATTCATCTTTCTGCTTAACAGAAGTGCCTGTCACAGATATAGGTACGTATCACTTGATGGTATCTTTGCGGGAGTTGGTGTTGTATGCATTAATCCTTTTGCCATGTGGTGTCGAATGCCTTTGCAACATCTAAGTACTCGTATATAGCTATACAAAAATTTTTTTTGTCAATTTCAGTCGAGATTTTATTTATTACTCTGTGCACATTTACGTCTGAAACTAAATTGGTGATTAGATATTAAGCTTCTTGTTATTATTACTGGTTCAAGTCGATTAAATATGAGCTTTTCGAATAGCTTAGACATTATAGGCAATAGACTTATGGGTCTATATGACGTAGCTTCGGTCAGATCTTTGTGGGCTTTGGGAACAGCGATAATTTCAGCAACTTTCCATGTGACTGGTAAATATTTTATTGCAATGGGTGCGTTGTAGAGGTTTATTATGTAGTTAATAAATTTTTTGGGTATTTCCTTAAGAATTTTTCCAGTTATTCGGTGATTTTTTTGTTTTAATATTGTCTTTGATATTTAATTTAATTTCTTTCGCCGTGATTTTCTTTATATGGTCATTTAGGTTATTTGACAGGTTGGGAAAAATGTGCAGAGAGAACTTCTGCCTTCTCGATTTGATTTTTAGTCCATTTATTTTCTGTATTTTTGAGAGGTGGTTGATGTGCAATCGAATAATCCATATTCTTCGTAGCTCTCCACAGCGAGTAGTTGGTAGTACTTGTTGTGCTTAGATTCGCAATGTATTTTTCGAATTTTTTTCCTTGTCGGTTTTGAGGATTTCTTACAGTTCTTTCTTTTTTCATGTCAGTTGGCCAATATGTTGGTTCACCTGTACTTATAATTTTACTGTTTGTTGTATATATTGTGTCAAGTAATTGTCTGCATCTTTTATTTGTAATTCTGGATATCCAGATCGTATTCTCTGGAAGTCTCCTCCAGCAATATATCTATTTCCAAGAGTTTTCAAATAGTCCACGTATTGAGATGTTGTCTTGTTATTCTAAGGTTTGCAGTAAATAGCTGACAAGAGTCTTCAACTTGCATTGAAGCTCCTTGCAAGTGCTCCCCTCGAAAGCTTTCCAATGCAAGACACCTTATGTTTTTCTTTATAAGTATTGCTGTGCCACCTTGGGCGCTACTCTGCGGATGATTTGTGCAGAATATTTAAAAATTTGGAATTTTTATGAAGCTTTTTTTTTTTAGAAAAATGAGTCTCTGATACTAAGACTATGCCAATGGAATTGTCATATATGAATGAGAGAATGTTGGCATAGTCCGTTCGCGTTCCACAGAACCATTTTAAGCTCTTTTTGTTAATTTAATTTAGTTATTAGTAAATAAATAATGTTCATCATGTTAGTCATTTGTGATATAAGTTGTTTCAACTAATATCACAAATGACTTTAAGTTCGGCGAAATCACCGCCCTTGTTTTGTGCGATTAGATCAATATCTGATGCATTTTTATTGGCTGTTGGTTGAGCAAAAGTTAGGTTTGGTGTTGTATAATTATTTTTTGCGGGTAGGCTGTGGGAGTTTTGCTGTGGTTGTACTTGCTGTTGATCGTTTCTGCTTGTTAGAGGTCCTTTTTCCGTTACGAGTGGGGAAACGTTTAATTTTCACAGATTTATACACTATGCAGACTTTGTAACTGGCGTTATGGTTTTCTCCACATAATGCGCATTTAATATTATTGCTGTTTTGGGGGATTGTGCAGATTATAGTTTTGTGACTGCCAGCACATTTTACACATACTGGATTCTTGGTACAGACATTTTTAGTGTGTAGTGTATGCGGGGGAAGATCGTTTGTGGTTTTTTCATTGTTGTAACCGGACAGAACGCCCGAAGTACTCAAGAGAGTTTCAAACTGTGTTGTTGCTCCGTCTACAATGGAGTGTCGTCGCTCATGCAACTGAAAGTGCTCCACTGGCATTTTATTTCTGTTAGCACTAACACTTTATATTATTTTACTGGTAATGTTCATAAATGCAGAACACTGCAAGTATAAATAATAGTTAAAGCGTCCAAATCGCTATTGGTGGAAATTATAAGTTTTAAACACTTTTTTTCAAGCAAAAATCAAGAGAGATCACAGAACACGTTTGTTCGCTTTCACTAGTCAATTACTGATCAAATAATTAGTCAGTATATATAAGTTACGAGGTGCCTGTTAAGCGGTTCCCACGCTTTGCTACTGCGTCAGATGCGTGTATATTACCTATTGTACGCGCAACATACGTAGACATATAGTCAGCATTTTACAGGCTCAAGTGCTAACAGCCCCCTTAGAGGATCTGATTCCCGCAGATTTGCGATTGCGCGGGCAGCTGGGAAGCTACTTATGTTCTGCTGTAGCTCAGAGGGATTACTTGCATTTAAATCTTCCTTGTTAACTTTCTCCAGGTGAGGAAACCAACGACGACATCAGCTTTCAAAATAAACATGTCGGTTATCATTGAGATTTTGACTTCAGCTAGGCTGTCAAGATGTTTGATGTTTGTCAAGCTTAGTTCTTATACGTGCAAGTTTCGCTTGACGCCTTGACTGGGTACATGAGGGCAATGCCTGTAAGTTTTGCAAAGATCTACTGGCAAAGTTTGGTTTCGTGTCCTGATCGTCTCGATGCTCAGTTGTGTAACAAATGTGTCTAGCGCTTCTCATGAAATTATACCGAACTTTGAGAATACCAAAAAATACAACGTATTTAGAAGTCAGCGATGCAATGCCGGACGACGTTTTATAAAAAATCTTTAAAGCGTATTATAATAAAAATAAATTAAATAATATTTGTGTGTGTTTTCCTCATCCAGTTTTAAATTTTATTTATAGCATTCTTTAAAGATGAAGATTATTTTTGTAACGAATTTATTGACAAGACAAGTTACAACAGTAGTTGCAATTGCGTATGAGTGGTTATGCTACCTTAATAATTTTTCAGAAGAAGAAGAAAAATTATTGAAAAAAATTTTTTTTTTTTGCCAGATCTTATAGCTATTTCGGACACGCCACTTGTCCTCATCAGAGATCTTTCAATGAAAGGCAATTTTTCCCCATATTATGTCTCAGAAATCAACAGCACACCAATTATGAACCCTCCCAGGAATCGAACCAGATATACATATATCTATAGATATTGTTGCCTATTAAAAAGCAAGTTTAGAATGTTAAGTATTAATTATTAAATCGTCTTCTTGAAGCAGACTCTTTAATAGTTTACCATATTGTGTTCGTTGTTTGCGTAACAAAAATGTGTTTTTTTCTAAAGTGAAGTCATGGTTGTTCAATAAGGATTTCAATGTAATTGATACCGTTCTAACTGTTTCCTTATAATTTTTATATAATTCTTTTTAAATTAATTAATATGCATTGTCACCCTTTAATTATCACATCATTTTCAACAAATTTTCTTAATTTATAAATATTTGTAAAACCCTTCTACCCTTCGAATTTTAAGTTTAATGATTATAAATATTTGTAAGACCCCACACCTTACCTCTATTTACTTTGTATTTATATTAGTGAAACTGCATTCGACACTTGTTCGTATCGAAAAACAGAATGTAGTATTTACTTATCATATCTGTATGTTATTTTTAAGTGTATTTTTAAAATATGTTAACTTTTATACATGTATGATTGGTAAATAAATTTATTATTCATTAAAAAAAAAAAAAAGTGCGAAAACCTTTTTTCACACTGTAAATTAAAAGTACGAAAACTTTTAATTTACAATGTTTTCTTTATTGTAACGGTAAATCGCTTCTTTATGAAAAACTGCGAAGAATAAGAACAGTTGAAATGGAGAAAGGAATCAAGTCGATCGCATTTTACCTAAATACTAAAAAAGTTGAAAGGTTTTTTTTTCCTAATAATTTGTATATGAGTCAATTAATTAGTTATTTTTTATATTTCGGGAACGCAAAAACAATTGCGTTCTAACATTTTGGTGCCGAAACCAGGGACATTGGTCCCAGTATTGAATTAAATTTTGTGAAGCTTCAGTGGAAGCAAATACGAAATATTAAGAATTTGGAATAATCTAATAAGCTAAGTGATTCGCGAAGAAAATTGAAAAATCATTCGTTCGGGTTTAAAAATTGCGTATAACAACGTTGGCGTCGGGTTTTTTTTTGTTGGTCCCAGTACAGCAGCAGAAGTACGAGCCTGCAGTAGCGTCAGTAGCGCAGCAGCAGAACGAGTCTACAGTAGCTACAAAAAATTCAAAGAAATATCATATGCAGCATTAAACATCGCCGGAGCAAAGCAACTTTTTTCTTTTTTATAAGACATTAGGCAAAAAGCTGCGAGGAAAATTAGAAGTGATATCGTGGTAAAAGTGCAATTTTGATTGAAAAATACTGGGAGAGAAAGCTCTGGCTTAAAATTTGATATTTAAATAAAAAATACAGAGCAGAGAAGAATAGTGCGAAATGTTCTATACAGGTAATAGTGTTCGATAATCCCAACGAATTGAAAAAGAAAAAAAAATATGGCCTCTGACGATGAGAAAGATGATATTGCAGTTGAAGCGGCAGCTACGATGAAGAGTGGTCAAAGGCTTGTGGAGCTAAATTCGCTGCGAGCGTCGACTAACTCGAATTAGGAGTATAACTCGAATTAGGAATTTGGTGGCAAAAAAGGGTGCTGCTCTGCCTGCAGAAGTGTTGGATTGCCGGCTTCAACCAGATTCTCAGCATGCAGGCAAGCATCGATAAAATTTGCCCAGAAGCAGACACGTCAGCCAATGCTGTTTTCAATGGTGATATGGAGGAGCTACATGTGAGTGCGAATTCAACCATAATGGCGTTGATTCCAGAAAGACGAACATCAGTAGCTGATATTAGTAGGTCACGCACGGCGTCATTTGCGGCATCAGCACCGCGCTTACGGCGCGAAATTAAGATTCCCAAATTCAATGGAAAATATATTGAATTCCCAAAATTCATCGCGTAATTCAATAAGATGGTTCATCATGATGAAACGTTGAATAATTGCGAACGGTTTCTGATACTTAAAGAGAGCTTGGGTCCAATATCACTATCAGCAATCGCAGACTTCGATGAAACGGATGAGAATTCTCCGAAGGCGATGCAGCGCCTGAAATCGTGTTTCGATAAATAAGCTCTTATGTTTGAAGAGAACACCGCTGCAATTTTCGAATTGCAGAAGGCAACCAAAGGATCTGCTGCGCATTTACGTAAGGTAATTGACACCACCAACGCGCGCTTGAGTGCGATTCTTCGCTTGGGAACTATGAAGATGTGGCTAATGCTCTCATCATACTTCTGGTGATGGAGACTTTAGATACCGAATCGCATGCCAAATGGAAAGAAGCCGTTGACTATATGAAGTTGTCGCCTTTATCAGCGAGAGCGCATCCTGGAGGAGACGGGGATTGTTACCGCAATCTCTTCTTCTTCAGAGACGGAGGAACGTACCCTGGATCCAGAGGGCCTGCGTCGGGAAGTCACCACAGTGGCGGAACGACCTACCAATGGTTCTAGGGTAACGCGAACTCAAGCGAGGAGACAGAGAAAGAAGCGGCTTGATAGGCTCGTGCAGGAGAAATCCTCACGTGGCTCTGCCGGCCCTTCTGTGTCGACTCCCTCCAAAAGGCCCAGGTCGGCGGAAGTGACACCCACGGAAGCCACCGAGCCTGCGGAGGGATTGACCGCTCCGAAAGCTCGCTCGCGAGGTAAGCGGCGGAAGATTGTTGCTGAAAACAGCACTCCCACCTACCCTGCAGCTGTTACTGCTGGTGGCGCCACGACCCCAAAGGGTACGAGCGAAACCTCGGTGGCGGCTAATGTGGCGGGGAAGAATGTTGCAAATAAGCTGCAACTTGCCCAGCCCTTCGTATCCAGCAAAACCATCTGCCCGGCGAAATCTCTGCCAGTGGCGGGTGGTGAGCTGGACTTTCGCCCAAGCACTTCCAAAGGTGCAGCCAAGCCATCGTACAGCGAGAAGGCTAACGGCCCGCAACCAATGGCGGTGATTGGGATGCTGGGGCCTGACCATCAGCTAACTGATGCAGAAATAAAACACTGCAAAGGTCATCTGATGCGTCGCGTCATTGCCTCCGGTCCTGAAGCTAATGCGAGGGGCTATGAGACAAAGGACGGCACTCTACAGGTGTCGTGCGCGTTTCAGGCCAACTTTGATTGGCTCAGGGGTGCAGTCAAGGACGTGCCCCCCATGGGGATCACTCGCTTCGCGGTCTATAGCGAAGCAGGCGTGTCCCTCAGGAAGGCCATCTGCTGGATTCCGGATCCCGATCTGACGACCACAGATGTCCTTTCTTGTCTGCGTGCTCAGAACCCTGGCATCAACACGAGGCTTTGGAGAGTTCTTTCGCACACCAGGGGTAGCAACCGGGATGGTAAAGAAGGTGCTAGTCTTGTGGTGCGAGTGGATGAGGCCACTGTTGATGTCATGGTTTCTCGGTACCGGAGCCGTCTGAGTCTCTTCTTTGGGACTGTGACCTTTCATGTCTTTCCCAGATGAGTGGCTCGGACGATTCTCGTAGCAATCGTCCTTTGACGGTAACGCAAATCAACTTGCAGCATTCTAAAGCCGCTACTGTACTCCTAAGTAGACGACTCACCCAGCTGCACACATCACCTCACATAACAACATTACAAGAGCCCTGGGTCTTCAGGGGTCGCCTCTAAGGCCTTGGCTTGTTGAAAGGGGCCACGATATTATATGACAGAAACTCGATTAGACCAAGAGCCGGTCTTATAATATCATCCCATCTCGCAGCGACCTGCCTTGACGCATTCTGTTGTCAGGATCTGGTTGCGGCAGAGATTAGTTTTAAGAGTATGCACGGATGGTCGAGGTTTGTGATTGCATCTGCTTACTTTCCTTACGATGCTTTGGAGGCGCCACCACCTGGGAAGGTCGCTACTCTCGTAGGGTTCTGTGAGCGGCGCGGTCTTGGTCTGGTTCTTTGCTGCGATGCTAATGCCCAGCATACGATCTGGGGCAGCAGCAAGTGCAATGAGCGGGGCTCTCGACTTTTCGAGTATATTGCCTCCTCCAGCCTGAACATCCACAATGTAGGCAGGCAGCCTACTTTTGTGACTACGAGAAGGCAGGAGGTAATTGACGTCACCCTGTCAAATCCAAGACTGGGGTGGTCGATCAACAACTGGAGGGTCCTCGCCGAAGACTCCTGTTCGGACCACAGATACATTGAGTTTCAGTGTGGCGAGCGGGCGCAGATGCCATTGCCCACCAGAGACCCAAGAAAAACAGACTGGCCGAAGTTCAGGGAGGCACTGCGTAGCAATCACGTGACGCCACTGAGACTTCGCAAGGAGCAGAACGTTGAGGCGGCTGTTGAGCATCTCAACACCGCTCTAACAAACAGCTTCGAGCTAGCCTGCCCAATTAGACCTCCTCTTAGCCGGACTCCTGTTCCATGGTGGAACCGAGAGCTTCAGGTGCTGAGGCGTGAGTCTAGAAAACTCCTCAACCGGGCCCTCAAGACGAATCTTGACGAGGACTGGGAACGATATCGACATGTTCAGAGGGACTACAAGAAGCTAATTCGGGACTCGAAAAGGACTTCTTTTAGAGACTTCTGCAGTGATATCGAATCCCTGAGTGACACGGCAAAACTGGTGAAAGCCCTGAAAAAGGACCAAACCGCTAAGCTGGGGTCGCTCAGGAAACCTGATGGCTCCTATACGGAGAGGCAAAGTGAGACACTCAGCTTGCTGTTGGAGTCACACTTTCCAGGAAATCAGGTAAGCATAGCCCGTCAACAACCACCTTTGGTCGGAACTGTTGTCAGGGCAGCTGGACCCTCTCGACATGATTGGTATGTCGCCAGAACTGTGGCGAATGAGGCTGCTATTAGATTTGCTATCAAATCCTTTGACAGCTTCAAGTCGCCCGGACTGGATGGCATATATCCGATTGTGTTGAAGGAAGGCATTGAGTTAGTGTTGGCAGCACTGAAGAAGATATTCACTGCATGTCTCGCACTGGCCTATGTACCACGCTCGTGGAGGATGGTGAGGGTTGCTTTCATTCCTAAGGTTGGAAGAGACGACTACACCAATCCCAAGAGCTTCAGACCTATTAGTATGACCTCGTTCATGCTAAAAAGTTTAGAACGGCTGGTGGAGCTTCGCATGCGTAGGGAGTCTCTGAAGACGCATCCACTGTCTCCATTTCAGCATGCCTATCAAAGCGGAAAATCCTGCGAGACGGCTCTGCAAAACCTTGTTGGAAGGATAGAGCGAGCCATCGACAGGAAAGAATACGCAATAGGCGTCTTTGTGGACATAGAGGGTGCGTTTGACAATGCTACTTTCGACAGTATGTGCGGCTCTGCTAGGCGGCATGGCGTAGACCGGGTCCTAGTAAACTGGATACGTTCAATGCTGGCCCAGAGAATCATAACGGTGCGGGCGGAGGAAGATTTGCTGGTGTCGTCTGGGGTTAATAGAGGCTGTCCCCAAGGTGGTGTACTGTCTCCATTGCTCTGGTGCATGGTAATCGATCCCCTGCTTAACGCCATTAATGACTCGGGGGTATACGCTCAGGCATATGCGGATGATGTTGGCTGTCTTGTGACAGGTCCATCCCTTATGATTGTCTGCAGAAGGGTGCAGAGAACTCTGGATATGATTGACACTTGGTGCAGTGCGAATGCGCTATCGGTTAATCCTGTCAAGACTGGTATTGTCCTCTTTACCAGAAGAAGAAAGCTTGATGGACTTATTCTGCCTACACTGAAAGGAGTCACTATCCAGCTATCCAAGGAAATCAAATATCTTGGAGTCATCCTTGACAAAAACTTCTTTGGAAAACACATGTCGAACTGAAGACATCCAAAGCACTGTCAGTTTTTTGGCAGTGTAAGGGTATATTTGGTAAGACATGGGGTCTTTCCCCTAGTAAGGTCCTATGGATCTATACAGCTATGGTAAGACCTATTATCACCTATGCATCGATGGTTTGGATGAGCAGACTCTCTCTTGTAGGGGTCAAAAAAGCTCTATCAAAACTACAACGTGCTGTGGCCATATGTTGTACCGGAGCATTTCCGACTACTCCAGGCCCGGCACTTGATGCTTTGGTGAATCTCCTTAGAGGCCGTTAAGGCCATCTGCAGAGTGAAACATAGTGGCCACTGGTATGGGGTGTGCTCGATGTTGGACGACGGCGCAGGCACTGACATCGATTCTGCAATCCAGTCTATGCCCCCGGACTCCATGTCGTCAACAGTCATACTAGAAAAGCGGTACAATGTGTTGCTGCCAGAGGCTCGTTCATGGTTAGATCCCGAGAACGAGCCCGGCAAACACTGCTGCCGTATTTTCACTGATGGCTCCAGGACTGAAGAGGGTTCAGGTTCTGGTGTCTTCGTGGAATCCTGTGGGACCCGTCGGTTCTTTGCCCTTGGTCTGCATGCGCCTGTGTTTCAGGCGGAGGTGTATGCGATACTTGAGGCGATGGACTTTGTTGTGGAAAACAGGCGGAAAGGCAAATCTATTTGTGTCTGCAGTGACAGCCAAGCTACGCTCATGGCCTTGGATAGTCCGACAACCACTTCCACGATAGTCAGGTCCTGCAAATCCAGGCTAAATTGTGTTGGAAAACATAATAGTCTGACGTTGACTTGGGTCCCGGGACATGCTGGCATTGCGAGTAGCGAGACCTCTGACTCCTTGGCCAGGATGGGCTCCGAGGCTGTTTTTATTGGCCCTGAGCCTGTTCTGCCACTCCCTTCCGCTGCCATCAAAGCCTCTGCAAACAAGTGGGTTGTTTCGACCCACAAGCGAGCATGGCGGGCTGAGAGAGGCTGCGGATGGACGAAAATTATGCTACCTGCGATATGCTGACCGATGGTCACGGTTCCTTCTATCTTTAGGTAGGAGGGACTGCAGGCTGTTGGTTGGCGTGATGACAGGGCACTTTCTATGGGCTAGGCACATGGAAAGGATTGGCATATCACACAGTGCGCTGTGCCCAGCCTGTGGAGAGGAAGACGAGACGGCGGACCATTTTCTTTGCGTCTGCCCTGCCTTTGCTCGAATCAGGTTCGGGATTTTTGGCACTGATGTGCTGAGGAGTAACCAACTTGGCTCCTTGGCACCACAGGATCTACTTCTACTTCTTCGGAGGTCGGGTAGATTTAAAACAGAGTAAAAGGGAACCTTAAGTGCAGTACAATGGATATATACTCTGTCTGAGTGCTGCGCTTACTAGATTGTTCCGACAAAAAAAAAAAAAAAAAATATGAAGTTGTCTTCATGGGAAGCTATTTCAGTGGTATTATCTTGGCGGTGCCAATCTTTGGAGGCACGAGAGGCGAAGACGGTACGAGTCGATGTAAATCAGGATTCGGCGAGGGATGTTGAACGTAAATCCAAGCCGAACGGTGCATTCGTGAAGCGAAATACGACAACGATGCTGGCAATAGAGCAGACGTCTTGCAGCATTTGCCACAAAGGTGGACATGACGTGGTGAATTGCTCGAAATTCATACGCGTGTGTGAGCAGGAGCGCTACTTAGCTGCACGGACATCTAGGTTGTGCCTTCTGTGTTTGAGGAAAGGACATTAGTCCAGGCAATGTAAAGCACCGAAATGCCCAAAGTGCCAAGTTTGTCATCACGCTTTGCTGCATAGACACAATGACACAGTGTCAGGTTATACTGAAGTTGGCGCGATGGTAAGTGATGACAGCAACTCAACAAAGCGTTGGCGTTGCAAACAAGCATAAACACCTCTTCGGTATGGGAGTTTTCCTGGAGACTGCTGTCATACTGGCGAAATATGCTTGTGGTCGATTCCACCCTGCGCGCTCAATTTTAGATTCCGCGTCGAAAATAAATCTGATGTGCGATTACTTGGCACAGGCGTTGAGATTGCCGAAAGCAGCGTACTCAATGGAGGTCAATGGTGTAAATGGTGTCGGCATGAGCATATCGAAGAAGGTACAAGCAACGATAAAGTCGCGCCTCAGTGACTTTGAGATAGCGCTACAATTTTATATTTTGCCTAAAATAACAGGAAGGAAGCCTGATAAATTTGTGGATATATCAGCATGGAAAATACCAAAAAACGTGAAGCTAGCAGATACGGGATTCAACATTCCAGCGCGAGTGGACGTTTTGCTAGGCGTCAAAATATTTTTGGAATTGCTATCTGTGGGACAAATAAAGTTGTGCGAGGGTTTCCCAAGGTTGCAGAAAACAATACTGGGATGGGTTGTATCAGGCGGAACGAAAATGAACGAAGATGGTCACGTAAGAATTCAAAGTTTAGTGACCGATTTAGTGCGCGCCAACGATAGACAGGATAAGCTTAATAATTTGGTAGAGTGTTTCTGGGACCTGGAGCCAATTTCTAACAAATGAACTTTTCTTACCGACGAAGAAGCAGAGTGCGAACGCATATTTCAAAGCAGCGTGACTAGAGATGACAGTGGTAAATTCGTCGTAAAAATTCCGTTCAAACATAATGTCAACGAATTCGGCGAGTCTTTTTATGTAGCTGAACGGCGCTTTCTAGCTTTAGAGAGACGACTCAATAAAGATCCAGTAACGAAAAAAGCATATACGGAGTTCATTGACGAATATTTGCGGCTAGGACATATGAAAAAAGTAGAAACATTGGATGTTGGAAAGCTGAAGTATTTTTAGCCGCATCAACATGTGCCTCATCGGGAGTCTACGAGTACTAAGCTCCGGGTAGTCTTCGATTGCAGCTGTAAAACTAGTAGCGGCTTATCTCTGAACGACGAGATGATGAAAGGGCCTATAGTGCAAGATGACTTGCTGTCCATCGTGCTACGCTTTCGATGTTACAGATTTGCGTTAACTGCCGACGTGACGAAAATGTATCGTCAGGCGTGGGTTGCGGAAGAAGACACAAACTATCAGGCAATTTTGTGGAGACGATCTAGCGAGGAGAAACTGGAAGCGTACCGGCTGCTGACGATCACATATGGAACTACAGCAGCTAGCCGGCTAAAGGAGTTGGGCAAAGATAATGCTAATAGGTTGCCACTGGCATCGCAGAAAGTGCACTCCGATTTTTATATGGATGATTTCATTAGTGGAGCTGACACCGAAGAAAAGTTATTCGAAATCTACGGGGGCGTGTCAACGATCACAAACTCCGCAAATTTTACACTGCGCAAGGGGCACTCAAACAACAACAGTTTCCTGCGGCAGGTGCCAGAAGCCAAAAAAGAAAAGACGCTGCGTGTTAACGATGCCGAAATCATCAAAACGCTTGGCATTATTTGGCAGTCAGCATCGGACTTGTTCAGGTATATTTGGCCAGATATATCCCCCACAAAATCCATAACCAAAAGGGTTGTATTGTCGGAAATGTCAACATTGTTTGATCCCCTTGGACTAGTGAATCCGGTCGTCGTAAAGGCGAAGATTTTCTTGCAAGACCTATGGCTTCAGAAGGTAGCTTGGGATGAATCTTTACCCATGCAGTATCACAGTCAATGGACTGAATTTTGTAACAAGTTGAAGGCGATGCAAGACTCGCAAGAATAAAAATGCGCGGGTTCGCTGATGCATCCGAGCGGGCCTACGGCTGCTGCCTCTAATTGCGCTCAATCGACAATGATAATGGCGTCACCGTGCAATTGTGGAATGCAAAATCAAGAGTTGTACCCCTCAAAACAAAGTCATTGCCCACATTGGAGCTGATGGCAGTTCACCTGCTGTCTAGATTAGTGGAAGAGACACAAGCGAGTTTTCCGATTCAAACTGATGCGCTGTATCTGTGGAGCGAATCGGAGATTGTGCTCGAGTGGCTGAGAGCGCATCCATCGATTTGGACATCTTTCGTTGCCAACAGAGTTGCCTTGATCCAGGAGGCAATTATATTAGCAATTTGGAGACATGTTCCTTCTCGACAAAATCCCGCAGATATCATATCCAGAGGTGCGTATGTTGATGAATTACTAAACTCTTTCTGGTTCTCAGGTCCACCATTCCTAAGGAAGTCTTGTGATCAGTGGCCATCCAATAAGGTATGCAAAAAATCAGCTGAAGTCATTGAAGAACAGCGCAAGCAGACCACAACGTTGATTGCTGCGGAGCAAGATAACCATTTTTTTTGTTGGTTAGAGGGGCGAAGTGAATTCGAAAAAACCCAAAAACGAGTAGCACTGTTTCTCTGCCTTTTGCGGCAAATACAGGGTGTGCAAGGAGAGATACCGCCGCTCAGCACCTCAATGCTAGACGAAGCGTTAATTCGAATTGTATATTGCTTGCAGCAACACTATTTCGGCAAAGAGTACAGAGAGCTACAAAGAAAGGGCGAAGTGCACTCATCAAGCAAGGTGAAGGGCTTGAGTGTTTTCATCCAAAGTTGCCATGGCGTCGATGTTCTCCGAGTAGGGGGCCGTTTACAGAATGCAAGCTTGCCGTATGATGAAAAACATACTATTTTGCTACCTGGCAATAGTAACTTCGTTCGTTGTTATATGCGATATGTGCATGAGAAACATATGCATGTGAGCAACAAGCTTTTGGATCGTGCATGCAAGAAAAGTTGCACGATCGGCTACGACGAAATGCTTGTGGTGTTTCCGATGCCGCCCGCGCCTGGAGCAACAAATTATGGGAAACTTGCCCACTGAACGAGTGAATGTGGCCAGGCCACTTACGACGAGTGGGGTAGACTTCTGTGACCCTATTATGACTACGTACAAGCTTAGGTACGCGTCACAAAAAGCTACATCGCAGTATTCATATGTTTCGCAACTAAGGCGGTTCATATGGAGGTGGTCTCTGACTTGTCGGCCAAGGCGTTTATCACAGCACTCAAGCGGTTTGTCGCACGCCGAGGCTTGTGCACACAGCTGTTCTGCGACAACGGCACCAATATTGTGGGTGCTCGCCATGGGCTGAAAGAGTCTAGGGAAACCTTTTAAGTGCAGCAGTTGCAAGGCGAAATATCACAGTTTTGTGTCAACAGCAACATCGACTTTCCTCACATACCAGCGCGCTCCCCCCACTTTGGTGGACTGTGGGAGGCGGCGGTAAAATCTGCCAAATACCATTTGACTTGCATTGTATGCGAGTCGTTTCTGACTTTTGAGGAACTGTGCACGGTGGTTACAGAAATCGAGGTAATACTAAACTCGTGCCCATTAACAACGATTTCGACTGATCCCAATGACGAAGCAGTGACAACACCAGCGAATTTCCTGACTGGTGGGCCTCTTATTGGCATTGCGGAGCCTACTGTCGACAACAAAAATATTTCGCTTCTGATCCGCTGGATGCGGCTGGTCATAAAACAACACTTTTGGCGGAGGTGGTCAGCAGAGTATTTGAATGAGTTGCAGCGAAAAGCGAAGTGGACTGCGAAATACCGCAACGTGGCAGAAGGAGACTTAGTATTGGTGTCAGAAGACAACTTGCCGCAAAGAGAGTGGCTACTTGGAAGAGTGACGAAAACCGTGGCAAATGCAGCAGGTCACGCGGCGCGCGTAATCGACATAAAGACCAGAAATGGAAACATTCGGCGCGCGATACACAAGATTGCACCGATACCAATGCCCGGATAAAGTCGGCTGATATGTCGGCAGACACATCAAGGGCGCCGGCATGTTGCGTATTAAAAAGCAAGTTCAGACTGTTAAGTATTAAATTCTTTTTGAAATACGAAAACCTTGTTGACACACTGTAAATTAAAAGTACGAACACTTTTAATTTACAATGTATTTTATATTGTAACGGTAAATCGTTTTTTTTTTGAAAAACTATGAAGAGTAAGGACAGTTGAAATGGAGCAATGAATAAAGGCGGTCGCATTTTACCTAAATACTGAAAAAGTTCCAAGAGTTTTTTTTTCTAATAATTTGTCGCTTAATTAGATATTTTTTTTATATCGCGGGATCGCAAAAACAGTTGCGTTCCAACAGAAATCATATAGATTTTGTCTCAAGTGGCCAACCCACGTACTGGTCAGCGGACCAGCGAAAAATCCCTGATCTTATTGATTTCGCTGTGATCAAACACATAAATAGGGCACTGTGCTCCTCTGAAGCAATGTTCGACTTTGTGAACCCGGAAAAGACTGGCCAATATTTTCCGCACATAATAAACCACTCGCAAGCCACCAAAAGACACTCACACAACAAAGAAGTCCATACTAGCGTCAGCATCCACGGACTCCACCTACTCTGAGTAAACAAATGGCTACACACATCTTAGTACGGAGACCTACCAATAAAACATACAGCGTACAATCATCCCTGACATCACACGAGAGTTGACAATTAACAAAAAGGTAAACGCCCCCATGTTAATTACACCAAAAAGATTTAAGGAAGACGGGAGCGCAGAAAACATGCAACGAAGATTTGGTTAGACCAGTTGCAATGATTGGCTAAGCCAATTAATTGTAATAAGGAAAGCTAAGTGCAGCAATTATAAAACATTGCAACAAACACAACGCACCGAAGAAGAAGAAGCACAGCACAAATCTTACAACAAAACCTATTCATGCTCCAGAGGTGATTGCGCGACAGGCAACGCTCGGCAAAGACTCAAGCCGACCTAGTACACTAGCAAACAGCATTACGAATAAACGATACGAACCGCAGACAACAACAACAATACAACGACCAAAGCAAACACACAACGCATCCACAGCAGAGCGGCTGCTACATGCGCCGTCAGTGCGGACATAGCATAAAGAGGAAAACGAGAATTCTAAGCATTGGACGCAGTAGTAGTATGAAAGCTTGCTAGGCGTACAACAACACCAAAAATTGTAAACCGGCAACAACCACACTACGGCCACCGGTAATTGTTTCAGGCTGCGCTGACTGCAGGCCTCAGCACTGCGGGTCGAGAGGAACCGTGACTGACCACCGTCAGCTCAAGGTTGCCCAAGATCAACTAAGCTGCAACAACAACAAGCATGGGCTTGACAACAAGCGAAGCTGGCCAACGGTGTACGGAAGCATATAATGGTGCAGCCGCAATGGAAACAACGCACGCTCCCATGACGGCTGGCAGTATATAAGCAGGTGGTTCTGGATGATAGGATCACTCTCTGATTCAGCAACAGTCAGCAAAGACACAGCGCAGCAAGACTCCATCGCCAGTAGCACCAAGGTAAAGTATACTCTTTGTACAAGACTTGACTAATACCAACGCTAAGACCGCCCCACGAGTTTATTGCTCTAACGATTCTCGGCGAGACTAACACTGCCAAACGCGACCACACAAACGAGACCCCAAACGATTAGCAAAACCAATTAAATTAGCAAACAAAATCGTTTAATGTAATTAAATTAGCTAAACAAATTATTTAAATTAATTAACTTAGCAAAACAAAATCATTTAATTATATATATGTATATATAATAACATAAAAACAAAATAGAATACTATTAAATTTATTTAGATATTTATAAAATGATGCCTTATATCAGAAAAGCTGCGATCGGGGTACTCGTGCTTCAGTCAGGGTCCAGCGCTGCGAAAAAAGGAAGAAAAACGAACAGGCCAGAAAAACAAAGTCCGATATTCGGCAGCCAACACAGGCTAGTTCCGTTTGCCATGATCACACTGCGCGGCAGCGACAGCGCGTCAATAGATGGCGCGTGGAACTAGCACCTGCTTGCGTTGCCGTAACCGACAACTAGGTGGGGGTAGTGATGTCGCCATATATATATATATATATATATATATATATATATATATAATATAATATAATATATATATATATATATATATATATATATATATATATATATATATATATATAATAATATATATATATATATATATATATATATATATATATATATATATATATATATATATATATATATATATATATATATATAATGCATTACAAAATATTTTTGACGGGGACGGTTTACTTATTGCGAATAATTTCAAAAGCATATTGATCAAGCCTTCGATATTGATTGCAATATTAAAGTAAAAAATTGTTTTTCCGGGCGAGAATGTTTTTTAAAATCAGAAAATTACATAAGGAAATTGAAGAAAGCGCCTAATAAAAAAAAAAAATTTTTTGTAAAACATTAACTTAGTTTTATTATTATTACTAATATACTTTTATTATTCTTCATAATAAACTATTTGAATAAGCACATACTCGTACACTTCACATTTGTTTGCATAACTGATTTATTCAATTTAGCATTATGATGGGCGGTTTTCTAATATAAATAATTGCAATTTAAATTTAATATTTATGCCAATATATTCGCAATATATTGTTATATGTTTTTCGCTGAAAAATGTTTCATATAAAAAAATAAATGTTTCTATTTTTAATATTACACAGCAATTTTTGCTTTTTGTTTACAAAATCTAGGATAGTTTCACATTTCTCTTTGCAACCATGCTACTGTTACGTAGATGCACAGAACTAAAACTTTTTGTGCATCGCTTTGCGCAATCTTTGTTTCTATTATTTTTGTATATTATTATGTGTATATTATTATGTTTATTTCTATCATATATGGATATGTATGTATATGCATATGTAAATGTTTTGTAAATGGGTATGAATATGTATAGGTAACGTGGTAACGTATCGTAACGTTGTAACATACCGTAACGTATTAACGTATCGTAATGTAGTAATATATATATCAAATAAAACCCCGTTCGATATTGGCAACACTGTACTCTTGATGTTTTTTTCTGATTGAAGGTACAACCAAAGAGCAAATAGGACAGTTGATTTGAATTTATAAATCGTTAAGAAAGCCTAAACTAAATCGTACATCAATATCGTTGCGATTTTGTACCTACATATAGTTACGAAATCATGTCAACCCAATCGATACGATTTCGATTCCGAAATCGGAAGATTTTGTCTAAACGAAATCGTACCTACATATCATTGCGAAGTAATGTCAACCCTTCCATATGAAAATCGTTACGATTTCGATAATATTTCGATTCCGTAATCCGAAGATTTTGCCGACAGTCGTTACGTATTCTTTACGAAATCTGAACATTTGGTTTGGTGGGATTCTCACATTAGCAGAACTCGCACAACTAGATTTTAGCAAATTATTTGCTTCTCTTTTAATACTCTTGCGGGCAGCCTGACTCGACATTGTTTTTTTTGTATAGCGGAGCACCGCTTTACAGTTATGTTGCTGTTTTCGTGGAAACATTTTGTTTAATATGTTTCTTTAAAACAATCTAAACACTTTTCATTGTTTTTTACTTACATATAACTCAGAATTTTATATTTTTTTAAAAAGATTTATTTCGACATACTTTAATTATAATTTATAAATAAATATAAAAAAGGAACTAACCGAGAAAATTTTCCAACGCATTATATCAATTCAGACAAACTACCGAAATGTCTGAACGAATTCGTTACGAGATGTCTGAGTTTGGAAAAAGTTGTAACATTTGGTTTGGTGGGATGTTTTAAAATGATGTATATAGTGGTCAAAATACAGTGCACCCTCATTTAACTCTATCTATCGTAATTCCTCAATTCACTTAACTTCTCAAATTAACTGAAAACATACAATTTCTTTGATAATTTCTCATTATCAATGAACCCTCAAGATCCACAAGTCGAAATATTGCAGTTGCGTTTAAGTAAAAAAATTAATTTGACAAAATAAAAAATTGTTCTCGTCATTATTAAAGAAAGAAACACTACCTCTGTTTAATTAAAAGCATAAAACCGTTAACTTAATTCGTTTAGCTGAATTTTTTTCTATTTTGAAGATTTTTTTGAGAGTATTGAAACTGTTTTTATTTGTGAGAATAATGGAAAAAGGTTTAATTTTCTTTTAACCGGCAATTTCCTAATTTTCGGCTCCCTCTGCTCCTAATTCTAAGTTTAGTGTCCCTATATGCTCCTTCACTCGTCGTGTCAACTCCCCATACTTCACCACACACACATCAGATATGCAAAAATTGGTACTTTTATAAGTTTTCAAAGCTTTTAATAATCTTTTTGTTTCTTTTATATCGTGAAGAATTAATTACGTAAGAATAAGGTCTCAGTAATGCTCACAAATTAAGTTTACGTTTTAGCAATGAGATATAAAAAATTATTGTGCACATTAGTTCTTGGGAAATAATCCTTTTCGTGGAATTTTATGATATATGTGCGAATTTAACTGTACTAATGGAAACGTGAGCGCCCCTTGAGTTGAGTTTATTCTTAGGTTAGGTTAGGTTAGGTTAACCTGGCTGGCCTAAAGCCACACATAGACCGATTGGTCCCTAGCGATACCAGATGGGGTCTGACCTTTATGCAGATTTCCAGTAAACATCTCATAGGATGTCAACGCTTTTCGCGAATTTAAGCAGTGCTGTCAGCCCCATTCCTGAGATGTCTACCAATCTCCCAAATTGTGGGACTCCTAAGCATTCTAAGCGCGTTTTCGATAACGCAGGACATATACAAAGGAGATGTTCTAGAGTTTCCCTTTTTTTTTTTTTTTTTTTTTCGGTACAATCTAGTAAGCGCAGCACTCAGACAGAGTATATATCCATTGTACTGCACTTAAGGTTCCCTTTTACTCGGCTTTAAATCTACCCGACCTCCGAAGAAATAGAAGTACATCCTGTGGTGCCAAGGAGCCAAGTTGGTTACTCCTCAGCACATCAGTGCCAAAAATCCCAAACCTGATTCGAGCAAAGGCAGGGCAGACGCTAAGAAAATGGTCCGCCGTTTCGTCTTCTTCTCCACAGGCTGGGCACAGCGCACTGTCTGATGTGCCAATCCTTTCCATGTGCCTAGCCCATAGAAAGTGCCCTGTCATCAAGCCAACCAACAGCCTGCAGTGCCTCCTTCCTAAAGATAGAAGGAACCGTGACCATCGGTCAGAGATAGCAGGTAGCATAATTTTCGTCCATCCGCAGCCTCTCTCAGCCCGCCATGCTCGCTTGTGGGTCGAAACAACCCACTTGTTTGCAGTGGCTTTGATGGCAGCGGAAGGGAGTGGCAGAACAGGCTCAGGGCCAATAAAACAGCCTCAGAGCCCATCTTGGCCAAAGGGTCAGAGGTCTCGTTACCCGCAATACCAGCGTGTCCCGGTACCCAAGTCAGCGTCAGACTTTTATGTTTTCCAACACAATTTAGCCTGGATTTGCAGGACCTGACTATCGTGGAAGTGGTGGTCGGACTATCCAAGGCCATGAGCATTTGCCTTTCCACCTGTTTTCCACAACAAAGTCCATCGCCTCAAGTATCGCATACACCTCCGCCTGAAACACAGACGCATGCAGACCAAGGGCAAAGAACCGACGGGTCCCACAAGATTCCACGAAGACACCAGAACCTGAACCTTCTTCAGTCCTGGAGCCATCAGTGAAAATACGGCAGCAGTGTTTGCCGGGCTCGTTCTCGGGATCTAACCATGAACGAGCCTCTGGCAGCAACACATTGTACAGCTTTTCTAGTATGACTGTTGACGACATGGAGTCCGGGGGCATAGACAGGATTGTAGAATCGATGTCAGTGCCTGCGCCGTCGTCCAATATCGAGTACACCCCATACCAGTGGCCACTATGTTTCACTCTGCAGATGGCCTTAATGGCCTCTCCGCGGATGAAGACATCTAGTGGCGGGAGATTCACCAAAGCATCCAGTGCCGGGCCTGGAGTAGTCGGAAATGCTCCGGTACAACATATGGCCACAGCACGTTGTAGTTTTGATAGAGCTTTTTTGACCCCTACAAGAGAGAGTCTGCTCATCCAAACCATCGATGCATAGGTGATAATAGGTCTTACCATAGCTGTATAGATCCATAGGACCTTACTAGGGGAAAGACCCCATGTCTTACCAAAAACACCCTTACACTGCCAGAAAACTGACAGTGCTTTGGATGTCTTCAGTTCGACATGTGTTTTCCAAAGAAGTTTTTTATCAAGGATGACTCCAAGATATTTGATTTCCTTGGATAGCTGGATAGTGACTCCTTTTAGTGTAGGCAGAATAAGTCCATCAAGCTTTCTCCTTCTGGTAAAGAGGACAATACCAGTCTTGACAAGATTAGCCGATAGCCCATTCGCACTGCACCAAGTGTCAATCATATCCAGAGTTCTCTGCACCCTTCTGCAGACAATCATAAGGGATAGACCTGTCACATGACAGCCAACATCATCCGCATATGCCTGAGCGTGTGCATCCGAGTCATTAATGGCGTTAAGCAGGGGATCGATTACCATGCACCAGAGCAATGGAGACAGTACACCACCTTGGGGACAGACTCTATTAACCCCAGACGACACCAGCAAATCTTCCTCCGCCCGCACCGTTATGATTCTCTGGGCCAGCATTGAACGTATCCAATTTACTAGGACCCGGTCTACGCCATGCCGCCTAGCAGAGCCGCACATACTGTCGAAAGTAGCATTGTCAAACGCACCCTCTATGTCCACAAAGATGCCTATTGCGTATTCTTTCCTGTCGATGGCTCGCTCTATCCTTCCAACAAGGTTTTGCAGAGCCGTCTCGCAGGATTTTCCGCTTTGATAGGCATGCTGAAATGGAGAGAGTGGATGCGTCTTCAGAGACTCCCTACGCATGCGAAGCTCCACCAGCCGTTCTAAACTCTTTAGCATGAACGAGGTCATAATAATAGGTCTGACGCTCTTGGGATTGGTGTAGTCGTCTCTTACAACCTTAGGAATGAAAGCGACCCTCACCATCCTCCAAGAGCTTGGTGCATAGGCCAGTGCGAGGCATGCAGTGAATATCTTCTTCAGTGCTGCCAACACTAACTCAATACCTTCTTACAACACAATCGGATATATGCCATCCAGTCCGGGCGACTTGAAGCTGTCAAAGGATTTGATAGCAAATCTAATAGCAGCCTCATTCGCCACAGTTCTGGCGACATACCAATCATGTCGAGAGGGTGTAGCTGCCCTGACAACAGTTCCGACCAAAGGTGGTTGTTGACGGGCTATGCTTACCTGATTTCCTGGAAAGTGTGACTCCAACAGCAAGCTGAGTGTCTCACTTTGCCTCTCCGTATAGGAGCCATCCGGTTTCCTGAGCTACCCTAGCTTAGCGGTTTGGTCCTTTTTCAGGACTTTCACCAGTTTTGCCGTGTCACTCAGGGATTCGCTATCACTGCATAAGTCTCTAAAAGAAGTCCTTTTCGAGTCCCGAATTAGCTTCTTCTAGTCCCTCTGAACACGTTGATATCGTTCCCAGTCCTCATCAAGATTCGTCTTGAGGGCCCGGTTGAGGAGGTTTCTAGACTCACGCCTCAGCACCTGAAGCTCTCGATTCCACCATGGAACAGGAGCGGTGTTGAGA
Organism: Clusia tigrina; assembly: GCA_920105625.2. Taxonomy (NCBI): domain Eukaryota; kingdom Metazoa; phylum Arthropoda; class Insecta; order Diptera; family Clusiidae; genus Clusia; species Clusia tigrina. Next base: position 122,821,661 of record OV050032.1, on the reverse strand, counting down.
TGTTCAACAGCCGCCTCAATGTTCTGCTCCTTGCGAAGTTTCAGTGGCGTCACGTGATTGCTACGCAGTGCCTCCCTGAACTTTGGCCAGTCTGTTTTTCTTGGGTTTCTGGTGGGCAATGGCATCTGCGCCCGCTCGCCACACTGAAGCTCAATGTATCTGTGGTCCGAGCACGAGTCTTCGGCGAGGACCCTCCAGTTGCTGATCGACCACCCCTCCCTTTCCCTTACTCCCACCTCTTTACATTTCCTACATTCGTCATTGTCCGTCATTCCTATCTTGTGTGCATGTGCCGCCAATAATTTATGGCCTGTCATTATACCAATGATAGTTCTGCAGTCTTTTCGTGAGAGCGCGAGTATAAATCTCGTTTGTTTCCTATCGTTGACCTTACACATAATTTTTGCAATTTTGCAGGTGTTTAATCTGTGCCACCTTGCTTTCACCTGTCTACTCATGTGTCCGTCCCTTTCATTGAATAGTTCTTTAAGGGGTTTTTGTATGTCGTTTTCTTGTTCAAGTGGTAAGTAGACAGCGTTCTTTGCGATCTCAGCAGCTATTTCATTCCCTTCTATGCCCCTACGACCAAGTACCCAATAGATATGCAGTATTCTATTTGTGACTAGCCTATCTATGGCTTCCCTGCTCTGTAGGACATTTTTGGATTTGATGCTATATGAGTTAATTGCCTTTATCGCTGCCTGGCTGTCCACGTATATGTTTATTTTTGAGTCATTTCCTGTCTTGGTGTATGCTAGCTCTGCGGCTTTCCTGACAGCGAAGACTTCCGCTTGAAAGATACTGCTCTGGTCAGGCAGCTTTATAGGCTGCCTAATTCCCAACTCTGAGCAGTAGATGCCTGCTCCCGCTCTTTCGGCTGGGCCTCATGCCCTTACGCCACCCCTCCTCTTCGATTGTAGTACGATACCATCTTTCCCAATTAAAACGTGGAGTCATGTAATCAGTGCTGCACAAACCCCTACTGCCTATTGAGCTATTCCCGAAGGTTCTGTATGTGAATTCTGCCGTAGCCTTCAGTCTCCCCGCGGATTTCGCTGCCAGATTCTCCGCCATAAGGTCGATAGGCGGCATGTTGAGTACTATTTCGAGAGCAGCCGTTGGAGTGGTTCTCAGTGCGCCTGTTATGCACAGTGAAGCGAGGCGCTGGACTCTTCTCATTGGCATTATATATGTAGTCTTCTTTGTTGCAGTCTTCCACACTAAAGCACCATACAGTAAGATTGGTCTAACTATTGCGGTGTAGCACCAGTGCATCAGCGAGGGAGAAAGACCCCAAGTAACGCCTAGCATTCTTTTACATGCATATAGCGCGTTACTGGCCTTCTTCGCCCATTCCTCAACATTGCGCCTCCACATAAGCTTATTGTCCAAATTTACTCCAAGGTACTTTGTGTGGTATTTGGGAGTAGTCACTGTCACCTAGCTTCGGGAAGTTCCACGCGGGGACCTTGTACTTTCTGGTAAAGAGTATCATGTCCGTTTTATCTGCTTTTACCTCCAAGCCTGCTCGAGACGCCAACTGATGGATCGTTTTAAGAGTGTTGTTCATTATGTTACTGATGGTATCTAGGTACTTTCCCGTTACTACTACTGCTATGTCATCGGCATATGCCACTAGTTTAGGAGCCTTCCCATCAAATTCCCTGAGTATTTCGTTTACTACAAGTAGCCACAGAAGAGGCGATAGCACTCCTCCTTGTGGTGAGTTTATTCTTACATAAAGTTATATAGAGATAACTCGTATACATAAAATAAAATCGAGCTTATTACAGTTTTTTTTAATCTCCATTTTGTCACAGTTGCGAATGCCTATTTAAATTGTCATTCTCACTGCCGATCGTCATAGTCACTGCCGATGTAAAGAAATTGCATTTGGCTTCACACCGGATTTAAGTGTTTAAATGAATTGAAATAATTAATATAATTAATAAATACTCTCTATCGTAAACAATTCATTACGAAAATAAAGAAATGTAAAAGATAACATGAAAATCAGAAAATTTCCCGATTCTACTTTCTTCTTTTTCGAAAAAAAATGTTTGCATTCAAATTCACCAGCTGTTGGTAAATGGTGTATGGTAAATTTTAAAGAAACTCTTATGAGAACAATGCTCATATCATTTATACGCCAAATGTCTTTAACACACTGCTTATTGATAATTGTAATTATATATACAAAATGAAAATACAATATTATTTTATATTTGTTTTATATACCATCTAAAGGGTTTTTCAAAAGAAACGCTACAAAAGTAAATTGATAGTGACAGCAAACGAAGCCATATTTTTTCCCGCTCTTTTGACATTTGTCTTCAGTAAGGTTTGCCATTTCATCGTGCAAAGATATACGAGCCAACAACGAGCCGAAATTATTAAAATTTACTACCGAAATTCGCAGTCTGTCTTCTCAACTTTAATAGCGCTACGTCCAATTTATGATGAGGCTCATTTCTGGCTGAATGGCTTCGTCAATAAGCAAAATATGCGTTATTGGTTAGACAGCAATCCACACGTACTCCATGAGTCATCATTGCATCCCGAAAAAATTACGGTTTGGTGCGGTTTATGGGCCGGCGGCGTCATTGGGCCGTACTTCTTCCGTGATGATCAAGACTGGCACATTACTGTGAATGCGAATCGCTACCGTTCAATGATAACCGAATATTTTTGGCCCCAATTGGATAATATGGACTTGGAGGACATGTGGTTCCAACAGGACGGCGCCACAAGCCACAAAGCGAATGCCACAATCAATTTATTGCAAACCAAGTTTGGTGAACGTGCTATCTCACGAAATGGCCCAGTCGATTGGCCGCCTGGGTCGTGCGATTTGACGCCGTTAGATTATTTGCTGTGGGGCTACGACATGTCTATGGTCTATGCCAACAAGCCAGCGACGATTGATGAACTTCGTAAGAATATCGAACGTGAAATTGCAGCAGTATCGGCCGATTTATGCTTGAAAACCGTTGAAAATTGGGTTCAGCGTCTGGACTTCTGCAAGCGTGCCCGTGGTGACCATACAAAAGAAATCGAGTTCCATACATAATGGCATCGATCGTACTTTCACAGGAATAAAGAATTTCATTGATATCTAAAACCGGTTTTGTTTTATTTAAAAAAACTTTTGTAGCGCTCTTATTGAAAAACCCGATATATTACTGTTGCTTCCGCAATTTTAAAATAAATGGTTAATGTTAAACAATTTCTTTCTGTTAATATGAGGTGCTGTGTTCTGAAATTTATTTCAGAACCATTGTATAACAAAATAGAATTACTGAGATGCGTGGCTCTACACAGCAACAGGCCACATTTAATTAAGCAGATTTATAGAACAATGCAACAATTGATTCATTTCTCATAACAAAAGTATTGTACTTAGGAAAAATCTATTCAGTTGACATATAATTTTGTCATTATTAACAATTGATTCATTTCTCATACCAAAAGTATTGTACTTAAGAAAAATCTATTCAGTTGACATGTAATTTTGTCATTATTAAAACTGAAATGAACCACAAAAAAAATTAAATAAAGTTTCGATTTTGTAACAAAGGAAAGCAATATCACTAAACGACAAAAACACCACAACCCATTGCAATATATTTCTCAAAAAATTAACCTAGTACATATAAGCACATCACCTCAAAGCAATGCATAGCTGTTGAACTCAAATAAATAAATTTATCAGGCAAATAAAACTTATGATCATAAAATCTTATGCTTTGCTTGTAAAAAACGAAACAATCATCTATTCAAATATTTTATTTTGTAGTGCACCTCACATCGTCACAAGCACACTAGTAATTCACCTATGCTAACGAGCTGACAATAGCGCAACGCCAGGCATTTGCACTCAATTCCAAACACGTTAAATACGTACATCTCGTGGTGCATTAGAAGTAAGATAGGTATATTTTATGTTAGTTAAAATAAGACAGAAATATATTTGAAATGATATAAAAGAGCCAGCGAGCTACTAAATAAACCAGAGTTAATCTGAAGAATGACAGGAACGACTTAGATCAGCAGACACAATAGTTTGGCCAACGGCACACTCTGCCGGTCAAAATCTCTGCTGAGGGCGTCATTCTTCTTTGCTAGGTATCTATTCAAACAACTGCATTCGTGTATAACATGACGATCCTCCATTCATACACCATAATTTGTTGCATAACAAAGACAGTCCTTGCACAGAAAACCTTTTGTTGTATAAATCAGAAATTTAAGTTGAGGTGGATTTGTTTCGTTTAATTTTCTTTTCGATTACTACTCACAAAAACACAAATTTGTTTTAAAGTCGCTGGACCACCAAATCACAACGAGCGACAGTTATTCTAATGCTGAAACCAAAAGGATCAACAATAACAATACAGTGGCTGAATGGAAGAACTGAAGTAAATAACTGCGACAGCGCTGTTGTTGTTATTGCTATTCTCTTTTGCATCGACGTTTCACAAAAAAACATGTACATTGTTATGAACATCTTAAAATTATGTGACATGATATATTCAATTTAAGTTAAAACACAACACAAACACAACTTTAGGCCGAAAGCCTTAGTTTTAAGTATATATTCCGAATTTACTTTTTTAATAAACTATTAAAATTTACAATAATAGTTGATTTTAGTTTGGTTTAAGGTGTTACCAAGAAACTTACAGTATAAATAATATAAAACCATTCTTAATATTCGTGTTGAAATCCACTTTAATGCAACAATGTGAAATTTTTTCCGTAAAGGTGAATTCCAAAACGATAGCTAAATATTTCACCACATTTCATTTTCAATATTTATATTTATTGAATGGAAAATTATTTTTTGAAGGAGCCTTGATATCCAAAGGAAATTAATTTTTTAAAACATTTATATATATTTTATATTTTTCTATTAATATATTTCATATATAGATTTCAGACCAAAAATGTCGTGTATTCACTTGTAAATTAATCTAAAGGCATACTCTGTTCAATTTTGGTACACATTTGGTTTGTCTTATCTTTTTTAATGTTGGCTATTATCTAAGTAGGATTTCGATTATTTTTGCTCTTAATAAAACCATTCTACTGTAATTAACAGTTTTTTCACAACCCCACCAAAAAAATTCTAACCTATTCTAGTCGCTTTCTTTATCATTAGTATATGCAGTATGGAATACTGAATGTACATACATTTGTGAATATATGCAAATAATTTTTATATTAAATAAATCTATAATGAATTAATAATTTGTGTTTTAATATTGTGATCTATTTTATTTTTATTCTTTTTTGTAACATTTTATTATTATTTGTGTGCTATAAATTTATTTTAATATTGTGATACATTATATTTTTTATTCTTTTTTGTTACATTTTATTATTATTATTATATAGTTTTAATATTTGATTTTATATAATCAAATTGGTTTAATATTTTCATTTCCATTTTAATACTAATTTATATAATTTAATATATTGTAATGGATGTAATAGGCCTACAGGGGAATCGAGCATCTAAATGAAAAATTTACTGGGTAACGCATCAGTGTGCATACCGCCTGGATGGTACGGAAAGTTCAAAATTCATAATAAAATTATTTTCTTTAAAAAAACTTATTTATTTCAAATAGTTTTTGCTTTTCTATACAGGATAATATATCTCATGCTTTTTTCCACGTCATCTTGCATAACTGCCATCCAATTAGGAAACAGTTTGACTACAATAAGTTAGAATTGTTTTGGTGGGGTTTTGAAAAACCTGTGAATTACAGTATAATGGTTTTATGGTACTTCTTCGTATGCGGCATTACTGTAGTAATCTACAAATGAAATATATTAATTAAAAAATACAAAATATACATCAATATTTTAAAAAATTTCCTTCCTTGTACATCCAAGCTCCGTCAAAGAAAAATTATTCCATACAATAAACGTAAATATTGAAAATGAAATGGGGTGAAATATTTAGAATTCACGGAATTTACGGAAAGAATTCCACAGTGTTGCATTAAAGTGGATTTCAACATGAATAATAAGAATGGTTTTACATTATTTATACTTCAAGTTTCTTGCTAACACCTTAAACCCATCCAAAAATTAACTGTAACTGTTATTTTAAATAGTTTATTAAATAAGTAAATTAGAAAAATATACTTAAGACTAAGCTACTATAGGCTTTCGCTGTAAAGTTATGTTTTATCGTAAATTTGGTATATAATGTCACATAAATTTTAGATGTTCATAAGTCAGATACAGCATAGTTTATTCATTGGTTGAGACGCTATTTTAATGGTACGGTATTCTTCTAAAATATGTTGCATTGAGATTGTCTTTGTATTGCATAGTTAATATATTGGCATGTTTCTTCTCTCCTGGAAACTATGTCCCAGTCTTAATCGCGTCAATTTTGTATATATATGTTCCATGCTCTCTTTGCAAAATATTGTTCATTTGCCGTCTTTGTTATACAAAAAATAAAATAATTTAATATATGATTGTTTCATTATTTACAACCAAAGCATAAGATTTTATGATCATAAGTTTTATTTGCCTGATAAAGCAATAATTTATTTACTTGCGTTAAATTGCTATGCATTGCTTTGAGGTAATGTGCTTATATGTATTAAGTTAATTTTTTAAAAAATATAATGCAAGGTTTTGCGGTGTTTGTGACGTTTATTGCTATTGTTTTCCTTTATTTAATTTTATTTTTGTTGGTTCATTTCATATTTATTAATGACAAAATTATACGTCAACTAAATAAATTTTACTTAAGTACACACTTTTGTTATGAGAAATGAATCAATTGTTGCATTGTTCTATAAATCAGCTTAATTATATGTGGCCTGTTATTGTGTGGAGTAAAGCTTCTCAGTAATTACATTTTTTTTTACATTTTAATGTTCAATAATTTTTTATTTCTCATTGCTAAAACTTAAACATAATTTGTGAGCATTAATGAGACCTTATTCTTATGTAATTAATTCTTCATGATATAAAAGAAAAAATAAATTATTAAAAACTTTATAAACTTATAAAAGTACCAATTTTTGCATCTCTGATGTGTGTCGTGAAGTATGGTGAGTTGACTCGATGAATCAATTAGTAAAGAGACACTAAAGAATTAGAAGTTGGAACAGAGGGAGGCAAAGATTAAGAAATTGCCGGTCAAAAGAGAACTAAATGTTTTTACAATATTCTCACAAATAACAAAAGTTTCAATAATCTCAGAAAAATCTTCAAAATAGGTCAAAAATGGAGCTAAACGAATTAAGTTAAGGGCCCTATGCTTTTAATTAAACATATGTAGTGTTTTTAATAATGACGAACACAATTTTTTATTTTGTCGAATTAATTTTTTTACTTAAACGCAACTGGAATATTTCGACTTGTAGATCTTGAGGGTTCATTGACAATGGAAATTATCAAAAAAATTCCTATCATATCTCAATTTGGCAGGAATGTGTTTGGCAGGATCGCCATGTGGTGCACTGCGGCGGGATTTTACTTGGGCGTGTTGGGGTCCGTGTTTGATGTCCTCTGGAGCGTCCTTTTCGCTACTTGTCCTGGACGCGCGTGTACCTAAATCACTTGGTTTAAATAAAGACACTAGACCACTTTCGTTTTCAAAAGATCAAATCACAAGCCGGTTTATTCTTACAAATACTAATTCTTATATACTATTTCTTAAGAGTCATCTCAGTCTGTGAACTGACCTTTCTGGTGTTCCAGTTTCGCACCTGCTAATTGGTGTCAGTTGGTTAAGCCAACTGACCTACTATGAAAGTGTCGACGCCCTTCAATGCCCTTCGTTGACTCGACTGCGGAACTGTAACACCCTAAAAGTTTACATAATAATATTACACAGATCATATTAACATAAAATACTTAGACCCTAAAAGTATGTATTATTCTTAAATAATTTTTAGCACATTCTAATCCCACAGAGTGTGGCATCTATTAGGAGTCGATGCTGTGAGTCAACTACTCGTAGGTAGCTTGATTCTAACTCACAACATCCCTCCCCTCTTTCTAAAAGAAGTTAGTGCAACTAACTTCTAATGAAAGTTTAAAATATTTTTCTCTTTTCTGCACTTTAAACAATCTGTGCATTTTCTCAAACCTATAGTACATACGTATAGTTTTCGTCATTTTTTTTTTTTAAATCGCCTTACTTGGGTTCTATTATTGTATTCTTTTCTTTTTTACTTTTGTGTTTTCTTCTTTTTTTTCTTCTTTATACTTCTTTTATAGTTTTTTTCTTGTACTTCTTTTGTTTTATTTTGTTCTTTTATTTCTATCTTTTTTCCTATTTTTTTTTTAGTTATATTCCCCTTTTTATATTTGGTCTTTCATCGACTCTTTTCTCACTGGCGTGTATACAAGTCAAAATCAATATTCGCTTAGTAAGTGACAGTGTATATTTACTCAGTTCGGGAAATCGTTATGAAATTAGCCGATAAAGCTTGGCTATGTTGTGCTTGATCTTTTCGTGGTTAAAACGATTTTTTGCGCTAGGAGAATATTCTACGATGCTAACTGAACGATGGTAGTTGTGGTTGATATTGTGATGCGCGTATATTGTGTGCGAGAAATATAACATAAATACCACAATATATATTATATATTATATAACGGGTCCGCCATCTAACGTTTTTTTTCAACTAGTGCTTATTTCGTGAATGGTAACACTTAGCTCATGTCTGATTTGACAGATAATTAGTTTTATCCTTCCGCTGAACGAATATGGTTGTGTATACGCTTGAAGAACGCTGGGAAATATTGCGACAGAAGATGCCGATTTTGCCAAAAAAATCATCTTTTCAGATGAAGCTCATTTTGATCTTGGCGGGTATGTAAACAAGCAAAATTGTCGCATTTGGGGCACAGAAAACCCGCACCCATACATTGGAAAGCCGATGCACCCAAAATCGAGCCACTGTTTGGTGCGGATTTTGGTCCAGAGGCATAATTGGGCCATCTTTCTTCGAAAATGAGCAAGGAGCCGTTACAGTCAATGGCGATCGTTATCGGGCCATGTTGAACGAATTTTTGTTCACAAAAATTGACGAGGAGGATATTGGCAACATTTGGTTTCAACAGGACGGCGCTACCTGCCACACAGCCGAAGCTACACTCGATGTTTTGCGCCCTGTTTTTGAAGATCGCATTATCAGCCGCAGAGCTGATGTCGTTTGGCCACCTCGGAGCTGCGATTTGACACCGTTGGACTATTATTTGTGGGGTGCCCTCAAAGATAAGTGTTACGCCGACAAGCCAGAGACAATTGACGCTTTAAAGGACAATATTCGTGAAGCCATTGGTGAAATACAGCTGCACACAATCGATAATGTGCTCAAAAATTGGACCGATCGTGTAGGTTACTGCATGGCCAGCCGAGGCAGCCATTTGAATGAAATAATTTTCCATTATTAACCGGAAGGATTGTACTTTCAAATAAAAAAAGAAATTTGAGAAACTATCCAGTAGCTTTTTTTTATAGAATTTTCAAAAAAAAAGTTATTTGGCGGACCTGTTATTCGAGCGTTGCTCGGCAAGACGCCATTGAGCAAATTCTAACGGTGAGCCGAAGAAAGGCTGAATGCAATAAAAATGCAAATGTTTGAGTTGCCAGTTGGTAACTGATTAGTTTAATTCCCGAGCAGGGTTTTTATATGGTTTATTTGAGTTACAAACTCGATAACAAATCTCGATTAATTTAATTGTTTACTTCTAATCTCTTTCGCTTAAGTCTAACTCAAATTCCACTCAATTGTAAAACAAAAGAATTCACCAATGACCGCACGCCAGGATTCTAATTACACTGCACATATCAAGTGTCATAGTGTTGCAGTGCAGCGGATGGGTGTGTCTTATGTATTGGTATGGTTTGGATGTGTAGTTTGCGTAGGTAGTCTTTGTGCTACATTACGTTTGTGCGCAATAGTGCACATGCACTACAATATTGTTGCTGTAACCGTTTCTCTCTAAAATTACGGAGTAACCTCGGGTTTTGGCTAAAATTATCTCTTCCTCTTTCTAGACAATAATACAGTATACATACTGACATATGTAATAATGGCAGACACCTTGGATTTTCTATACGGACAACGTACATGTTGGTGTTTTTCATGCCATTTTGTCAGTTATGCAATTAAACTCAAGTATTATCAGTTTCTTACTTGTCAGATAGAGACTATTGTATTCAGCCGATACCATATCCATTTTTTCATAAGTTTAAATCGTAGTCATCTCGCACATGGGAAGTTGGAAACTCTTCCACTCTTTCATATAAAAATGAATTCTCACTAATTTCGTTCTCATTTTTTTCCAAACCAAAAATTATGTCGGTACATCATCGTTGCGAATTTCGTATTATCATTTTGCGGCTTACTGATTACCCTTCTTCTACATCTTCTTACTTTTTCTTATTTGGTCAGATTTTGTCCGCTGCTAGTGCATTTCATCTGCCGGTCTCCTGGATGTTGGTTAACATCTTACTCAGTCTTCGACGCTGCAGGAAGTCCCGTCCAGGTTCATGCTGCACCACATTGAACCATCCAGATGTCCTTGTTTGTTCACCAACGCCTGAATATCTAAAAACAATACGCTTATAGGTGTATCGGACTTCCCGAGTTTTAATTATTCTTACTAGCTATAACATTCATTCAATTTTTAATATTTTTCCTAACGTAAACAGTAAATTGTATTTAAATCTATATATCGCTTATCTACTACGTCTTAACAAACAAACTATAAATAAGTAACAAAAACTATTTCCTTTACAAATACTATTAATTAACTATGAAACATTCTCTTTTTTTTTAAATTGTATCTTAAAAATTTTGCCCATCTTACATAAGCCAGTATATAAAAGATGAATTTATTATTTATTTTTTCTTTTGTTTAGACAATTCATAATTCCTTTCATATCATTTTTCTTTTTCTATATCTTTTTTAAATTTTTCAATTCTTAGCAAATTCTTTTGCCCTCTGACATAAACCAGAATATTTAAGATAAACCCGTTTATGTGAAAACATTGTCCATTGCATGACTCAATTTTTCATTGCATCTAATTATTCTATATATTTAAATTTTACTACTAGCCCGGTTTGTATATATCCATTAACAAATGTAGTTCCCAACAACATGTAACCTGCTTTTATATGAATACATACATACATTCAAGGCACTTTCAATTGTTTAAAACTAATTGCTACAGCTATTACCTAATGTGTACTGGTAAGCTTAATATATTGTTCTAATACAATATATGTATATTGTTATATATTACTATTCTCCACACGCTAATTTCCTAAGCGAAAAACCGAAAAAATCTATGTAAATTTGTTGCGATTTCTTCTTCAAAGTAAACTTTTAACACACAGTTATATTTAGATATAAAGAAGTTTATTAAAACGATGTTATCTCTTCAAAGTTCAGAAACTGAGTATACATAAAATATAAAATGAATTTAAAGTAAAGCACAAAAGAAACATTCCATTACATTAGAAAAGGATAATGATATATATCAAACGAATAAGAAATATGCGAGTTGCTTCAGGGATGCATTTCAACACTCCCCCTCAACGAACATATTCATAATAAAAATACTTCAATATAAGCCCATCATACCAGTAAACTTCTCATGGCTGACTTTGGGTAAATTCTTTGTAAGAATATCTGCGACCATCTCAGTACTGCTGCAGTATTTCAACTCGATCTCGCCAGCTTTGTATACGTCTCTGATGAAATGGTAGCGTATATCAATGTGTTTGCTACGCGAATGATACACTGGATTTTGAACTAACTTCATAGCACTCACATTGTCTCCATTGATCAAAATAGCCTTCGGACAATCTATTTTCATCTCACCAAGTAACTTCTTCAGGTATATTGCCTCGCGACATGCACCCGCCAACGCCATATACTCAGCCTCTGTGCTACTCAAGGCTACTGTTGATTGTTTTCTCGATTCATATGAGAACACGCTGCCTGCCAAGGTAAAAATGTAACCCGTATATGATTTGCGGTCGCTGGCATCACCGCCCCAGTCCGCGTCCACGTAGCATTCAACTGGCCTGTTGGTTTTGTAGTACCTTAACTGCTTGTCTTGTGTTGCGCATAAATATCGAAGGATTCGCTTAGCTGCTTCGCGATGCTCATGATGTGGATCTTTGTTTCGCTGTGACAATTTGCATACTGAATGCAAAATATCTGTCCTTGTGCTTATAGCCAAATACATGAGCGATCCGATAATAGATTGATATTGTGTCTGGTCAACCTTTTTACATCTATCGTCTTCACAGTTGACCTGATGACCAGAATCCAACGGTGTAGCTATCTGCCGGCACGCTTCCATGCCATAGTCTCGTATTAACTTACGAATAAATGCTTTCTGGCTAACTGATATAGCCCCTGTTTCGCCGTCTCTCGAAATCTCCATGCTCAAAAAATGTTTTATGCGGCCCTTGTCCACTACCTGCACTCGCTCAGCAATCTGCTTTTTAATTTTTTTCAGCTCGCCTTCCTCAGAACTTGCAATCATCAAATCGTCAACGTACACTGCTATGATGTTTATTTGATCCTCATAATGATTTATATAAACGCATGGCTCACTCTCGCACTGATGAAAACCAATTTCTTTCAAGATGCCATCCAGCTTTATATTCCATTGCCGCCCAGATTGTTTGAGGCCATACAAGGCTTTGTTTAGCTTTAAAACATGATCGGGGTTTTGTTTATCAATAAACATTTCTGGCTGGACCATATAAATTTCGTCGCTCAATTCGCTGTTCAGATACGCAGTAGAAACATCCATCTGGTGTAAATGAAGACCATACTCTGCTGCAAGAGCGAAAATCATTCGAATTGTTTCGTTCCGAACAACGGGTGAAAATGTCTCAGTGTAGTTCACACCGTACGTTTGCGAGCAACCCTTGGCTACTAGCCTCGCTTTGAAACGTTCTACGTTTCCGTCTTTATCGCTTTTAACTGCAAACACCCATTTATTTTTGACTGCCCTTTGGTCTTCTGGAAGTACTGTCATTTGCCACGTATCGTTCCTGATTAATGCTTGGTACTCGTCGTTCATAGCGCACCACCAACTGTCAGCATTCTCGCCGGATAACGCCTCGCTCACGGTATCAGGTACTGCAATTTGATCTGAACGCATTAGATTTAAAGTGTTGTATACCTTTTTTGGCCTGCCGCGAACGCCTGTCCGAATTATCTGTGGTCTACCCGGACCTCTGGTTTTGGCTTCAAAATCTGCTACATCTTCTTCTGCTGATTCAAACTCACTTTCACTTTTATTAGATGGATCGTCTTTACTGCTACCTGCTGCACCATCATCGCCTTCGTCGGTTTCAATGCTTTGCGTCTTTTCTGCTAAAATTTGCATCTCCATGTTGATATGCTGCTTTGATGATGTTGACTCACAAAAATATACATCTCTGCTGACCACAAGCCGCCTAGAGTCCTTGTCATATAGACGGTATGATTTTGATGTATCGGAGTATCCCACCATAACATACTCCTTGCCTCTGGATTTAAACTTCCCGTGCTCACGCTTGTCCAAAGCAACTGCCACTGAACCAAATGTTCGCAAATGTGCCACTTTTGGCTTGTGTACCGTACCATACCATACCAACTTTCAAATGGAGTCACATTTTTTAGAGCTTTTGTTGGAGCTCTGTTGCGCAAATATGCGGCTGTATGTACTGCCTCTGCCCACAACGATTCATCGACGCCTGCACCAACTAACATGCACCTTGCCATCTCGATCAACGTGCGATTGAATCGCTCTGCGACTCCGTTTTGTTGCGGAGTGTATGGCACCGTCAGCTGTCGTAAAATTCCTTGTTCCTTCAGGTAGCTGTCAAACGCATTGTTGACAAATTCCGTGCCGTTGTCGCTTCTCACAATTTTCAGCTTCTTACCCGTTTGACGTTCTGCCATGGTCTTAAATTCTTTAAATTTTTCAAAGACCTCGTCCTTACTTTTCAAAAAGTAAACAAATACGTAGCGTGACTTGTCGTCTATAAAAGTAAGAAGGTACTTTGCATTTCCAAGTGATACTTTGTTGAATGGGCCACACACATCTGTGTGTATAATTTGCAACAATTCCATAGCGCGGCTCTCTGAGTTGGAAAAGGGTTTCTGTGTACACTTGCTCTCCATGCAAACAGTGCAACTGATGTCTGTCGGCACCGTGACTTTCATCCCTTGTACCAGCTGCTTGTTCATCAACTCGCGCAGGCTTGCGAAGTTTAGATGGCCATATCGATTATGCCATTTCATCGCTTCTTCCGCAGTTTTTCTCACAAAAAACAATTTATTTTTATTTGAACCAATCAAAAATAAATCACTAACCTTTTTAGCACGTATAATTGTTCCACCGTGCTTGTCTGTGATCGTTGCTGCCTCTTTGTTGAACGTTACTATGTAGCCGCTGCGAACTGCTTTTGCAACTGATATAAAGTTGCACTGAAGGCCAGGAACAAACAAAACTTCTATCAACGTGACGTCATACTTTGACGTTTTTATGTGCACTGTGCCTTTGCCTGTTGCTTGCATTTTGTTGTCTCCAGCAAGTACAATCGCTTCATTGTACTCTTCGAACACATCGAACATGTCGCGGTTGCAACATAAATGCGAGGTTGCGCCGCTATCCACACACCAAGTGTCGCCATGCAAAATGTTGTTTTCGACTGCAGCAAACAAACCATTGCGGTTGTTGTTGTTATTTTGCTGCCCTTTTTGTTCTTTTTTCTTCTCTCTGCATTGTGTTGCGAAGTGGCCTTTTTTGCCACAGTTATAGCATTTGAAATTTGCGCGTTTGCTATTTTCGTTGTTGTTGCCATTAGCGCTGTCGTTGTTTTTGTTGCTTGCGGAATATTTCTTTTTAAAGTTGTTGTTGTGCTCGCGTGCCATGAACGCTTTAACTGTACTTTCATTATTGTTATAATTTGAATCGGTTGCTTTTCGTCGCTCGCCTTCTTCGGCCAATTTGATTTTTATTGCGCTGAGTTTTGGGAGCTCATCTCGAGACTCCAGCGCAACTACTAGATTCTCAAATGATTTTGGCAAGCTAGCTAATAGCATAATTACGATGAACTCATTGTCAAGTTTCACCTCAATTTCTGCTAGCTTTTCTGCGACTGCACAAAACTTGCACACGTATTGCTGCACACACTCACTGTCGTTCATCCGCATTCCAAGTAGCTGCTTGAACAGTGTCACCTTGCGCACTGGTCCTTTTGGCATATGGATCTCACACAGAGTTTTCCATGCCCCGTGTGATGTTTTGATGTTCTTAACATAACCAATTTGCATAGGAGTGATGCTTAGGATGATTGTCGCCATAGCCTTCTCGTCTTTAGCTTTCCATGCCGCAGCGCCTGCTTCGTTTTCACCGGGCTGCTTCATTGCACCTGATGCGACATCCCACAGCTCTTGATGAACAAGCACACTTTTCAATTGTATGCTCCACGAGTCGTAATTAGACTCGTCCAGTTTCTCAATATTGAAAAGAGAACTCATCTTTTAATTTAATTTTAATTTTTTTTTTGCGACACACGCGTATTAATTAAAACTTGGCTGCCAGGAATTTGCACCTGGTCCCATAACCTGTTGCGATTTCTTCTTCAAAGTAAACTTTTAACACACAGTTATATTTAGATATAAGGAAGTTTATTAAAACGATGTTATCTCTTCAAAGTTCAGAAACAGAGTATACATAAAATATAAAATGAATTTAAAGTAAAGCACAAAAGAAACATTCCATTACATTAGAAAAGGATAATGATATAAATCAAACGAATAAGAAATATGCGAGTTGCTTCAGGGATGCATTTCAACAAAATTTACATTTCGCCAGCTACAGTAATTAAATATCTGCAAAAATATACACACGTACATACTCTTTCCTCTTAACTAGAATACTTACTTCTTTAAATATTCATTCGTACATTCATTCTTTATCTTATACACATATATACATATACTCGTATACGAGTAAACTTAATTCACCAGCGGTTCTCTTGCCTGGCGTTAACTCTTATGCGTCGAATTTCAGTGCATACACTGCCGTATATATTAGAAGTTAAGTTTTATATTACTTACCAACGACTGTCTTATAATTTAATTTTTTAAATTTTGTCCAATGAACCCGTTTCTTATTATTTAACATATTTTCCGATACTGTGCTTCGTTCGGCCATAGTGCCTAATAAGCAAATTTTTCTTACGTCAATTATACTCGCCCGATTTTAAGTGGCACACTTTTACTTGTTTAAGTGGCACACTTACTTGCCTTGACTTTGAAAATCGGAGCTGTGTGTGTTATTTGATAAACACACGTACATGTTTACGTTGTTATTCTTGTGTTTACACTTGTAAAACACTGTTAACACATGTCTTTAGTTGTGTGGTCTAATGTGGAACAATTTAAATAAATTATTATGTAGCTATTTATTCTTGCCCTAAGTTGTTACGACTGTTGTAACTGGGCTACGGATCTCTGCTACTACATACGGACCTATCCAAACAGGTGAGAATTTGTTTCTCCTAGCCTGATTCTTCATGAGTACTTGATCACCCACGTGAAAGATTACTGGATTTAATACCTTGTTACAGGCTTCCCTGGCTACCCGTTTAGCACATTCCTGATTTTCTCTAACCAATTCGTGCGCTCGCTGTAGCTGGTACTTTTGCACTTTATTGGAGTCACCAGCATTGTACACTGGCTCACACGTGTGCTTCAAATTCGCTGGCATGTTGAAATCAAACCCGTAGATTGTTCTAAACGGAGTTTGCTTCGTTGATACATGCACAATATTGTTGTGTACATGCATTGCAGTAGTCAACCATTGATCCCAATTCGTCTTCCTTGGCAAAACTGAGTACTCGGCCAGAGGTCGATGAATACGTTCCAATGAGCCATTCGCCTGTGGATGATATGGTGTTATATGCAATAAGTTTTGATACAAAATTCGAACCATTGTCGGTTATCAAGACCTTAGGTATGTTGTACCGTGCTATAATTTCGTCAAAGAATGCCGTAGCCACCGTACTTGCCTCAGCATCGGGTATAGCCACGCACGCCATGTACTTTGAGAAATCATCTTGGAACGTCAAAATGTATTTATTTCCCGAAACTGTCTCAGGTAAAATACCTACAATATCTATATGAACTTTATCAAATGGCTGTTTTGGTGTGTCAGTTAACACCATTGGCGTCTTTGTAATCCTTGAACTCTTATTGGCCTGACATTTCGGACAACTCTTTATATAATTTTTTATGTCTCGAAGCATATCTTTCCATCCGTATACTCGCCTAATTCTGTCATGGGTTTTCCAGAATCCCTGTTGTCCACCTAGGGGGGACTCATGGAAACCCTTTAACACTGCCTGGATATCCTTTATATCCGCCAGCCATTCCACACTACTGGCTTTTTGTTCATTGGCATCGTCACCCGCATTGTTAACATTTCTTGTTGCATCAATTTTATTTTCCTGACTTCTCTCGGTCTTCTCCTTATCCGACCGTGCTTTGGCCCTCGTTTGCACTACTGATACCTTCTGTGCCTGCGGTACTCTGCTGAGTGCGTCCGCATTCAGATTCTTTTTCCCAGGTTTGTATATGATTTCAAAATCATACTCAGACAATTTGTGTCTGAACCTGGCTAGCCTAGACGTTTGGTCTTTCAAATTGGCTATGCCTCTCAACGGCTGGTGATCAGTGTATATCTTAAATGGGCGTCCTAGCAGATATGCCCTAAAATTCATCATAGGCCACACTATGGCTAGAAATTCCTTTTCTATTGTGGAGTATCTTTTCTCCGTGTCGCTAAGCGCCCTGCTTGCGAATGCAATTGTTCGGTCATTACCGACTTCCCCTTGTGACAACACTGCCCCCAATGCTTCATTGCTAGCATCAGTGGTCAACAAAAATGTTTGCTCAAAGTCGGGGTACGCCAAAATCGGTGGTGAGCTAATTATTTCCTTTAGCCTCTCGAATGTTTGCTGACAGCTCTCTGTCCATTCGAACTTTGCTTCTTTTCGTAGCAACTTATTAAGCGGCAACGCAATTCCGGCTAGTCCTTTCACGAACTTTCAATAATAGTTCACCAGTCCTAGGAATGCTTGCACTTCCCTTCTTTTTCTAGGAATCGCTAAATTTTTAACGCATTCCACCTTCTGCGGGCCAGGCAGTGCTCCTTCCTCTGAGCAACGATGGCCTAAATAATCCACCTCTCTTCGCAAAAATTGACACTTCTCCGTGTTCAATTTCAAATTGTGTTCTCGTAATTTCTGGAGCAACTTGCACAAGCGTTGCGAATGCTGCTGCAAGTTCTTCCCATAAATTACAATATCATCCAGATACACAAAACAATCTAACCCTTGTAAGCCTGTTAGCACATGGTTCATTAGCCGTTGGAAGGTAGCCGGTGCTGCTGTTAATCCAAACGGCATTATATTAAACTCACAATGGCCTAAGCCGGTGCTGAACGCGGTTTTCTGCTTATCTTGGGTATCCACCAGAACTTGGTGGTAGCCACTCGCTAAATCAAGCGTAGAAAAATATCTACTATGCCCCAATTGATCCAGAATTTCTTCTATCCTTGGAATCGGGAACACTTGCTTGATAGTGGCGTCGTTCAATTTCCTAAAATCGACGACCAATCTCCACTTCTTTTGACCCTGAGCACCTCCCCTCTTTTGTACCAAAATTATGGGTGAGTTCCAAGGCGAGATACTCTTTGAAATTATGTTATCTTTTAACATTCCTTCTACAATCTGTACTGCTTCTGGTTTATTGGTGGTTGATCCACTCTAGTAGGTATTTCATGCTCTACCTCTGGTGTATATGTCAACTGGTCTCCTTCCAGCAAAAATATGTCATGAAATGATGCACAAATGGCTTCTATTGATGTCTTCTCTTCTGAATTTACACCTGGGTGTAATTTCAGTGATTCTAGTACCCTCTCCATTCTTTTTCTTATATCAACTTGCTTAATTTGATTAACCGATTCATAATTCGTTTCCTTCAAGTTATCGTAGCTAGTGAACATTTTTTTTTTTTTTTTTTTTTTTTTATCTCCATTTATTTAACTACAATCTGTCCAGCTGGGCATTCAGTACTACTTATATTATATTTGGTTATAAACTTGTGTATGAATTTTCAGTAACATTCAATACATTAGGTACATTAATTTAACAAAGTTAGATTCTATATATATTAATTTCATTCATTCCTTATTATTATTATTATTATTTTTTAATTTTATTTTTTTTTTTATTTTTTTATTTTTTTTTATTTCTAATTTGATCTTAGGTGGTAATTCTGAATGGTAAGTCCGATGGTACATATTTTTTTAGTCTTCGCGCGCTGGTATCGCTGGTTATCAATTCTACCGCTAGGTTGTTAGGATGGACTCTAAGACGTTTGCGATATGAGTGGCTATATTTCATGATTTCATCATTTACTTTTGGGATGTTTAGATCGCGATGAATGATGTCGTTGCTGACATACCAAGGTGCATTAGCACACAGTCGTATGACTTTTGATTGGAATCGTTGTAGGATGTCCAGGTTTGACTTGGATGCTGATCCCCAAATTTGAATACCATAAGTCCATATGGGCTTCAGTATTACCTTATATATCAGGACTTTATTTCCAAGTATTAGGGCTGACCTTCGTCCAAGTAGCCAGAACAAAGACCTAAGCGTTATTCCAAGTTGTTTCCGTTTGGAGAAGATGTGATAGCGCCACGTAAGCCGCCGATCCAGGTGCACCCCAAGGTATTTTGCATGGTCTGCTTGTGGCAATTGGGAGTTACTTAGTGTCACTGGAGGGCAAGAACCTGCACGTAGGGTAAAAGTCGTTTGCACTGATTTTATTGCATTTGCTTTTATTCACCACTTGTCTAGTCAATTAATAAGTCAATTTGGTTCAGGTTCTCCTGCAAATGCTTCGAGGCTAACACGGGGTTTTGTTGCAGGCCATTACAACAGTATCATCTGCAAAAGTTGCGGTATATGTGGTAACAGTCAGCGGCAGGTCAGCCGTGAATAGTGTGTAGAGCACAGGTCCCAAAACGCTCCCTTGTGGAACACCAGCTTTGATTGGATGGAGGGAAGTTACGTCGCTGTTAACTTTGACCATGAAGAATCTGCTTTCTAAGTAGGACTTTAATATGGCAAAGTAGTGATAGGGTAAATGCATTTTCAATTTGTACAGTAACCCTTGGTGCCACACCTTGTCGAATGCTTGGGTGATATCCAGGAATGCAGCTGAACAGTATTCTCTATATTCTAGTGCATTCTGTGCAAATGCATATACTCTATTTATTTGTTCTATCGTAGCATGATGCTTTCGGAATCCAAATTGATGGGAAGGTATAAGTTGTTTTGACTCGATGATTGGGAGGAGTCGCTTCAAAAGAAGTTTCTCAAACATTTTGGAAAGTATCGGAAGCAAGCTAATTGGTCTATATGAGGTGACGACTTCTGCCGGTTTCCCAAGTTTGGGAACAAGGATAATTTGAGCCACTTTCCATTGGCTTGGGAAGTGGTCACATCGGATAATCGCATTGAATAGTTGTGCAATGAATTTATAGCCGCAATCTGGTAGCTCCTTTAGGATTCTGCTCGTAATAAGGTCATATCCCGGCGATTTTTTGTCTTTTAGCGTATTCTTGATAATTCCTCTAATTTCTTTTAGTTTAAAATGCTGGATCGGAATATCCATTTGGTATGGGGCATCAAGTAATTCAGCTCTTTTTATGTCTTCTTGTGGATATTTGCTTGGAAACGGTGCAAATACTTCTAATAAATGAAGAGCAAATGACTGTGCTTTTTCCTTGTCAGATCTGGCCCATCCGCCATCTTTCGTTTTAATAGGTGGCACATGTGATGTTGGTTGATTTAGTTTTTTTGTAGCTTTCCATAGAGAATAACCTGAAGCCTGTGAAGGTGACAAGCTGCTGAGATAGCTTTGTATTTCTGAATTTTTTGTTGACCGTAGGGCGTTTTTGAGTTGCTTTGTAGCGCAATTGAACCGGTTTTTGTCATAGGGGCTTCTGGTCATTTGCCAAATTCGACGCAGTCTCCGCTTTTCTTTTAGTTGCTCCTTTACAACCTGGCTTACATCACGATAATTACTTATACAGCTGGGCTCCAATGTGGAAGTCCATGCAGCATGCTGAATGGCTGAGTTCAAAAGTTCTACTGCATCGTCTATATTTGTTTTGTTTTTTAAAGGAATATTGGTGACTAGAGTCTCGATAAAGCTTTGTCTAAACAGCTCCCAATTTGTGCTTTTGTTGTGCAGACAGATTGTTCTTGCTCTGATCTGAGCCTCACAGCTAATTGTTAGAACTATCGGTGAGTGATCTGATGACAGGTCCAGGCACGATTCCATGGAAGTATTTGTTTTTGGTACACCTTTGGATACAAAAAAGTCGATAACGTCTGGAAGCTTGTTTCTGTCCGTTGGCCAGTAGGTTGGCTCACCCGTTGATAGGTGGGACAGGCTGTTTTGTTGCATAGCTTTATATAGGTTACAGCCTCTAGGAGTTGTTATTCTAGACCCCCATTGTGGATGCTTAGCATTATAATCACCCCCAGCGATGAATCTTGATCCTAGGGAGTTATAAAATTCTTGGAACTGTTCGCAGCTAACTGGATGGTTGGGAGGGCAATATACCGCTGCAATTGTTATGGGGCCTTTATAATAATCAATTGTTATAACCGTTGATTGCAGGTATTTCTTTTTATAACATTCGTGCTCCACGTGTGCAATACTGTTGCGAATAATTACAGCAGTTCCCCCACGCGCAGTGGCAGCTGGGTGGATTGTGGAGTATAGGTCATATTGCGGAATTTTTGCGGAACTTTTTTCAGTGAAATGGGTTTCAGATATCAACATAATGTCAATATTTTTGTCTGCTAAGAAAGCTGATATTTCATGGATATGACGACTGAGCCCATTGGCATTCCAGACTGCGATTTTTAATAATTTATTCATTTCGACATATTTGCTACGACTGTGGTTAGTAGATTAAGTAGTGTACTCACTTGACCCATCAATGCTTTAAGCATGGTTTTTAGCTCGGTCATATCCTCATTCAGTTGAGTATTTGGATTGTTGAGCGGAGTGGTTAGGTTCGTATTGGTTTCTACCGGAGTATTGTTACGTACAACATTTGCATACGACGTTGTTGTTCGTGGAGCGGATCTTTGAGGCGCTTCCTAGTTAATGTTCCTCGCTTCTCTGTTCCTGAGTGCTGGGAACGACTTTTGTTGCAGCTCCTTATAGACAGTGCAACCTTTATAATTAGCGGGATGATTGCCTTCGCAGAGCACACATCGAACGTCTTGTGCGACGAGTTTGCGGGAACATTCGGAAGTAAGGTGGTTTCCTGTACATTTAACGCATCGTGGGCTACGGTTACAGTATCGCTTGGTGTGTCCGTAACGTTGGCATCGGACACATTGAGGAATCTCACGTTTCTTCCTAGGCGACTCAGCTAGTGAACATAGGCCTAGAATCCTCATCCATTGGTCTTTCTCTGAGGCGTTGAGTACGCAAGCGTACACCTTACCCTTGTCAACGTGCGTTATGGTCTCTCCCATATATACGCCCTCCGCTATCGGCTGCTTGTGCAAAACAAGAGTCCTAAGTTTCGTGTTTACATGCATATTAACTACTCTGGTTGACCTTGCATTTACTACCTCCATACAATTCTTAACCCTATTCACGGTTCCTTCCTGCCATGACACTAATTGAAGAGTAAGGATTCTATTCTTATTATTATCACAGAATGATAACTGTTTCTGGGGCGCATCCAGTATGGTGCGGCCCCAAAGATTATCGCGGCCAATTATCCCATCAGCCGGCATACCTTTCCTATCCACTTCCACTGCGTGCACTCTAAAACTCATGCCCTTAACTCCACTGTGCCCTATTCTGAGCGACCCCAATGTCCTGATGCACCCTCCAAAAGCTCCGTTAAGCATTCTTACGTCCATTTGATTAATATCTAGCCCTTTCCGTAAAACACTAGATTTTACGAGGCTGGTGTCCGCCCCTGAATCTACCAAAAGCACTAGCTTTCCACTAGCTGATCCCTTGCAGGGTATCTCGATGAAGGCATCACTTATTCTGCTCATAACGAAGCAAAGTCCTTTTGTTCCCAGCATGGACGTGTATCCACATTCTAACTCTTCGTGATATTGGAGAGCCTCTTGCTCCTCCTTCTCCTGGACTGTAGTTTCTACAATACTACTCACACGTACTTCCGGCCTAATTATTACTCTGTTTCTTTTGGCTTTCCAGTCTACTGGCCTCGACTGGGCCGCTGGAAGTTTCCCAGGTTCTTTTGTTGGGATTGTCTTTCCCTGCATTCCACTGCCCGATGCGTCCACATGCGAAGCATCTCAACCCCTGTATGTTATTGCCTATTATTGGTTCACTTCTGGGATTCCAATTTGGTCGCTGCTGACCACTCCCACTTTTGAAAGGATTTCTTCCTTGGTTAATTCCTTCCGGTGAATTAACTCGGGGACTACTAATGTTACCCCTGTTGTCCCTCAAGGGTGGATCCGGGCGCCTCGTAGCTGGCTGCCTTCTATTCTGTTTCCATTCCGTGCCTCCTTGGCACTGTCTACTTGCCACATGACCATATGTTTGGGACTCCATACAGTAGGGCGTGTTTTTGCGTGGAATGCACTCATCCCTTGTATGACCTTGCTTACGGCCGAATGAACATGTAGGTGCCCTCTGTACAAACTCCCTGTACAGATTTCTAGGATTCATGGCTCTGTTGTCGGAGACCCTGGGACTATACGCTCCTCTGTATATTGGGGACAGAATTGCTTCCATCTCTGTTCACGACAGCGGCGGTGAACATGTCCTGTCTATTTTCCAACATGTGTACCTCGCCTAACCCACCCATACTCCGTTCCACGAGAACTTGTGCTCTAATCGCTTCTTCTATTAGTTGCGGAGCCCCACCACGAAAGTTGGCAACACCGACTCGTCAACTTCGTGTAATAACGCTGTATCTCCAATGCCATTGTACTTATTCCTGATTATTTCCTGGGCCATCATCTGAAGTGACTCTAAACGCCTGGAAAAGGCACGTATGTCTTCACTTGCCAGCTGCTTCTCGATTCTTATTTCTTGGGTTATGTCCTCCAAAGTTCTCTCCTTCAGATAAGTTCTCCTTATAAGACCGTAAAGCTCATTCACACTGGCGAATTATTTTGGCAGCACAAGGTTGTACGCGTCTCCAAATAACCTTTGCTAAACACAGTCGAAGAAGTCCTGCAACTAATCAGGGCTTATGCTTCGCTTTGCAAGCTCACAACCTTGAATGAATCTGTTAACTTCTGACCGTAAATCTTCTGAAGCTTCACCAGTAAACACAGATACTACCCTGGCCACTGTCTTTGAAATCTCCTCTACACCCATTTTGCGTATTTTTGTTTTTCTTATACTTAAACTTGAGCGCTATCTTTGTGAGTGGTTCCTAGATTCACTTCTCCCGGATCTGAGAGGTAATTGACCAATGACGGACACAAACTAATTAGTCTTCTATCGTTTGTTCGTACCGGCGAAATACTGTCCACAGTATTGGGACTTTCCTGTACCGTTACTGCTTCTGGCTCTTTTGGCGTATATCCCTTATTTTTATTAGTTGTCGGACTTCCTGGAGAAAAAGGCTCGACACCGATTTCAGATGCGCCAAACAAAAATCCCGCTTCCCTCTCTTCACTCAATACTAATCTGGGCTTTACCACGCGGTTTATCCCTTCTGGTGTTAGATACTCCGGCCAGCGCACTTCCGGTGGCAATGTCAATACCGTCTGTGTAAATCCAGCCGATGCTGATTTTGACTTCTCCCTATTCAGTGAGGTCCTATTGGTCGCCCGTCCTCTTTTTAATTCCGCACACTCCTTTTCCAACAGTGATGCTGCTTCCTCTGTCTCCGTCAATCTCCGAGAAAGTTCCTTTACCCTATTCTCGAGATACTCTTTTTGTGCTCTCAAATCTTCTGTTTTCTCATGAAATTTGAACAACTTTTCCTCTGTCCTTTTTTGGATTGCCATCAAGGCTTGATCCGCTACTTCTAATGGTGACACAGCTCCTCCGGCGTTCGCCTGCTTCCACAATTCCTGAGCTTCTTCCCTAAACTATTTTCCAAGTAAACAGTTTCACTTCTGACTGTATTGATTTCAATCTGTTCCTTATTTCCTCGTCTGGCAAAACCAAACTCACAATCTGTTGTCCTAGTCCCTCTAATTCAGAACTAAATGTATCTGCCCATTCGTTGATCAGACTATTTATGCAGTCTGCATAATTTTCCGCAAAATATTATATTATATACGAGTATATGATTATTGTTGAACTCTCTCCCCAGATTTTGCAACTGTGTTATTCGCTTGTGGTAATACACGTTGTCCTTACGTAACCTGCCGTCTTTCTTAAAGTTGCAGACCACTTTTTCAATCGCTTCGCCAATTTGCTCCTGTATCAGCAGTAATTCTTGCGCTTCCTTCGTCATATCCCAAATGCCAGAACAGCTGGCGTATCCCCATTACCAAAGTAATTTACAAATAAACCCCAATAATTGTTAAAACTTGTTATTAACTTATCCCAATTTTTTTTTTCATCTTACTTAATGATAAATACAAATTTATTAAAAAACATTCCACCGTAAATTCTATCTTAATATTCTTTCTTTACTTATCTTCCATCACAAGTTCCATATCCGCAGTCTACCGGCGTCCATTAAGACCTTCCATCAGTGAAAATTGGTTCTTGACTTCCTCACAGATACTCCTTGATTTCCTCTCACCATCTTTAATACTCCCAAAAATCCATAGAAAAGGCCATATGTTTGTAAAAACCGAAATTGGATTTACAGGCAAAAGTGTCTTGATTCATTCCCGGAAATTTTAATCCATATTTAAAAATTAACCCGTAACGTATGCGCCCCGTAATAATAGTATTTAAATGTTTTCTTGAACATTGCTACGCAAATTGTAATTTCCGAACTACAAAAACTTTGATGCAACAACACGTGTTGTCTGCACCTCTTGAAATATTTTCACCTAATACCCTAAGCTCAAAATGCCAAATATTTAAATCAAATTTTTTATTTTTGTTTTCAAACAACATAAATTGAAACATATAAATGTTCCTACCGACAAACAAACACAAATCCGCTATCATAACCATACGAACCCTATACCGTGGCACGTTCTTTCCGAACCAAACCAACCGGTATACACAAGTTCGCAATTCAATAACGCAAAAACCGTGAATTAGCAGACACGTTCCACATCCCCCGAGAATGCTGAAATAAGAATTAAGAAAAAATATGAGCCTAATCTCAGTGAAATAAACCTATACAACCTGACCATTAAAAATTTTTGAGGATCAACCTAATGTCACCTAACCGCAGCGGCTATTCAGCCCCGATGCTGATTCTTCTGCATGACCGGCGCAAAAGCGCCCACACGGCCACCGAAGAATCGTCGACAAAATTCACTTAAATACTAAAATGTCCTAATATAAGCATACTCACCATTATTGTATTCGAAGACATTTGCTCTTTGAATTTGTTGCAGGATGCTTCCCTGGTACAGGGTTCGTTGCCCTGGGATTCCTCCTGTAGGTCCTTTAGACCGGTTGCGCCAAAATGTTGGGGTCCGTGTTTGACGTCCTCGGGGGTGCCCTTTTCGCTACTTGTCCTGGGCGCGCGTGTACCAGAAAACACTAAATCACTTGGTTTAAATAAAGACACTAGACCACTTTCGTTTTCAAAAGATCAAATCACAAGCCGGTTTATTCTTACAAATACTAATTCTTATACTCGTATACTATTTCTTAACAGTCATCTCAGTCTGTGAACTGACCTTTCTGGTGTTCCACAGTACAGTTCCGGAACTGTAACACCCTAAAATTTTACATAATAATATTACACAGATCAACCTGGACAAATGCCAACTCGGTGCTCTGGAGGTTACATTCGCTGGGTATCGGGTCTCGAAAGAGGGGTTTAGGCCCCCGCGCCCAAAGATCGAGGCGATCGACGCTTTTCCAAGCCCGACAGACTCTACCCAGCTGAGACGTTTCCTGGGTATGGTTAATTATTACCGCAGGTGTATACCGCACGCCGCGGAACTACAGGCCCCGCTCAAGGAACTTCTGAGGAACCTCACGAAGAAGAAGGCGGCGATTAGCTGGACGACGCAAACGGAGCAGGCATTCCAGCAGTGCAAGGCGAGTATCGCAGCAGCTACAGATTCAGCCTTCCTCTCGCCTACCGCCCCAATCGCTCTCTACACCGACGCATCGAGCACCGCCTTCGGAGCGGCACTCAACCAAGAGCAACCCGATGGGACCTGGAAGCCTCTGGGGTTCTTCTCTAGGAAGCTCAATCCCCCAGAAACTCGCTACAGCGCCTACGACAGGGAGTTGCTCGCGGTGTATGCCGCAGTCAGACACTTCAGGAGGATCCTGGAGGCACACGTCTTCACAATCTACACGGACCACAAGCCGCTCGCCTTCGCCGCACACCAACGGTCGGACAAGGCAACGCCGAGGCAGAGCCGGCACCTGGACTACGTCCTCCAGTTCAACGCACGATTTGTGTACGTTCCCGGGCCTGGAGCATGCCTCTGACGTAGAGCTGCCTCACCTGCTGGAGAACCCGCGTATCCAACTGGATCGCCTCACTTTTAACGACAGCGAGATCTACTGTCTGGTTACATTTTGGGGCGACACGGCCCTATTTGCCACCCAACCTGCGTCGAGCGGCGTTTGGCATCGTACAGGGATCATCCCACCCGCGTGGTCGAGCAACGGCGAAACGTCTGGTGGCGAAATACTTCTGGCCAAGCATGCGCAATGACGCACTCCGCTGGGCCCGTGAATGCCAACCATGCCAACGCGCGAAGGTCCATCGCCACAATCGCGCCGAGTTGCAAAGCTTCGGGGAGACAGATGACAGGTTCTGCCACGTCCACGTTGACCTGATCAAGCTACCGATGGTCAGAGGACTGTCGCACTGCCTGACCATCATCGACCGCTTTTCCCGATGGCCGGTGGCTGTCCCACTCCCGGACATTCGAGCTGTGACCATCGCACGAGCGTTCTTCCACAGTTGGGTCTGCACTTTCGGCACGCCACTCACCATCACCTCCGACCAGTGGGGTCAATTCGAGGGGAGCTATTCACGGCTCTCGCGAAAATGACGGGTGCTAACCATGTTCACACAACGCCTTACCACCCACAGTCAAACGGCATGGTGGAGAGACTACACCGCACACTAAAAGCGGCCTTGATGTGCAGTCCAGACACACCATGGCCAGACGCCTTGCCAACAGTGCTATTGGGGATGCGGACGGCGTACAAAGAGGACCGCAAAGCAACTCCAGCCGAGATGCTCTTCGGCCCTCAACTCCGCCTGCCGGAGGAATTCTTCGGACAACAGAACGACCCTACCACCCAACCGGTTTTCGTCGAGCAGTTGCGCAAGCTGGTAAAAGCGATCAGGCCAGTACCAGCGTCCAACCATTCGAGACAGAAGCCGTTCGTCTTCAAAGAATTGCGTACCTGCACGCACGTATTTTGCAAGCTGGACAAAATCCGGAGGCCACTCGAGCCGCCATATACGGGCCCCCATAAGGAAATTCGCCGGGTCAACGACAAGAGTTTCATAATCGACTTGAATGGCGTCGAGAAAGCCATCTCTACGGACTGCTTGAAGCCGGCCCACCTCGAGGTGAGTGAATCAACATCGTCGCCATCGCTGCAGACATCCCGATCACCATCGCCAACCCGATCGCCATCGCCACAATCGTCGTCATCGTCAGCGACAAATGACCCGCCAGCGATCTATCCAAGGAGTCATCTGAGGAGTCAACCAACGCCCCGCTCAGGGGACCAACCCTCACCGTAATCGGGGAGTCTAGCGACGAAACGGGTATCGCTCTCCTCCTGCGCCGATCACTGGGGGAGGAGTACCTGTGGCGACACCACTTCCCCCACCCAGTTGTCGGGTACGCCAACGCAAGCAGGCGCTAGCTCCGCGCGCCATCTATTAACACGCTGTCGCTGTCGCACAGCGTGTTTATGGAAAACCGGAACTAGCCTGTGTTGGCTGCTGAATAACACACTTCGTGTTTCCGGCCTTTCATTCAACCTTCTTTCTCTTTCTGTGCTGAAGTTGTGGTGACGTGTTATAGAGCGTTTTGTGCAATTAAAAGTTATATTCATTACTGGACTTAACACAATCTCTAGAAATTTGCAGAAACGTATTTCATCATATATTATATATACGATATAACAAATAAATTAGCAGGAACGTATTTTATCATATATTATATATACGATATAACAAATATTTCTGTTTTTTATTGGCAACGCTACGTTGAGCACGCGAGCAGCCAAATATCTAATCCCTTTCGCTTAAAACTAAATTCAAATTCCACTCAAATTCAACCAGCTGATTCACCAATGATTGCACGTTAGGATTCTACTTACATTAGAACACATTGCACACGTCAAATGTCACAGTCTCGGAGTGCCGCCGATGTGTGTGTATTATGCATTGGTTTGGTTTGGATGTGTCGAACTTGGCTCCTCGTCCATAACGACGGCTTCAATCCCTTCGGCGATAGCTGCAGCACCTTCGTACACATCTTCCAGTTCCTCATCCTCGTCATTTTCACTCTCCGCTTCAATAGAAATTTCTTCTTCAGCATCGGAAGCCGTTTCATTTAACATATAATTTGGTTCAGTTTCTTCGTCGCCTTCGAAAGGCTCATCCTCGGACTCATCATCACCGGCCAACCACAATGCTAACTTTTCTTGAATTTTAATTTGCTCTTCTTCCGGCAAATTAAAAAATCTTGCGGTGCGGTTCACCACGTCGACAATATCAACCGTATCATTAGCCGATGCCATTTTTTGTATGCTTACACTTCGAAAGATGTTTGTATACCAACGCGTTGCTTGTATTTTATCGCGTCTGTACCCTATTCCATAGACATTGCATACAGGTAGCTGCAGGCCCGCCCATAGATGACCAACCAGCCCATGCCGCATCCTCTGCCAGCAGACCATCGTGCTCGCTGTGTTTTAAGTTGGATAAAAACAGCGAAAAACACGCTTTCATTGCATGCAGCAAATACTATTGTGAGCCGAAGAAAGGCTGATTGCGAAAAAATGCAGTTAGTTTAAGTTGCCAGTTGGAAACTGATTTCTTTAATTCCCGAGCAGGTTATTTATATCTTTTTCTTGAGTTACATTTTTCGATAACAATTTCGATTATTCAAATTTGTTTATATCTAATTCTTTTCGTTTAAAACTAAATTCAAATTCCACTCAAATACAAACAACTGATTCACCAATGACTGCACGCTAGGATTCTAATTACATTAGAACACATTGCACATGTTAAGTGTCACAGTCTCGGAGTGCAGCCGATGTGCGTGTCTTATGCATTGGTTTGGTTTGGATATGTCGTGTTTGCGTAGGTAGTTTTTGTGCTACATTACGTTTGTGCCCAATAGTGCACATGCTAGACAATATATACATGTGTATATATATATGTGTACTCATATATATATGTGTGTATATACAGGGTGGCCCAAATGAGACCTAGTGATGTTAAACACGTGTAACTCTTGTAATAACGGTTTTTTTTAAATGTTTTATTTTAATATGTTAAATACATTTTATGGAAATTTAACGTGACTATATGTGAAATATGACATCAGACAAATGACCACCATTTTGCTCGATACAGGCATTGGCTCTTTTTAGCGCATTTTGCATTACACGGCGTAATGTTTCTGGTTGCAGGCGCCGTATTTCGTCTCGAATATTCTGCTTGAGCTGGCCAAGTGTCTGAGGTTTGTTAACATACACTTTGTATTTTAAATATCCCCATAAAAAAAAATCGGGCGCAGTTAAATCTGGTGAACGAGGAGGCCAAGGGAAATCTGAATTTCTTGAAATTATGCGTTCACCAAAAATTTCACGCAGCATGTCAATAGTTTGCCTAGCAGTATGCGCAGTGGATCCATCTTGTTGAAACCACAAATTAGGATGTTGCTCCACCATTGGCCGCAAAAAGTTGTCGATCATTGTTCTGTAAGAAGCCCCGGAGACCGTTTCTGGCGTTTCATCCTCATTCTCAAAGAAATATGGGCCGATGATTTTTGTGGCCATAACACCGCACCAAACAGTGCATCTGATTGGGTGTGACTGATGCTGATGCATTGCCCTTGGATTTTCGGAGTCCCACAACCTACAGTTTGGTTTATTCACATAACCACTTAAATGGAAATGCGCTTCATCCAAAAACGGCGATAATTTCGCTGCGTCAGAACGATTGATCGTTGAGAAGAATAATAAAATTCGATAATTTTAATGCGTTGTTGTGGACTGTACGTATTCATTTTAAATTTCCAAGAGTTCAGTTATAATCTGCAAATAGAAAAAATAAATTATGTTAAAAAATAAAAAAGTTATTTGTGTTTCACATCAGCTGGTCTTATTTGGGCCACCCTGTATATATATGTATATGCTTTTTTTTTTTAATAGGAGGAAAGCATCTAATGCCATTGGCTGTAGACGTCAGTGGGTGACTTGAACTACCCTAAAACCGCCTCTCGACCATATAGGTTGATCCTGCCGGAACTTTATCGGTAAGTAATACGTCGGGAGACCGTTGTAAGCGTTACTGCTCAAATCGTCAGTCAATTGTTCTCTTCAGAACGCATATTAGGTTGAACACTCGTGGTCTGTGGTTATTTCGTCATATGCCGAGCTTGGCGAAGCCTTTCTTCGTTGCGCAACGCTATCATTATCTTTGCAGCCATACTGCAAACAGCGGCCCGTTTTTCGGTGGTTTCACACATTTGTGATGTCAAATTTACCGTGGTTGGGGGAACTCCGAAAACTCTTGCTAACTTCTCTCTCTCTCTTGTTTAAAACGCGGGCAGCGAAAAATAACATGCATAACGCTTCCATACAGTCCGGGCAGAAATGGTCATCCACTATTTGGAAACGGTGTAGATTATTTTTAAAGCATTCATTATCGCTCTACATATGTGTCACGTAGTAGTCTCCATCACCATGCTTACGTTTGACTCAGTTTGAGATATTGGGTATTATCTGGTACATCCAGTGGCCCTTCGAACATTACTTCCATCTTTGCTGCCACTCTACGATCGTACGGCGTCTCTCATCTTTTTTCTTAGCACTGGATGGTCTCTGCCCCATCGTGCTGTAAAGCTGCTGCAGATCCTTTATGCATAAATCGATAGGTACTTTTCTTGCAATGATGCATATGGCATCGTCGGACACCGTCCTGTATGCACTCGCTACACTCAGAGTGCTCAGCCCACGAATTGAGTTAATCGCCTTCGAATACGTTTTCACTGACTTAGCCCAAATTGGTGTGGCGTACATGATCACAGACGTGATTACCGCTGACAGCAGCTGTCGTTTTCCCTGTCGCGGTCCTCTGATGCTTGACATTATGTACGCGAGTGCGCCATTCACACGAGCTGCTTTGTCACCTACTGCTGCTAGATGACCCTTGAAGGTCATCCTGGAGTCAAAGAGCACTCCAAGATACTTCAAATATGGCTCCGAAGCAATTCGGTGTTGCCCCACCGAAATCACAATCTCCTCCAGTGCCTTGCGTGTGCTTAGTAGTACCACTTCGGCCAGCTCCAGTTTTGTGGCTATTAACCATGTCCTTAATTCCGATATGGCTTCGCTGCACGTGGCCTGTAATGATCCAAGGTGTTCATTCACTGCCACAAGCGCTATATTGTCTGCATAACCGACAAGCGTAGTTCCCGCTGGAAGATCTAATTGGAGGATGTCATCGTACATGGCGTTCCATAGTGTTGGGCCAAGCACCGAACCCTGGGCACTCCACTCGTGACCTTGTACTGCTTTACTCCTTCTTCTGTGTCATAGAGTAGGATCCTATTATCGACACAGTTGGCAATAATGCGCTGCATGTATACCGGTTCATCATATGATGCGAGTACTTTCATGATCTGTCGCAAATTTGCCGAGTTGAAAGTATTTTTAATGTCTAGCGTCACTATCCCGCAGTACTTTTTGCGGCCGGTCCTCCAGCTGGTGCCGCTCGTGGCCTCTCCCGCAATATCCATCACCGTGTGAATGGCATCTACTGTCGGCCGCGCCTTATGGAAGCCAAACTGGTTTTTTGAGAGTCCATCTGATTTCTCCAGGAACACTTGGAGTCTGTCACATATTATGCGCTCAAAAATTTTGCCTACGGTGTCCAGCAAGCATAACGGGCGATATAACGCCGGTAGTTCCAGCGGTTTGCCCGGCTGTAGCAGAAGCAGTAATCGCTGACTTTTCCACAATCCTGGAAATACGCCTTCCTTCAGGCACAAATCAAACATTCCCGCGAAGACATCCGGGCTCGCCCCATCTGCCGTTTTGAGAGCAATGTTGGGGACTCCATCCAGTCCCGGCGTCTTGTTATCGTTAATGCGATCTTATGTCATAAGTCCTCGACTTCGGTGACGTCCGGCGAAGGTATGTAGCCAGAACAAAAAATGTGTTCAAGTCTTTCTGGGGCTGGGAAAAGTGTGCTGACAACGGTTTTCATGAGAGCTGGGCATATTGGCTGGTGTGCTATTGGTCCTCTAACCTTGCTCATAATGATTCTGCAAGCCTTACCCCATGGGTCTAATTCGGCGCTGTCAATTAGTTCCTTAAAGCACTTTCTCTTAATCTTTCTGATCGCCGCTTAAAACACCGCTCTCCCATCCCTCAGGTCATCAAGTACAGCACTCTCTATTGGCTGAATTCGAGATCTCTTGATCTTTCTCCGCGCTCTGAGGCATGCCTTGCGGAAGCAATCTTCGCGTTCACCCAGTAAGCAGGCTTCTTGGTGGTGATTTCATGGCGCCTGGACATTGATGCGTCACACGCTTTCGCCATCTCTGTGGTCACTTGGGCCGCCATTTTTGCGGCCGATGTTTGCTGGAAAATCGCCCCCTTCCACTTGATGGTGAACGATTCTACGTCGAATTTCTGTTTTCTTCAGACACGCCAGTGCCAACTCGCACTCCTCCGGTACTTCAACTCCCAGCTCTCTTCTTCTGACACCCTACTTTTCACTATCCTATCCACAACCTGCCCGTCCGTCTTTGTCCTACCCACTAAGCATACCCCCTGGCAACAGCTGTGCTTTGTGGGTCAACCAATCATTTCAAGGACAACTACTAACCTTTCATCATCACTTTTCTTTTTCTTCTCCTTTTCCTTACCAACTCGCACTCACGTATTTACCCCACACTAACACTCAATCCACCCACACATGCACCCATATTAGACCAGCTCTCGCGTATTAAAAGTTCCCCTCCACTGAACCTGACCTTTCAACGCCAAAGCTGTCTAATCCTCTCAAACCAAAAAAAAATAAACAAAAAGTGATTATATAAAATATCTCCCATATACATACATATATATATATATATATATATATATATATATATATATATATATATATATATATATATATATACACTAGAGCCCCGACTTGCGTCGTTAATGGGGCCGAAGAAACGCAACGCAAATCGAATCACCTTTTACTATATAAATGCACTGAAATCTAATTTATTGGGGGAAAATATTCAAAACAAAGCAAAAAATTTTGTATTTTTGATAAAAAAAACAAGTATGAATACATTTTTATTTATTTCATTTACTTCAACAAATGTTTATAATTATTATAAAGAAAGAAAAAAAATTAAATTCATTTACATATATATATATTCATAAAAAGTAGATGCATTAAAAAATTGTAATTTATTTAGCTAACATTTAGCTCTCTTGAGATGATAAATCTAAATCAGTGTTTTGTAGTGTTGGAAGTTCGATTGCTAATCGTATCTGTCCAATTGACAATACTTGGTGATTGAATTCCGCTTCTAATAAAACATCGATATTGTCAGGACGGTTGAATACTGGATCCGCTAAAGTGATGTTCTTCGGAATTGGCCATTTGGATATGTCAAATGGTTTTGTCGGTTGCGGAGAAATTATATCTCCTAGAACGAACGCCTCCAGTCGAGTGGAAAAGCCGTTAATTCGTGACTGTAGTTCAAGGCTAACTCGACGCTGTGCTCTACGAGTTCCGTTGCCTATTCCTTGGATATTCATTGTTGTGGACCTTGTTGAAGCTCTAAATCTCTTGACAAGCCGTTCACTCACGATATTGATCTGATATCCGGAGTCCAGAATGGCTCTGCATTCAATTTCCTGCCCGTTGTTGCTGACCATTTTCACCATTGCAGTGCTTAGGAGCACATATCCCTGTTGCTTCGACTCCTTCGAAGCTACTAGTGTTGTGGACTCTTGAGGGTGTGGTTCATACTTGACCTGGTTTACGGCTGGTTCGCTACGATATCCTTCAGAATGTACTAATGTATTGTGACTGTGATTACACTTAGTACATTTTCTTGACATACAATCCTTTACCCAATGACCAGGCTTTAGACAATTAATGAACAGCTTGTGAGTTTTTAGGAACTGCAACCTCTTCTGAACAGAACGTTTCAAAAAGCTTTGGCATGCAAACAGCGGATGTATCTGGCTATTGCAAGACAAGCATTTCTTGATTCCTTGTTTTGTGGCTATTATCGTTGTCAATGTTTTCGCCGTGTGCTCTCTTTGGCCGACTGCCTCGAGAGACTGGAATCTCGTTTCAATAAACTTTAAGAATTGCCTTTGGCTTCTCCAATGACAGCTCATATGAAATAAAAGACTTAGTTTTCTTGTTGATAAAGAATGAAAGAGTGATTTGTTTATTGATATTCATCGCCTTAAATAATAACTTATTGCAAACATCATCAATAATATTATTATTATTATATTATTATATTATTCCTTACACCATAATTAATTATGAGTGCAAGGTGTTGGGGGAATGAGTACTAGCTACAGAGGCTTTCGACTCGATGAGAAAAAGATTTTATAGAAAAAAGCATTTTGGAGACCAACCCTGTGGCAGGATTTGAACCTGCGACCCTCGCGGTGTGAGTCTAGCATGCTTACCACTAGACCACAGAGAGTGGCTATCATCAATAATAATTAATAAGTACTATAAGTAAATATCAGCACAATATAACAGCAGAGCATAGCAGCATGTGCAAGTTCAATGAAACATACGTTTCAATGCCACCCAAATTCTTATGTTGCATTTTTGGGAATGCACCTAATGCTTGTGCAGGTGTCATTTGAGCCTCAATGCTACTGCACGCGCAGACTGCATATTCCTTGTTACAGTTTAAGGTTGTGCGATTGATATTTATATGAATTCGCACATTCTCCGGTTGTGCGATTGATATTTATATGAATTCGCACATTCTCCGGCACGTTGCGTGCGTCAACAACCTTAAAAAGTTTTATCAAATTGTGTTTCGTCGTCTGGTTCTTGCATCATATTCGGCGATAGTGGCTGCGGTAGAGTGACATCACATTTATGCTTTTTTGATTGGATCTTCCAAATTGAACACATGATTACACCAACCGATAGGGTAAGAGCTAAATACCCGACTGCAGAGAGGTGAACACCATTGTTTGGACTTCCAGCGACTGTCCTTGTGACCTGTTGATTGTCATCGCAAATGCAAGTTTCACTGGATACTGAATACGTTTGAACTGAAATGACAAATCGTTGGAACTCAAAGGAATTCGTGGAATCAAGCATTCTGCCCCCTTGTAAGTCCCTTTCAAAATTCTTCCAACTATCACATTATTCGATAGCTGCGTCACAATCAGTCGGGTTCCATTACACAGTTTCGGCGCATGAAGATTGCGAAGCATAATAATGACAGATCCAACTTTGAGACGCAAATGATGCGGCGGCATGCCACGCAAATCCAAAGAATTTAGAAATTCCACTGGATAATTCACGGCTTCGTCTTCATTTTCAACACGATCGATCGATTTGTATGAGCGCAAATCTCCCGGAATTTGACTTTGAATCGTCCAGTTTAAGTCATTAACATCGGTATTTTGGCAGCTAAAATTGCGCGTGCACTCAACCAATCGTAGTTACGATCACTTTGACCAATGTTCGGATAAACATTCGTGATGAGTTCAGCTTTCGTTGAAGTGAATTGACAAATGGCAGGTGGAATTGATATCAAACCACTGGAAGCATCAACCGGAATTTGCCCATTTCCAATTCTTAGAAGTTCTTTAGAGAAAACTTCTGCGGTGCTATCCTGTTGCAGGAACACTCGCATATTCATAGTCAATCGTATGGTTTTCACGTACCGCCACAAATACGGTGACTTGAGACATGCGTTCAATTCATCCGCCGCTGTTGATTTCGGAATAACATCTAAAATCTCTTTTCGTCGCATTGAAAATTGCACAACGTCGATTCACTTCTTCATTTGAATCTCCAAGGAAATATATTTGGAGATATTTGTGATCTTGATCAGGATGCGGCAACAGCGATCCAGCAAGATGATAAATTTGCCCGTGAATCTGTATAGTTGCAGACAAATATGTTAATTTCTGTATTTTATTGGCGAGATAATAATTGTTAGATTTTTGGTGAACTAATCTTGAATGTGGGATTGTAATTATGTTCATTCACAATTTCCCCACCAAACGACGTCATTTGAAAACAATCGTTATACATCTTGGAATTTTGTAAAAAATGATTCGAATTTGATGATTCACCGTAAAGCAACGACCGCAATGGCTCTGGTGGAGGAAGTAACTCTGGTAATTTCACTTTTCCGTTTGCGCAACACAATCCGGCCGGTTCTTTTGGAAATTTCAGTGCTTCGCAATGTGGGCAAACGACAGACATCGAACCAAATCGAACTGATGCGTGCGCACCGTATTCAATGTCCGGCTCATATCGAAAGGCAGCACGTTCGATATTCAAATTAGGCAATCGTTGTTGTTGCTGGCGTTGTCGGTGAGCAGCCAAACGTTGTTCTCTTGCTTCATGAATTTCCTGAGCACGAACTTGTCTTCTTCTCAATCGTTGTTGCTCATTGTAAGCTCCGTGAGCCTCTTGTGATTGTCGCGCACGATGTTCAATCATTCCGAATCGAGCAGATTCCCTTGCAGTGGCATGAGGTTAGGTATTCACCAACAAACGAAAATAATGAACTCACTTTTTTTCTTTGAAATGTCAATAATTTCACTCAAAAACTGATGATCCACAGATTTAAAATCAAATATTTCGTGAATGTAAACAATTTAACAATTTAATGTAATGAATTTAACTCGAGAAATCAATTAAAATTTGGAAAAATGTCAGAAAGTCAATTGACCGTGTCCGCACTGTTCGAATAAACAAATCAGAAAGACAAACAATATACGCAACTGTCAAAATAAATAAGCGTCTACAGCTCCATCTGTTGAGTTATTGGAGTATCAGTCAGTGCTTACAACACCAATATGAAACTAAATGTGCGCGTGCAACACCACGCACATACAAAAAAAATTAGAACAAAAAGTGAGATTAGGTTTTTCTAATTTTCGAATTTTCCGAATTTTCCGACTTTTA
This sequence comes from Clusia tigrina, assembly GCA_920105625.2. Classification (NCBI taxonomy): domain Eukaryota; kingdom Metazoa; phylum Arthropoda; class Insecta; order Diptera; family Clusiidae; genus Clusia; species Clusia tigrina. Next base: position 122,783,034 of record OV050032.1, on the reverse strand, counting down.
CGAATGTTTTGAGATCGATAGATTTGCAAGAAACAATTGGAAAAAAAATTTGAAAGAAAAAAAATTTTGTATGGAAAAAAGTTCTTTTTGGAATTTTTAAATTTTCCGACTTTTCAGGAAGAGTATAATGTTTTTTTTTATTTCTAAACATTCCCAGATCCACAACGAGCAACCTCTGAAAATTCCATCAAGATTGGTCCAGCTGTTCTCGAGCCTTAGCGTCACTAACAAACAAACATTCATTTTTATATATATACATATATAAAAATAATCGAGTTGTCCGCAGTTGTCTTATCTCTACTTTGTCGCAGTGGCTATGCCCATTCAAATAGCCATTCTCATTGCCGATCGTCTTGGCCAAAGCCGAAGTAAAGAAATAGGTTTTCTCTTCACACCGGATTTAAGTGTTTAAAGGAAATGAAATAAATTAATATACACTCTGTAACGTAAACAATTCATTAAGAAAATAAAGAAAAGTAAAATAAAATAGGAAAATAAGGAAATTTGCCGATTCCACTTGATTATTTTTTTTTAATAAAATTTTTAACATTCGAAATCATCAGCTATTTGTGTATGGTAAATTTTTAAGAGGCTCTTATGAAAACAATCCAATCGCTCATATCATTTAAACGCCAAATGATTTTAACACACTTCTTATTGATAATTATCATTATATATACAGAACGAAAACATACATTATTTTGCATTACTTTATTTTTCTTGTATATACCATTTCTATTACTATTGTTTCCATAATTGTAAACTAAATGCTTAATTTCAAACAATTTCTTTCTGTTAATATGAGGTGTTGTTATAATATATTAGCATTATAATTATATTTGTATAGTATATCATGTACGAGACATCAGTCCGGACCAGTTTTATAATGGCATGCTGGTCACTGCCTATGATAGTGGCAAGTCAAAGGACTGCCCAAATGTTCATATTATTGTTATGGTGAAAAAGGCAAGTTCTATTGAACTGCCGAGGAATTAAAAATACTGTTGCGTTCTGTTTGTAAGCAGGACTGAGAGTGATCATCCTCTGTATTTTTATTTAATAAGTAACCTAAGGTGTTATACTAAACTTATTCGAATTTGTTATACAGTTTATGGGATATAAACTGTTATATAATTTACCTACCCTAAGTGCAACGCGCATGTCTGTAGTGCATACTCTTTCACGAGTGTAGAGCACGTACCCTATTGGTGCGCTCTATTTACTTGCGACCATATACTGCATTAGATGGAGTATATGGTATGCAGTGTGGCAGACATGTGCAACAAGATCGTCTGTCTGTCGTTCTTCCCGCTCTTATGACTGTACGTCATATCGTCGAACTCAAAGGCGTGAGAAAGCATTGAGCGACGGTTGTGGCACGAGTATCGAGTGTCGAGCTCTGTCTGGATAGTGCGATACTCGTTTCTTGTTATCGCATAACGATAAACAATTCGTGGGAGAATAACAGACAAGGGATAGTGGGTGCCGTTTAATTGTTGTGCATATGATATCAGTCGTGAAGGCTGTCTGTATCTTTGGGTGCATTAAGGTGCATCACACGGAGTGCTTTTGAATGCATTAAGCTGCATTTGCATTAAATGTTTAGAAATGCATTACACTGTGTTCCGAAATTTATTTCAGAACCATTGTGTATATAAGTAAAAAAATGGAATTACTGAGAAGCTGTACTCCACACAATAACAGGCCACATTTAATTAAGCTGATTTATAGAACAATGCAACAATTGATTCATTTCTCATAACAAAAGTGTGTACCTAAGTAACATTTATTTAGTAGACGTATAATTTTGTCATTAATATATATGAAATGAACCACAAAAAAAATTAAATAAAGTTTCGAATTTGTAACAAAGGGAAACAATAGCAATAAACGTCAAAAACACCACAAAACCTTGCATTATATTTTTAAAAAAATAAAGTTAATACATATAAGCACATCATCTCAAAGCAATGCATAGCAATTTAACGCAAGTAAATAAATTATTGCTTTATCAGGCAAATAAAACTTGTGATCATAAAATCTTATGCTTTGGTTGTAAAAAATGAAACAATCATATATTAAAGTATTTTATTTGTTGTATAACAAAGATGGCAAACGAACACAATTTTGCAAAGCGAGCATGGAACATATATACAAAATTGACGCGATTAAGACTGGGACATAGTTTCCAGGAGAGAAGAAACATGCCATTATGTTAACTATGCAATACAAAGACAATCTCAATGCAAGAAACTTGAAGTATAAATAATGTAAAACCATTTCAAATATTCATGTTGAAATCCACTTTAATGCAACACTGTGGAATTCTTTCCGTAAAGGTGAATTCTAAATATTTCAACACATTTCATTTTCAATATTTTCGTTTATTGTATGGAATAATTTTTCTTTGGCGGAGCTTGGATGTACAAGGAAAGTAATTTTTAAAATATTGATATATATTTTGTATTTTTTAATTAATATATTTCATTTGTAGATTACTACAGTAATGCCGCATACGAAGAAGTGCCATAAAACCATTATACTGTAATTCACAGGTTTTTCAAAACCCCACCAAAACAATTCTAACTTATTCTAGTCAAACTGTTTCCTAATTGGATGGCAGTTATGCAAGATAACGTGGAAAAAAATCATGAGATATATTATTCTGTATAGAAAAGCGAAAACTATTTGAAATAAATAACAAGTTTTTTAAAGAAAATAATTTTATTATTAAATTTGCACTTTCCGTACCACCCAGACGGTATGCACAATGGTGCGTTACCGAGTAAATTTTTCATTTAGATGCTCAGTTACCCTGTAGGCCTATTACATCCATTACAATATATTAAATTCTATAGATTAGTATTAAAATGAAAATAAAAATACTAAAAACCAATTTGTATAAGTTGATTATATAAAATTAAAGACTAACAGGAGAAAGTAAAACCTTCTCCGCTCTTTTCCGCCTTTTTGAAATTTTCTATTTTTAAATAAGTTCCAAAATGCATATTTCAGTATATTGCCAGCTTTGATATTATTGTACAATTACCCTAGCCTGCAAAATTTCGCGATGGGGACCAAAGTACTTGTCGCTTATAGATTTTTGGATGCTAAATTCGAATTCTACTCAAATTTGCTCCATCATGAAAGGTTTTAAAGGAATTTGATCAAAAGTTGTCAGATACAAATTCTTCAAGCAGGTGTTTCATGTGCTATGCAAGTCCAAAAGAAATTAACATTATAGAACCGATTCGAAGTGCGAACCCAGATCACTACAAGTTCGGGTTATCAACTCTACATTGCTGGATTCGTTTCTTTGAGTGTTTACTTCATATAGCATACCGTCTACCCTTTAAAACATGGCAAGTTCGAAATGAAAATAAAACGAAATTCGTTGAAAATAAAACACGAATACAAAAAGAGTTCAGGTTCAAAACGAGATAAATAATTAACCAAGTCAACCAAGGTTTTGGCACAACTAACGACGGAAACACAGCTCGCCTCTTTTTCGAATATTGATATAGCCGCAGAAACAACTAAGCTTGATAAAAATTTGATTTACCAATTTTCACTCGTTCTACGAATTTTGTCTTATGGAAAGAAGATTCAAAGAGAGCAGTTTGGCCAACTGTTTAAGAACACCAGGAAGTTGTACCTCAGAAATTATGGTTGGTACAATACGCCCAGTTTTGTCCACAAAGTTTTGGTCCACGGAGGCGAAATAATCAAATTCTTTGATTTGCCAATTGGTAACATTTATTCAATTGATCTTTTGAATAAGAATAATTTTCATGTTTCCTTTTAGATTCTTTGTCAGAAGAAGCGTTGGAAGCATCCCATAAGAATGTTTGAAAACATCGGCTGTTTCATTGTCCAAAAACGGGACGAGAAGATACTAACACAGACTTAATGATACATTTGTTGCTATCTTCGGATCCATTGCTTTCGTCAAAAAGAAATATTAAACGAATAAATAGATTTTTATTGGGCTCCGATAAATGTATGGAGCAATATATAGTTCAAGATGAAAATACGGACGATAATGCAGAACAGTCTTTATTCAGTCGTTCGTCTTCTTCATCATCAGAAAATTCGTATAGCTTCGAAACAGATTCTACAGCATAAAAACTATGCTTAATTAGAAAATCTGCTTTTCAATTGTCTTAACATAAAATTAGGCACTCATTAAGAATGTGAGTTAGCGTTGTTTTTTTAAATTGCGTTCTATCCAAAACCGAAGTAAACGATTGAGCTTAGGTTTTTAATTGGCAATATTTAAAAATAATTGCACTGATATTTTATTATTATTATTAAACTTTACACCATAATTAATTATGGCCGCAAGGGTTTGGGGAGATGAGTATTAGCAATTAAAGCGTCTACAAAAAAAATTTTTTCTGATAACCAGTTTTATGAGAAAACCGAAACCGGTATCAAAAAACCGATTTAAGTTTTGAAATCAGCATACCATAATCCTTTAGGAACTGAAGTTTCATCAAATTCGAACAATTCCTTCTATTTTTGTCCAACTTTTGTATGCAAACGGAGCACTGTGCTCCGTGGTGATATTTCTGATACGTTTGCTAGCTGTTATTGATCCAGTAGCCGCTGTCGTTCACGCTTCTCCCAGCGTAGCGTCACCATTACTTGTTCAGCAAAGGTCGACACCGCGTTCCATTTAGCGGGTGACTCCAGCATTGCAGCCACTATGCTTGTTGTGGTTGGTTGTCTGCTCAAGGCAGATCTGAGCTCCTCTCTCCTGGTCCTGAAGCGTGAGCAGTAAAGCATCACGTGTCTGGCGCTCTCAAACTTGCTCGTGCATTTTGGACAGTAGGAGTCTTCTCATATTTTGAAGCGGTAGAAATATTCATTGATGCATCCATGACAGCTGAGTAACTGCGCCATAAAATAGTTTAGACTACCATATTTCCCGCTCACCCGTTGGGACACACTGGGAATGAGCTGGAATACCATCGTCCATTCTTGGACTCTCATCTTTCTTGCCACTCTTCAGTGCATCGCTGTCGCTCCTCTAGCCATCGTTCGACTGTAGGTCTTACGCCCTGTCGGTTGTACAGTCGCTGCAGCTCCAACGCTCGTATGTCCAGGGTAATTTTTGAAGCAAGTACGGAAATTGCGTCAGGTGAGTCTAAGAGCATTTAAACGTTGCGTGGAGTCCGTTACCGTAGCCAGAAGTTGCCCTCTTCTCTCACGTGGGAATGTCTGTCAGAATCCGCGCCAGGGCGCTTTGGATTGTAGAGCATTTTTTGCGGACCGCTGCCAGGTGGTCCTTAAACGAAAGCCTCGGGTCGATCGTAACTCCAAGATACTTAATGCTTGGTTGCGACATAATACGGTGATTACCGATATCCACCACCATCTCCTTTTGCTTTTTCCGCGTGCTTAGCAGGACAATCTCAGTTTTTGAGGAGCAATTTCCAGGTACGTTGATTGGAGCCACCTACGCACCATTGCGATCGCATCGTTACCCACCAACTGGAAATGCTCAATATGTTTGGCCACCGCTACCAATGCGATGTCATTAGCATAGCCAGGAATAGTCATATTTTCTGGAATTTTCAGCTTCAGGATGCCGTTGTACATGACGTTCCACAGCAACGGCCCTAGTACAGATCCTTGAGGAACTTCGCCGGTTATTGGTCCGCGTCTGTCTCGTACAGCAGCACCTTGTTGCCGAGGTAGCTACCGATTACTCGCCGCAAGTATGTTGGTCCTCCAAAAATCTCCAGAGCCTGCATTTTCTGTCCCCCATTCGCAGAATTGAAGGCATTCTTGATGTCCAGAGTGACCATTGCGCAGTACATTTTGGTGCCACCCTGCCATCTAGTGCCACTCGTCGCATCTCGAGCAATGCTTACTACCGCTCTGATCGCCCTCCAGGACGCTCGAATATCTCCTGCAGTCTGTAACAAGCGAAGTTTCCCACTGTATGCAGCATACAAAGCGGACATAGGATGACTGGTCCGGTTGCTCTCCAGGTTTTAGAAACCGACCACCAAAATCCGATAGGCACGGAATCAGCAGCTGAAAAGCCTAAAAAACTCAGCGGCGCGGGCAAAAAGAGGCACAGTTACTTCCTCAAGAAATGGTTCAGCAGAGAAGAGGCATACGCCAAAGCTATGCTCCCTATGCCCACAAACAAGGTCGAAGGCGGAAAACCAGGCCCCAAAAGGCAGAGGTCGCTCGAACAAACACCTCCAGAGGCCAGATATAAAAAGCGGCTAAGGGATGATCAACCCTCCACCTCCAAGGCCGCAGGAGGAGCAGCAGCACCGGCTATTAAAACTGCACAAGCAGCAACACCTGCAGCAGACGCACCAAATTTGAATGAAAATACATCCAAGAAGAGGCAGCCCACTGCCTCCTACAATGATGTGGTGACAGGCATCAAAATGGCAGTACTCGCAAGGGACTATCCCAATACACCCCTAACAACGGAGCATATGGACACCATCCAGAAACTCATGGATAAAATTATAGCCGGAAAACAACAGGCAACAAAACCAGCGTTCCTGGGCGCTATCTACAAAGCAGGATACATGGTTCTGCACTGTAAAGATGGCGCGTCGACAGACTGGCTAAAGGCGGCCATCAACAACGCGTCGCCTTGGGAAGGTGCTTCACTGTGGGTCACAGAGGAGTCCAAGATACCTCATTCGCGGATCGCTGTACTTACCCAACTCCCAGTCTCTGGAGACCTCTAGGATCCTGGACTTTTTGCAGGGGCAGAACAAAGGCCTCTACGTCGAGTCGTGGCGTACACTACGAAGAGCTGAAAGAGGCTCTAACGTAACTCTGGTCCTAGCAGTAGACCAGAAATCAGCAGCCAGCCTTGTGGAATCCGGTGATAAGGTCAACTTTAGATTTGGACAAGTGAATCTCAGGCTAAAGGCTGCATCCGCCAATGCTGATGAGCTGGCGTATAAAATGGATGCTGTGGAGTTGGAAGAAGAGGACGAAAGTACTCCAACCAACCCCAACTCAGTAGCACCTACATGAAGTGCATCCAGGCAAATCTTCACCATGGTATGGCTGCAACGGCCGAACTTAGTAGAAGGTTTGCCGGTGGAAGCACCACCATAGGGCTTATCCAGGAGCCCTGGATACATAAAGGCAAGATAGTAGGCCTCAATACACCAAACACACAGGTAATCTATGACGTGGGTGCAGTCAAACCAAGGGCTGCACTTATCGTTATTAAATATCTGCCATTTATAGAATTTATGAATGGCGACACAGCAGCAGTACTCGTCGAAATGGATGCAAATGGGAAGAAAATAGAGGCTGTCATAGCCTCAGCTTACTTTCCAGGAGACACCAACGAAGCACCACCACCGAATATCATAGGTCTAGTGAACTACTGTAAGACACACAACAAGACGTTAATCATTGGTTGCGATGCAAATGCGCACAATACAATCAGGGGCAGTACAGATACAAACACAAGAGGTGAGTCAATCCTAGAATTTTTACTACCGAATAACATAGCTATTGCAAACAGGGGCAATAAACCCACCTTTGAAAATGCCATACGACAAGAGGTTCTTGACTTAACACTAATAACAAATAACTCACTTGATATGATCACGAACTGGAGAGTCTCTGATGAGGACTCAATGTCTGATCATAAACATATTCTCTTTGAAATCATGGGGTTAAATAAGAGCGTAATGCTCTATAGAAGCCCTAAATCAACAAACTGGGATAAATACTCAGAGTGCTTAGAAACTAAGCTAACCAGAAGCATGCTTCACATAAGATCGACAGAGGAATTGGATGCATCAGTTGAAGCTCTGACTGACTCCATTATATCCTCATATCACGAATGTAGTCCACTCAAGACAAAAACCTCAACGAAGAGGGTCCCTTGGTGGAACAAAGAACTAGCTAATTTGCGTCAAATAGCAAGGTCTAAATTCAATGACGCAAAGAAATACAAAACATGGGAGGAATATAAGAAATCCCTGACACTATACAACAAGGAACTGAGGAAATCAAAAAGGAACTCATGGAAAAACTTCTGTGAAGAACTTAAAGATGTCCCAACGACAGCCAGAATACAAAAATCACTGTCCAAGGGGGTAATTAATCCAATTGGCACTCTAAAGGCACCGGATGGTACTTTCATAAACACTTTTAATGATACACTAGTGCTTCTTCTTAAAACTAATTTCCCTGATTGCCGGCCTAACACAACCAGCGACAACGATCATGTGGTGTCAGCGTACAATCGCTACAGGGCAAGAAACTCTACTATCTTCAGAATAGTAAAGTTTGAAAGGGTTGAATGGGCAATCAACTCGTTTAAACCCTACAAATCACTCGGACCTGATGGTATATTTCCAGTCCTACTATACTACACTGCTATGGTCCATACTAGTTGATAACCTAATACAGATCCTTAATAATAAAGGATACAAAACAATTGGATATGCAGATCACATATCTATAATAATCCAAGGCAATCATGAAAAGACTATTGGAGACCTGATGCAAGATGCCTTAGACACAACATGGGAGTGGTGCAGGAAAGACGGGCTATCAATCAACCCCACCAAAACCACTGTTGTCCCCTTCACCAGGAAAAGGGCATTTGATATCCCAACATTAAAAATAATTGGAATAGAGGTACCCTTACAGGAAGAAGTAAAATATCTAGGTATCATCCTGGATAAAAAACTCACCTGGAGGCACACCTTAACTCGGTAATAAAAAAGGCCACGAAAAACCTTTGGACTACAAAACAACTTCTGGGAAAATCCTGGGGTCCGAGCCCCAAAATGACCTTCTGGATATACACCCAAATGGTTAGACTATATGGGGCATTGGTATGGTGGGGAAAACAAAACAAACAACAGCCATAGTAAAACTGTGCAAATTACAAAGGCTGGCATGCCTAAACATCACAGGGGCTATGAGAACTACCCCAACTGCTGGCATGGAAGCGGTGTTAAAATTACCACCGCTACACCTAGCAATACAAGAGGAAGCTGCAAGGCAAGCACTCTCAATCCACATACAAATGAAAAATTCAAACCAGCAAATCTCACTGGACACCTAGAAAGTCTAAATTTGGTCAAAGATGCTACGCACATGACCCAGGCAAGTGACCACACAGACTTAATACTCAATTTCACCAAGAGGTACAATGTCATATTCACATCAAGGGAGGAGTGGAACGATAGCCCAACATGGCTACACGATGATTCGCAAAAATGGTATACAGATGCAGGAATAGTGGGACTTAGAGCACACAAATCAATAACCCTAAGTGCAGATACCACGATATTCCATGCGGAGCTCTATGCTATAATGGAAACAGTGGAAATCTTATCTAAAAGAGGACTTAAAGGAGTGAAAATTAAAATATTCTCAGACAGTCAATCAGTCCTCAAAGCTCTTAAAAGCTACACATTTACATGAAAAGTCCTTATAGAGTGTAACAACGCACTCAACGAACTGGCCATCCACAATCAGGTCTCTCTGATTTGGGTGCCAGGACACGAAGGACACGAAGGTAACGAAAAGGCAGACCTTTATGCCAAAAAAGGGGCTGAAGGATCATTTATTGGACCCACCCCCTTCTTTGGCTTTAATAAAAACAACATAAAACAAGAGACCAAAAAATGGATCCAACATAAAATCAGTGAATATTGGAATGGCATTGACGGCCTCAATCACTCCAAAAAATTCCTGAGCTTTGACGCTAATAGAGCAAACATCGCTCTTACCTTAAACAAAAAATGCCTTAGATCTGGAGCATTAACAGGCCACTTCGCCTGCAACAAACACCTACACAAAATAGGTATATCTAGCACGAGCATTTGCAGATTCTGCTGTGATGAAGAGGAGTCTATGGGACACTTAATCACCAACTGTGATGCATTAGGCCACAGGAGACGCAGGATCTTAGGTTCCTATATACTAGAAGATGAATACCTTCAAATGCTCTCTCCAAAGGAGTTGGTTCGATTCCTTGATATACTAAGTATACTAAATAATTAAGTACGAAGGGGCGCACAATAGATCAAGTTGGTCGCAGTGCATAAAGGCCTTAGCCTAACCCGTACAACCATTACCATTACCATGCTCTTTGTTATAGCTGCTTTCAGAGATCTTCTGCGTACCTTGTATACTATCTGAAGTTCCTCGAAATTCGGTTTCGATCGTTATCTTTGCCCCTTACGTCGTGCTTGATGGCAGCTCTGCCTGTTCCATCCAAATACTAGTTTGGGGAATCCTTCCTTGCATAAGGCACCGAAAGACGCGCCAGATGTATCTTCACTTTATTCTTATAGTGTATCAATAGATTCTGTGCAGCATCACAATGATCAAAGTTTTCAAGCCACAGAGTCCCACGATGAAATTGTTAAAGTTCGCTCAAAAAATGCAAGAGTAAAACAAACAATTATTACTCCAAAATTAGCTATTGCATTAGATTATTGCAAAATAAGTAACAGAAATGCTGTTCACATTATTTCTGCTGTATTGCAATCATTAGGAAAAGACATTGCTGACTACATCATTAATAGATCTTCAATTCATATGGCAAGAGAAAAGATGCGTAAGAAAAGAGCGTCGGAACTACAAAAGAATTTTAAATTGAATAAACAAGACATTATAACATTACATTGGGATAGATTGATAGACTTCCTATAGTCATATCTAGTGGAGAGATGGAACAGTTGTTGGAAATACCTGCAATGAAATGTGGTTCAGGAACAGAACAAGCCGATGCTGTTTATAATTGTATTTCCAAATGGGGTCTACAAAGAGAAATTAAATGCATTGTGTTCGATACAACTGCGGTCAATACTGGGCGCTTGAAAGGTACATGCACGTTACTTGAAAAATCCTTAAATAGAGAGCTTTTTTGGCTGCCTTGTAGACATCACATTTACGAAATTATATTGAAAAGTGTTTTTGAAACCAAATTTGACTGCAGTACAAGTCCCTTCATAAAATTATTTGAAAATTTTAAAAAATCGTGGAACAATTTGAATATAAACAATTGGCAGGCTGGAATTCAAGATGAATTAGCTATGTATCATTTGCAAGGGTCAAAAACCAGAATAATAAATTTTGTAAATAATGTTTTGAGTGAGAAGCAGCCTAGAGAAGATTATAAAGAGCTTTTGGAGCTTGTCCTGATGTTTCTTGGCGAAAAATTGAACAAGTCCAAAGCAAGCGTAATGATAAGATCACCAGGAGCTTTTCATCATGCACGGTGGATGGCAAAAGCCATTTATAGCTTGAAAATATTTTTGTTGCGGAAGGAATTTGCTTTATCAGAGATTCAACTGGCAGGATTGCGTAAAATTTGTATTTTTATAATCCAAATATACATAGAGGCTTGGTTTTCTGCTCCTTCAGCCATAAAAGCACCAAATACGGACTTTACATTCTTAAATAGACTTCATAATTTCGAAAAAATTGATACAGATATATCGCAAGTATCTATAAAAAAGTTTTTAAATCATCTATGGTACTTAGGCTCAGAATCTATAGCATTTGCTTTCTTTGACAATAATGTTTCTGCTGACACAAAAAAAAAAAATGAAATGAATGATTTTAAAAAAAGAAAGAATTGCAGATGTAATTGATAATGGACTTGAACAATTTGTTTCTTCCACAACAGCAAGATTTTTCGAAAGATTTAATATTGATAAATCTTTTTTGGAATTAGACCCTTCAATATGGCCAACCCATGAATTGTTGGGGTCCTTATCTGCTTGTCGGCGAGAGACGTCCTCTGGAATGTCCTGTCGCGGGAACCTGTAAACCTACACCACTTTGTTTCAAATAAATCTCACAGACACTTTTCGTTCAGAAGTCAAAATCACAAGAGAGCTTTATTCTAAAAAATACTAGTTCTTATATACTATTTACAAATAAACATTACAGTCTACGTCTTGACTTTTCTGGTGTTCCAGTTACGCATTTGTTATTTGGTGTCAGTGGCTCAAGCCCACTGACCTACTGCAAGTAAAAGTGTCGTCGGTGCACTCTAAATGCCCCTCGTCAGCTTGACTGCGGAACTGTAATACCCTAAAAGCTTACATAATAATGTTACACAGAACACATTAACTTAAAATACTTAGACCCTAGAAGTATGCCTTATCATAACACCGTTTTAGCACATGCTAATTCAACATAGTGTGGCAAATATTAGGAGACGGTGCTGTGAGTAAACTACACGTAGGTAGTTTGGTTCTAACTCACAACAGAATGCTATCAAAGTGCATTTGTAAATCTAAACAAATTAAAAGTAGTAAATGATGTGGCAGAAAGAGGAGTTAAATTAATAGAACATTACAATAAACTTCTGACTAAAAACGAAGAGCAAACACAATTTCTTATGCAAGTTGTGACGGACTATCGCAAACGTTTCCCAAATTCAAATAAATCGACTATATCAAAAGTACTTTAATTTTAATAAACATTTTATAAAAAATGAATATAGAATTTTTTCTACTTTCTTGTAAAACAATTTAAATAAAAAAATATATATATATGAACAAAATATCAATATAGTTCATACGTTAAGGCTCGTATAAAACTATGAAGGGCGGGCGCACGCCCAAATCTCAACTTATCGCTAGAAATTTTTTTGTATTTTTTTTTCATAAAACTGAACTGATTTGGGGGGTGAGACTTGGTAAAATCAAGCTTTTGAAAATTAATGTCACCCCAATTTATATGTATATATATATATACTCGAATATATACTCGTATATATATTTATATATATATATATATATATATATATATATATATATATATATATATATATATATATATATATATATATATATATATATATATATATATATATATATATATATATATATATATATATATATATATATATATATATACTCATATATATATATATATATATATATATATATATATACTCGTATATATTGTTGCGATCGTGGTTTTTGGCGACAACCGTCTATATTTTTATTGTTTTGTCAATTTTGATTCCCCCCTTATTTTTCTTGTTTCCATTTTGTCCGCTATTCTGGTGAATGCAACCAGGCAAAGTCTGAGGTAGAGATGGCGCTGCCTCAGACTAGTCTAAAAATGAAAAAAGTGAGGTGACTGACCGACTTGACCGCTGAAATGGTCAAGTTGGAATAGCGGATGAGGCCGGAGAAGAAAGAGGAAGCGGAGATATAAAAAAGTAGAAAAGGACAAACGTTTTGGGAAAAGGTCAAGACAGTCTAGTGCGGATGTCCGTAGGTGCAGGTCTGATTTTGGTGGATAGTCTCTCATCTCGTCGGTTGTTCCTGTTATTTGTTCTGATACATTAAAAGTGTGAACGATTCCAACAAATTTTTGAATTCAATTACAATGAACTTGTCTAGAAAATAAACGTTAAATTTTTGAAGGGGAGGGGTTTTATAACTGATCAATTTAAACAAAATTTTCCACTTGCAACTGCTTTGCTCTTAGATAATTATTGAAAGCGCCTAAAATTATCGAGAATCGGAGTTAAGTTTTGACCGTGGAGGAGTTGGCGTTAGGAAGTTTACATTGAATAGTGATTGTGCTGAATAGATTGATAACTGCTTGTTTCCGGCCCATTCCATAAGTTACTGAAAGCGCCTACAATTTCGAGAATCGGATTACTGACAGCGCCTACAATTTCGAGAATCGGAGTTAAGTTTTGATACCGGGAGAGTAAGGAAGCTGCCGCCCGCCCCCTAGAAAAAAGGGTAAGATAAAGCTAAGTATATATTAATTTAAAATTTAAGTTATATATTTAAGTAGAAAAGAAAAAATGTCTAGTAATGTATAATATGTTAGGCTATAGGATGCCCGGCTGAAAACAAGAAAATGGTGAGTTGGATGCTTTATTTTTCGGTAGTGTTGCCCCACCCGATGCAGTGCGGCGGGTTGAGGACCACGACCGTTGCTGTGAGCTAGCCGCGGCCACCACACTGCATCATACTAGTGGTGCGGTGACAATATATATACGAGTATATACGAGGTGTGATCAAAAGATAACCGTTATTTTCATCTTTTCGTGAGTTACTTATGTTCGATGTTCGCATTTTTTTTTTTATGTTGGTACACATGTCTGTTATATATGTTGGCAATACCAATTATTTTGGATTGTCAGTTTGTTTTTGACAGATAAAAAGGTTAGTCGTGTTTTGGTGTGCTCTTCGATTTTGTACTATTCGAAAAAATGGATCAAAAAAACTGTATTCAGTTTTGTGTAAAAAATGAAATCAAAGTAAGGACATTTGAAATGTTGACTGTGGCCTTTGGCGAGTCTACTATGAGCAGAACACAAGTTCAATTGTGGTATAACCGGTTTAAGGAAGGCCGAGAAGATGTCAATGACGATGCTCGTTCTGGTCGCCGGAGCACGTCAACAACCGATGAAAACATTGACGCAGTGAAGAAAATGATTTTGGATAATCGTCGAATCAGTATCAGAGAGGTTGCTGATGATGTTGGCATATCGTTCGGCTCATGCCAAGCAATTTTTACGGATGTTTTAGGCATGAAACGAAGATTATTCCAAAATTGCTAAATTTTGAGCAAAAACAACGTCGCATGGACATCGCTCAGGAGCTGGTTTTGGGCAAAAACAAAACCGTTATTATGCCTTAACCACCGTATTCACCGGACTTGGCCCCCGCTGACATTTTCCTCTTTCCAAAACTGAAGACACCGATGAAAGGAAAGCGTTTTGCTACGATTGAGGAGATAAAAGAAAAATCGAAACAGGAGCTGTTGGCGATACCAAAAAAAGCGTTTCAGAAGTGTTTCGAGGATTGGAAAAAACGCTGGCATAAGTGTATTATATCTGAGGGGAATTACTTTGAAGGGGACAAGATAGTTGTTGATGAATAAATAAATACTTTATTTTTTGATCACACCTCGTATATATATATATATATATATATATATATATATATATATATATATATATATATATATATATATATATATATATATATATATATATATATATATATATATATATATACATATATATAAATATATATATATATATATATATATATATATATATATATACGGTGCTGTCTGGTTTCTTTTCACTCTGCTTGCAAACCAAAAAACTTTAAAAAAAGTGTCAAAGTGCGACAGGACGTTTAATTGGCATTTTTTTGATAAACACTGTTTAGTGGTGGTTGCAGTCTGCCATTTAATAAAAACAAATAGTGACAAAAAGTTAAAACAAAATTGCCACAAAACAAACAATAATAATAAACATACATACATATATATAGGTAAGTGCGCCAAAATGAGTGTTTTACGCTCGCCACAGAGCGAGCGTAGGAATACACAAAAAAATGAAACAGTTATGGAAAATCAAAGAGCCGGCTCTCCTAGGAGTGCGTTCCCTATGATAGTCAATGGCGGTCCATCTATGCCGGACACTCTCAGAGAGCGATCTTCTCCACAAAAAAATCGAAAGGTTGATGGTATAAACATGCAAGGTGCCCTGTCCTCCTCAAACAATTTCTCCGATGCCCTAACGACCACTAACAAAATAATTACAACTCTAGCCTCATCAAATGCAACAACAACTAAAACCGTTTCGTACACAAATTCAATATGTGCAAGCAAACTCACTACAGCTTCGGCTCCACCTATAATTACTGAATCTTGCTCAGCTGCAATTGCCCGTTCAGCACATAACAGCATTAACACACTCTCAATTAAGCACCCACTAGGAAATACACAAAATGAATCACCATATAAGAGCTGTGTACTTACTTCTAAAACTCACTCAACTACAATAACCCACTCATCAGATAAATATATTGATTCACTCACAATAAAACACCCAGTAGGAAATATTCAAACCGATCCACAATCTAAATGTCGTGTAAAAATTCCTGTAGTGAAAACAAACCAAACCCCTAAACGCGCTAGATCAAGCCCAGAAAACACAACACAAAATAAACAAAAACAGTCAAAACTAGGGGCCTACAGGCTTGATTTGCCAACTAGTTCAAATATATTCGCGATACTATCAGAAGTTTAAATAGACGGTACCAGTCCACAAGAAAGAGACCAAAGAGTCCCGAAACCTCCTCCAATCTACGTCTCTGGAGTAAATAATGCTCAACCGTTACTAGATCTGCTAAAAAACATTGCCAAGAATGAATACCAGCTCAAATTCCTCAAAGATAGCGAGGTTAAAATTCAACCAAAGTCAGGAGAAGGGTACAAAACTATTACAAAAGCTCTGGCTGAAAAGAACACAGAATTTCATACATATAAACCCAAACAGGAAAAAGACTTTAGCGTAGTATTAAAAGGGCTACACCACACAATATCAACAGAAGAAATAAAAGAGGAAATAACTAGGTTGGGATTCGATGTTACAAACGTTTCAAATATAAAACAAAGAATTACAAAGCATCCGTTGTCGATGTTTTATGTCAACTTAAAACAAAACAAAAATAATACAGACATTTATAAAGTTGAAGCAATTATGCACACAAAAATAAAATTCGAACCACCAAATAAAAAAAGGGAAATAGCTCAGTGCACAAAATGTCAGAGGTATGGCCACACTAGAAAATATTGCAACCATACTCCTCGATGCATTAAATGCGTTGGCAATCATGCAACGTCAGACTGCTCTAGTAAAGAAAAATCACAGGATGTGAAATGTGTGCTATGCGGAGGAAACCACCCGGCTAACTACAGAGGCTGTAATGTGTACAAAGAATTACAGCAAAAAACATTCCCCACGCTAAGGCAGAAAGTGTTTGAAAACACTAATTTTAAAAAGGCCCCAGATTCCGAAAGACAACCAGGTTGCACATATGAGCAAATCGCCAAACAGAGCACGCAACAAGAGCAAACTCTAAACCAGCAAAGTGAAAATCAATTCGCCTCACATCGATCAAATGACATGACTGAATTAAAGAGTATGCTGAAAACCCTTATGGAACAAATGGGAACAATGCTCAATTTATTAACAACAGTGATCTCTAATCTGACATAATGGAATAAAAACTTATAATTGCAGTATGGAATGCGAACGGGCTTTCTCGTCATAGTAATGAAGTCAAAACATTTATGGAACAGAACAACATTGACATAATGCTAATATCTGAGACACACTTCACAAGCAAAAGCTTCTTAAAAATAAATCAGTACAACATATATCACACAAATCATCCAGCCGGCACAGCACGCGGTGGTACTGCTATCATCATTAAAAACAAAATAAAACACACAGTACAAGACAATTATGAAAAATCTCACATTCAACCAACAAGCATAACAATACAGGACCAATATGGGCCGCTAACCATAACGTCAGTGTATTGCCCTCCGAGGTATTCCATTAAAAAAGAGCAATATTATCATTTTTTTCAAACACTTGGTGTGCGATTTTTGACTGGTGGTGATTACAACGCTAAACACCAATTTTGGGGTTCTCGGACAATCAGTCCGAAAGGAAGAGAGCTACTAAAAACAATGCAAGACCACAACCTTATACACGTATCAACAGGTCAACCCACATACTGGCCATGTGATAGAAACAAAATTCCAGATGTCATTGACTTCTGCGTCATGAAAGGTGTTCTCAGAAGCTGTGTTGAGATATCCCCGTCGCTGGATCTGTCATCAGACCACTCTCCTATTATTGTAACACTGAACTCGGAGGTAGCATGCACAATAAAACCACTCACACTACATACGAAACAAACAAACTGGCTCCATTTCAAGGAAATTGTAGATGACATTCTGTGCCTCAATATTTGTCTGAAGAATGCTGAGGATATTGAGTTTGCCGTTGAAAATTTTAACAAAACTGTCCAATACGCTGCATGGAACTCTACTCCGGAGCCAAAAAATCAACTGAACAAGCATCCTTCCCATCCTGTTATTAGGGAGATGGCTGATAAAAAACGCAAACTAAGAAGGGCGTGGCAAAGTTCCAGGCATCCGAAAGGCAAAAATAATTTTAATAGAGCTACAAAAAACCTTAAGCGGTACTTGGCGCAGAAGCAAAATGAATAAATACAGCACTACTTGTCCACTTTATCAGCAAATGAGAGCACAAATTACTCACTTTGGAAGGCGACAAAAAAGCTGAAGCAACCCACCACCCGTGCTCCTCCTATCAAATGGCTCCTGGGCAAAAACTGATAAGGAGAAAGCAATTACATTCGCCAAACACCTTACTGGGGTCTTTAAGCCGTTTCCACCAACTTCACAGCAAGAGGAAAATGAGGTATTTAATCTTCTCAATAGTCCAGGACAATTAGAGTTACCTATCACGCCCTTTACAAAAAAGGAAATACATAACGCTGTTCAGAAAACACTGAATGTGAAAAAGGCACCTGGCTACGACCTGATAACAGGTAAAATATTAAAGGAACTACCAAATAAAGGAATAAAATACCTTACCTATCTCTTCAATGCAATAATTAGATGTGGATATTTTCCGCGTCAATGGAAAGTGGCCGAAATTATTGTCATCCCAAAACCCGGAAAGCCCTTGGAGGAAGTCACTTCTTATAGACCAATTAGCCTTTTGCCAATTGTTTCCAAAATGTTTGAAAAGCTCCTGTTAAACAAACTTAAACCAATTCTGCTCAAAAAGGAGATAATACCCAATCATCAATTTGGATTTAGGAAACACCACGCCACAACAGAACAAGTGCACCGAGTGTACAGCATAATAAGAAACGCTCTTGAGGAAAACCGTTATTGTACAACTGCTTCCCTAGATATATCACAGGCGTTCGATAAAGTATGGCACCCTGGCTTACTATTTAAACTGAAAAAGTTACTACCTCAGACATTTTATGATATCTTAAGATCATATCTGGAAGAGCGGCATTTCAGAGTAAAGACGAAAGAAGAAGTCACTGAACTATTCTCTATAAAGGCGGGTGTACCACAAGGCAGTGTTCTAGGTCCTGTGCTCTACACTATCTACACGGCTGACCTTCCACTGACGGAGAATACAAAAATCGCAACCTACGCGGATGATACAGTCATAATGGCTACAAGCAGCAACAACATAATCGCTGCAAATTATCTCCAAGAAAGCTTGGATAAGCTTCAAATCTGGCTAAATAAATGGAGGATTAAGGTGAATGCAACTAAGTCTGTGCAAGTAACCTTTAGCTTAAAAAATAAGACTTGTCCTTCAGTAATATTAAATGATTGTCAACTGCCCCAATCCGAAGACGTTAAATATTTAGGGCTACATCTTGATCGACGTCTGACATGGCAGAAGCATATTCTTACGAAGAAAGAACAACTTGGAATAAAGCTTACTTCCTTATATTGGCTCTTGGGATATAAATCCCAGTTATCGCTTGACAATAAACTGCTCGTTTATAGCACAATTTTAAAACCCATATGGACATATGGTATACAGCTATGGTGTTCAGCGGCAAAAAATAATATAAAAATCATTGAGAGATTCCACTCAAAAGTATTACGCTTGATAGTAAAGGCTCCATGGTTCGTCAGGAATGATATAATACGTCACGACTTAAACATCCCTACTGTCGATGAGGAAATAGCAAGATACAGCAATACCTGGAACGACTAAGTAAGCATCCTAACATACTAGCTTCAAATCTTCTGGAGAGGACAGGCACAACACGGCGACTGAAGCGAGCAACACCACTAAATTTATAATAATAATTTTTTCTAACGCAATAGTTCTGAACTAACCTTATGGGAGATTAGCACTGGCTCCTCTTCCTCATGTTGATTTAAATAACTATTTTAAAAAATTACTTTGTGTATTGATTTATGTAGATATTTAATATTGTTATTTAATTTGATTATTGCCCAAAGGGGCAGAATGCAAATAAAACTGGAGTAAAAAAAAAAATAAAAAAAAATAAAAAAAAAAAAATAAAATATATATATATATATATATATATATATATATATATATATATATATATATATATATATATATATATATATATATGTATACATATATTTCCCAGACCTGGCCCCCTGTGACTTTTTTCTTGTTCCCGAAACTGAAAAGGCCCATGAAAGGACGACGCTACGCCACGATTGAGGAGATAGACAAAAATCGAAGACAAGCTAAAACATGTCCACGCACAATAGCTGTCAAAAACTGACTGAACATTCAAAATGGCCGAGATTCTCAACATAAGTGAGGGACCAACATAACGCCACAAAAATATCGAAAATCGAACACCCGTAGCCCGCGAAAATTCAAAATTCGTGATACTTTTTGAACAGTCCTCGTATATATACTCGTATGTGAATAATTATTGTGAATAAGGTAAACAACATAAATTAGTATAATAAATTCAAATAGTGCAGTGCCAAAAATGTTGGTGAGACACTCTCCACCACTCACTTGCCGGTATTATAAACCCACGCACAACTGCAGGTCTCTCTCAACCTAATGGAGAGAACTTGCATGCAGCAGCTGCCATGTCCAACGCCTCTGTCATGGAATGAGCAATTCACAACTCCAACAAATTCTAACCTAACATATTCTGCCACCTTTGTGTTTGCTCTAGTAAGCACACCAGCAAACACTATAGTAACAACCATCGCAGCAACAAACACAACAACAACTACAACAGCTGTAATGTGTTCGTTCCCTTCAGTGATGTCTATATTAACACCGCTTTGTGAAGCAGTACGCACTAATAGTCATAAAAGTACGCGACAATTAAAAACCAAAACCGATTGCCCAAGCGCCAAACACCGTCAAGAGGCAAAAAAAAAAAAAAACTAAAACGCAAAGTACAAGTCAAAAAACTATAGCATCGTGCTGGCTAAGCATTCCTTCTATGTCAAAAAGCCTGAAGCAGAGCTTCAAACTGTCACATCAAACATGTTTGAAACTCTCTCTCTTAATGATGACAATGAAAAAATTGGAGATGACAGTGTCTCACATCACGAAAACTAATCCAAAAAATTCCACATACCAAAGTCACCACCAATTTACGTACAAAAAATACAAAAAATAAATGCATTAACTAAAGTATTAAATCAACTCCCGAAATGCAAGTTCCAGTTGAAAATTCTTCAAAAGAAAGAAATAAAAATCCAACCAGTGGAATCGACGAATTACACTAGTATCATTAATTTATTAAATGAAAAAAATACTCAATATTACACTTTCAAACCTGAAGATCAAAGGGGATTTAAAGTAATCTTGGGAGGTATGCATCATTCCACTGATAAGGATGAAATGATCAAGGAACTTGCTGAATTGGGTCATGAAGTCATGAACATTCATAACATACTGCACTTCAATACTAAAAGACCTTTACCTCTTTTTTCACTAGAGTTAAAAAATTAAACAAACTACAGGGTGGCCCAAATAAGACCAGCTGATGTGAAACACAAATAACTTTTTTATTTTTAACATAATTTATTTTTTCTTTTTGCAGATTATAACTGAACTCTTGGAAATTTAAAATGAATACGTACAGTCCACAACAACGCATTAAAATTATCGAATTTTATTATTCTTCTTAACGATCAATTGTTCTGACGCAGCGAAATTATCGCCGGTTTTTTAACGTAAGAACGTGGTTATGTGAATAAACAAAACTGTAGGTTGTGGGGCTCCGAAAATCCAAGGGCAATACATCAGCATCAGTCACACCCAATCAGATGCATTGTTTGGTGCGGTGTTATGGCCACAAAAATCATCGGCCCATATTTCTTTGAGAATGAGGATGAAACGCCAGAAACGGTCTCCGGGGCTTCTTATAGAACAATGATCGACAACTTTTTGCGGCCAATGGTTGAGCAACATCCTAATATGTGGTTTCAACAAGATGGAGCCACTGCGCATACTGCTAGGCAAACTATTGACAAGAGTTACACGTGTTTAACATCACTAGGTCTCATTTGGGCCACCCTGTATAAAGAAATATACTCCATATCTCGCTTCCTTCACTGTAAGTTAACCTTTGAGCCCCCACACCAAAAATAATCTTAGCCCCAATGCACGAACTGCCAAAATATGGCCATACCAGAAACTTCTGCACTATAAACTCAGTTTCTGTTAAGTGTGCTGGAAATCATAAAACTAGTAGTTGTCCAATTGTACAAAAAAGTGACAATTCTATAAAATGTGTACTGTACAGCGGAAAACACACTGCAAAAAACACTACAGCGAAAAGCACACTGCAAAAAGGGGCGTATGGTATATAAAACCCTTAAAATTAAACGTTTCCCATCATTTAGGAAAAAAGAAATTACTCCAGCAGATTCTGAACAGCAGCAATCTACAACGTCTCAATAAAACCTAAACGAACAGACAGCTAAACACAGCGTCACTTCACCTAACTTGACATATGCACAAGTAGCAGCCAGTAAACCAATAAAACACTTCATACCCAACCGCTCAAAATGACAACAATGACATGTCTAAACTAAAGAATATGATGAAACAATTAATCTCACAAATGTCTACCATGATGAATATTTTCACTATGCTAATCACAAAATTAAATAGACAAGCAAACTAATTTGAGAATCGCTCTCTGGAATGCTAATGGACTTAGTCAACATATTCTAGAACTTAAGACTTTTATTCACTCTAACCATGTTGACTTTCTGTTAATAGCTGAGACGAATTTCACAGAAAAAAGCTTTATAAAAAAAAACAAACTACTCAATTTACCATAAAAATCAGCCTGACAACAGAGCTTGTGGCGGTTCGGCAATAATATTAAACAAACAAACAAAATACGTTGAAAAGGATATCTATAAGAAAGACTACATGCAGGCTACTACAGTAACAATCGAAGACTTATGTGGACAATGTATAATATCTGCAGTTTACTGCCCTCCAAAACAGAAAAACACTAAACTTTTATATCTGGACTATCTTAAAACTCTTGGAAGTCTATATATTGCGGAAGGTAACTAGCCGAAAAATATCACTTGGGGGTCAATAATTACAAATGCAAAACGGAGACAACTTTCTGACGCAATAAATAAAAGTAAAAGCAACTTCATAAGTACTGGAGAACCTACCTACTGGCCGAATGATATATACTTCTTCATAACAAAACGTATTAGGCACGAACATCTGACTATTCAATCAAACTTCGATCTCTCATCTGACCATTCTCGGGTTGTGTTGACATAGCAAAGCACTCCCCTAATATACAATAGACCAACAAATATTTATAATAAACTGACGGATTGGAATCTTTTTGCCACAATGTTGGTACAAAGACAACATAAACATCTCATTGAAAAACGATGAAGAAATTGACAGTGCAGTAGCATATTTTAATGATAATTGCTCTGCAACTGGATCTACACCAGCAACAAAAATTATAAATAACGAATACAGAATTCCCACAATAATCAAGGAAATTATCAGAAAAAAGAGGAAACTGAGTAGACAATGGCAACTCTCACGGTCACCAGCGGATAAATAGAAATTAAACCAAGTATCTAGAGATTTAAAAGAAACGTTGAAACGTGACAAAGATGACAAACTAGAAAAGTACTTAACGAATTTAGCATCCACAAGGACAAACAACTACTCATTGTGGAAAGCTACCTAACAAATCGCCTATACAATTTTACATCAACCGCCACTCAAAATTCCAGACAATAAGTGGATTCGAACTCATTTAGACAAAGCCAAAGTATTATCTGATTACTTCCAAAAACATTTACAAATGAAATGTATGACCAAATAATTGTCGCAGCTGCTACACCCAACAAAAAAGTATAGCAATCAAAAAAACTAACAAAGGAGAGACAAAGTACTATCAACACAAAAATTAAAACAAAAAATCTCCTGGATATGATGGACTTACAGGTAAAATTCTAAAAACTGCCTGATAATGCAATTACATAAATCAGGAATTTATTTAATGCAATTATAACGCGAAAGTACTATTCCGTAGCGTGGAAAGTTGCTGAAGTTATTGCTATTCCGAAACCTAATAAGGACCCCTGAGTCGCCACATTGTACAGACCGATTAACTTACTACTAACTCGATCAAACATTTTTGAAAAATTGCTTTTTGATCGCCTGGAGCCCATCTTAGAAAGTAGAAAAATAATAGCTTGCCATCAGTTCAGTTTCAGACGTAAACATTCCACAATTCATCAAATTCATAGAGTTCCGCATACAATAGCAACTGAAATTGACAAAAAAAAATACTTGCGTGGCAGTATCCCTTGATGTTGCAAAGGCGTTTGATAGCGTATGGCACAAAGGATTACTGCACAAGTTAAGACAATACCTTCCACTAGACTTCTACCTACTTCTCAAAAGCTACATCAAAACCGATATTTCTATGTCAAATATGCTGAGGAATGCTACATACACCAAGGTAGTGTACTAGGACCAACACTATATGTCGACATCCCTATACCTATATCAGATGACAACATGATAGCAATATTTGCTGATGATATGGTTCTGCTTGTATCGCACAAAGATTTGGCTATATCTGCAAAAAATCTCCAACAAATATTTGACAAAACATAATCTTGGTTTGGAAAGTGGGGATTCAAAATAAATGGCGACAAGACAGTCCAAGTCATTTACACTAATAGGAGGACTAAGCCAGTGCATAAATAATGACCCGATTAAGATTGACACTGAAGCTAAATACCTCGGTATGACAATTGATGCCAAACTATTATGGAAAGAACACATAATACAAAATAGGAACGAAGTAAAAAATAGATTCAGACAACTGTACTGGCTGTTGGGAGCACAATGGAATCTTTCGCCACTCAATAAAATCCTGATCTACAAGACAATTATCATGCCTATATGGAGGTAGGGAATATAAATATGGGGCACTGCAAGCAGATCTAACATAAATATCATACAACGTCTACAATAAAAAATACTACGCACAATCACCAATGCTGTATGGTATTGTTATGACTAATGTACAACGTCATTGATGCACATACTATTGCCAGTATCAATCAGGCAAGGCCGTGTATAACATTTGTTTTTGACATTATTACATTTTCATCCCGCTAACTTCATTCTTTTAGTTCATTCTACATTCTCCATTGTCAACTACTACCTTGTTGTAATTATCAGAATTAAAAAGATAATAATTGAAATAAAAATATAAATAAATAATTAGCTTAAAAGTCGTGCCTTCATCATTAATTCATACGGTCATCGTAAAAAACACAGAACAGGTATATACCCAATGACGCTATTCACCCTGATCTCAACATTGACACAGTATAAGAAATTACCAGCACATACAACACCTACTATCATTGCACTCAAATCTTGAGATACGACAGCTACCAATGAAGGAGAGTGAGTAACCGAGACGGCTCAAACGCCCTACACCAACGGATTTAATAACTTGTAAATTTTGAAACTGAAATTTAATGCAATTGCAAAATTTTGTTATAACAAATCTAATCGTGAATTTTGATTTATTGTTAACCTACTCCCCCAAACTATAAGACAATTTACTTAGTGTCATCTGACAGTAAAATTTATAAGGGAATAAAAAATATATATATTTGGATAGCCGGAGCAAATTATCAATGCGTTGCTAACAAAGATTCGAAGTACACTCAATGTGAATTCCCATAAGTTGAAGTCGCTGATAACTTTTGTAGTGGAAGTGAAGAATTTAACTGCTACATTGGAAGCAGCTAAACTTTTATTATATTTAAACAACCCCATGCTAATAAGTGAATTGGTAGAAAAGCTTGAATGAGACAAACACCAACATTTGCAGCCATCTGTGAATGTAGTCAC
Organism: Clusia tigrina; assembly: GCA_920105625.2. Lineage (NCBI taxonomy): Eukaryota > Metazoa > Arthropoda > Insecta > Diptera > Clusiidae > Clusia > Clusia tigrina. The sequence goes on along the minus strand of OV050032.1, from coordinate 122,757,251 downwards.
CTTCAGCGATTGGCTATTCAATTTGGGAGAAGCCGCTAACAGCGATGCCAGAACGATGCCAACACTCTCCGGCCAACATGATAATAAGCGCAAATTTCATCGCGTAGGGTTTCACAACGAGGATGCAAAAGTTAAGGGTAAAGCAAAACAGAAGAAACAATTTTCATGTTATATTTGCGACGAGCAGCATTCTGTATTAAAATGTTCTAAATTTAAAAACATGTCAAGTGGACACAAGTGAAAGAAAATACTTGTGTCGATCGTGTTTAAAAAAGCATGATTAAAAATATTGTCCAAATCGTAAGGAGTGAGGTATATATGAATGTACCTTTAAACACCATCCGTGACTACATAAGCAAGAAACCAAGACCAAGACTACTGTACCAGAAGTAGTTGAAATGCATAGTTTGCAATCTTCAAATTTACTATTACAAATAATTCCGATAAATATGCATGGAAACCAATGTTCAATCAATTTGTATGCCTCTTTCGATGACGAGTCTGGCCCCACTCTGATTAAACACAGCATATTCGATGAATTGGAAATCGACGGAACCAAATGCGAAATGTATATATGTTCGACCGATGCACAGTGCTCCGTTGCCATACAAAAGTTGGAGAAAATAGAAGGAGTTGTTCGAATTTGATGAAACTTCATTTCCTAAAGGATTATGGCATGCTGCTTTCAAAACTGATACCGGTTTCGGTTTTCTCATAAAACTGGTTATCATAAATTTTTTTTTTGTAGACGCTTTACGGTTCTATAATATTCATTTCTTTTGGACTTGATCAAATTCCTCTCAAACCTTACATGATGGAGCAAATCTGAGTGGAATTCGAATTTAGCATCCAAAAATCTATAAGCGACAAATACTTTGGTCCCCATCGCGAAATCTTGCAGGCTAGTGTAATTGTACAATAATATCAAAGCAGGCAATATACTGAAATATGCATTTGAGAACTTATTTAAAAATAGAAAATTTCAAAACGGCGGAAAAGAGCGGAGAAGGTTTTACTTTCTCCTGTTAGTATAAGGCCTAATGTGACATAAAAGTGAAAAGAAACTTGTCAATTTTCTACATTTTACATCAACAACAACTTGCGGCATTAATACACTGTAAAATTTTTCTTTCACATTTATTTTCAAAAAAATTATTGGTTCTAAATTTTACATATTTAATGTTTGTAAAAATCATAAACTTAAATAATTGCAAAAAAAACTAAAAAAAACCTTTAAAACAAGTAAAGTGAAGACACAAATATTTAAACATAGAAAAAAACTAAAATACAAATGCAAAAAAAAAAAATGAAATAAAGCAACAAACATAAATCGAATTAAAAAAATATGGAAAAATGTAGAACTTAAAAATAAATAAAATACAAAACTTAAATTTAATAAAAATTAATAACAAAGTTAAAAAATTAAAAAAAATAATTATTATAAATAATAAAAGAAAAACACAAAATTAAAATAAAAAAAACAAAATTAAAAAAAAATTATAAATTTAAGTAAAAAATCACTTTAAAATAACAAATTTTAACAATTTAAACGAACACTTATAAAGTAATATAATATTTATTAGGGAAATACTCAAATTAATATAAATAAAAAAATTTAAAATTAATAAATAATTGTTAAGGAAATAAAAAACCAACAGAAATACAAAAACTAAAAAATAATAAAAATAAACGAAGAAAAATATTTCTATTTAATAAAAATTAATTAGAATACAAGAATTTTAAATGAAAATATAAAATAAAAAAAATTTTTAATTAAATAAAAAATTAATTAAAAGTTTCCCGAAATTCACAGAAAATAATTATATTAAAAGTAAAACAGAAAATTAAAATAAGATCAAAAAAATTATATATAAATATAATACAAAATCAGTTTTAAAATAACAAATTTTTAAAATTTAAACGTACATAAAATAACCAACAGAAATATAAAATATAAAAAATTTTAAAAAATAATTATAAAAAATAAAATTTTAACTTAATATAAATTGTTAAAAAAGTTCCCGAAAATTAAAGAAAAACACAAAATTAAAATAAGATTAAAAAAAAAAAATTATAAATTTCCCATCTACTCAAACACAGTCAAGTTTTTTGCAAAATCGGGAAAATGATTTTTTTTTTACTTGGAATTTTATCTTACCAAAAACTTAATATTCACTTTTTTGATTTTTGTCCATAACAGGAGCACTGTGCGACGGTACTGTTCGTTCAGAGAAAGACTCATCGTGTGTGTATCTGCAAATTTCTCCAACTGATAAGAATAAGAAAATGTGTGAGAAATGTTCGCTCGTTACAATCATTGGATCTTCCCAAGCGAATCATTATTAAAAACGAACTTTGTGGGAGATATTCACATCTCAAAGGTTTACCCTTACCGACGTACACTAATACCGTTCCGAAGATGATCATTAAGTAACAAAAACGCTACAATGGTGCTTAAATTTAAAGAAGGACATCCAACTGAGCCTATTGCAACTAAAACGCGTTTAGGCTGGACTGCGTTCGGATAGCTGGGATAAGAATTGCGAATACAAAAATGCAATTACACATCTGAGAGTGACAAAAAGACGCACTACTGCATAATTTGGAGCTAGAAAGCTTTAAGCAAGAGAATGCCTACCTTGAAGTAACACATAAAAACTATATTGAAAATACTGGGTACAAATGATGCAACTGCTGAACAACGTATCCAGACACGGAAACCACTTTCTTGTTAGATTACGCTGGAAATTGTTTCGGCCTTAAAGACACAGTAAAGCTACGCGTGATTGTACTTATTAAAAATAGGAAAGCGAAAGAGTATGTGCGCTTGCTCCACGCTGACGAGATCGCTGCACGATATGAACGGAAATGGTAACTATCAATTTTCGCAGTAAGAAAGCCAGTGGAATCATAAACAATTTCTAATGCTGCGAATATCGGAAATGCAAGAAGCCACTACAATAAGGCAGTGACGATACATTTCGACCAAATATAACATTGTTGAAATTGCGACAAAGTGGAAAATGCCAATCTTTCACATGGGAAGAGACCATATTTCTTAAGTTATTAAAGTGACCAGTGACCATGTAGTTTAAATGTTGTACATGAAGAAGGCGACTAAGAGATCCAACGAGTTGCACCTCAAATTGAGGAAATCTCTACTCATCGAGGTAGAAAAATTTTCCAAATGGGAATGATTAGAAAAGAGCCTAGCCAAGTATCTAGCACGATGACAAAAAGCAGCTTTAACGCGAAAGAATATGGGATCAACCGTTGGAAACAACTTAAACCCTGAAGATTTATCATGGACCCAACAGTACCTTTATCGTCTCGCCCAAGTAACTACCTTCCATGGTGAAATCCTTTTATTGCAAGAAAACCCCGTACAACATTTTACCCATTTACCCAAATCAAGTCTACTGGGAAAGTTAAGCCCACTCGTTAATACGAAATCTATCCTAAGAATGCGGAGCCGATTAGAGAGCGTAAAAGAATCCAATAATTTTACCAAAGAATATCCGTCGATTGGTATCACAGGAAATACAAACATATTCATCATGAGACTGTGATCAATGAATAGTTTCAAATGTTTCACATTCCTAACTTGTGCTTCCTATTAAAATCTATCCGAAGAGCTTGTCAAAAATTGCAAAATACGGAACTCAGTTCCAAACCCTCCAAAATTGGCTCCGTTACCTATGGAACGTATGTCAGCATATACCAGACCGTTCTCGTCGCCATCGAATTCCTTTGACCGTTTTCAGTAATAATTGGACGACAAGCGGAGAAGCGTTATAGAGCCGTTTTCACATGTCTGATGATTCGAACAGTATACCAGGAAGTAGCACACTCTCTATCCATAAACTGGTGTATTATATTGTTACGAATAGCTGATGCAGCGTGGTCCCTACGGCTAGCTCATTAATTCCCGGGCGCGGTCCTTAACCCACCACACCGCATCGGTGGAGCAATAATAAAATTTTCGAAAGTACCTTACTGCCTCGCTACTCCATCATTCACCTTCTTGTGCAGGCGCTCCACAGCCTCCTCCTTATTCCTCCATCACACGTACCCGCCCCATTACTACAGCCTTAGCCTAACATTGTTTTGTACATATAACTACAAATTTTACTTTATCACTAATTTATATTTGTCCTTATATCTTATCTTAATGGTTATTCCATTTATATTTTTATATAATAGTATACCATAAATAAACAATGATGACGTCTAATGTACACGATATATAATATAAAATGATACCATTTATCTCACGGTCCTCGCTAGATGGGACGGGAGGCACTCTCCTACTGCTGTGCTGTTTCCTTTTCCTCAAAGTTTTGTTCTTTTTTTGGACACCTTTCAAGTCCCATTCAATATTAATGGCACTGCTATCCGCACACAGACGATCCAAATTCATTAAGTTTCTTTTCACGAAATTATGAATTATTTTTCAACATTCTGTTGTGGAAATTCTGTAAATTCATGGAATTATTTGTAATTCCGCAGCGCAAAGTTTAATCAAGAACGAACAAAGCGCGTAGCGAACCCGTTCACTACTTTTCTGTTATCCTCCGACCAGTTTGAATTTTCAATCTTTGCCATTTCCGTTCAATTTTTGCCATTGCCTTATATCATTTTTTCTTCCTCGCTATATTTTCAAATCCCCGTTTCAGCAGCCAAGGCCACTCTATATCTTCACCCTCCTCATTTTTTCTTTTTGCTACGTGTACGAAAAGTAATTTTCGTAGGCACAACAATATCGTCATCCGCTACATAACAGCACGCGTAAAGTCAATTACGTTTGGTAGCAGTAGGTGAAACACCCGTATGATGGCAAGTCAGCAGAAATAATCATGTATATTGACAACAAATATAACGTTGCATTGGCCTTGAGTCAACGCCAGTTTGTTACCCATAAGCCAATAGCCTTACTTTGCTGCATTTGCATTCTTCAATATTTTGTTGTGTATTCATTTTACCGTACCACTTAAGTTTTTGTTATTGTAATTAATTGTAGTTAGAATTGTATTTAAGGCCATAACTGGCAAATAAAATCGTGAATTATAACCAAGCTTACAACAAGTGAAGTTTATTTCATCCCAGCAAGTTGTTCAAGTTCAAGTGCTTGAAACAACTACTTCAATTTCCTACCTTCTATCCAGGTTAAAGTGCCTGTATAGGAATCAAAGTTAGGAACAAAACACTACGCCTTCTATTCCTCAGAATTGTCCCTACTCTTATATATCCACATTCAGCTGGACAGCTGGCTTTTATTTTCAGCTGTTCAGTTCAGTTCCATATCAGCAATTTTAATTAAGTTTTGCTGCATTCTTTTTAGATACAGGACCGCAACAATATGTAAATTTATCAGTCGCCGCGGAATGTCACTTCAAGTGTTCAGTGTCTACTGCAACAACTTGGGAGCAGCAGAGAAAGAGATGTGCGCAGCGTACGACTTGACCCGAAAGTCCTCATATGGGTGGTGCGTGAGAACAGATGGTTCGTTCAGTAAAAAAAAGTTCTCTATCAAATCGAAACACCTAAAATAACACTCACCGATAAAAAAATTGAAGAGCTTGTTATGCGAGGTCGAAAGCATCATCATCAGCAGGCCGCTTACATATTTATCTGGACACAGCCGAAGAAGAATGGCTAAGGAGTGTTATTGTGAGCATCGTTAAAGCAAAGGATGGGCAAATCCGAAGTGCAACTATACGGACAGCGACAGGTTGGTATAATGGACCAGCAAGCAAGATAGTAGTGCTGGATGTCTTTGATGATAAAATCAGCTGTGTTGCAAAGGCGTCAGAGGGAGAGAGAATGTTGTCAAAACAGCAACAAATGTCTTAAAAAAATCAGATGATCTAATAAAAAATAACAATCCTGTTATGGACTCGTCTTCTTCAACTGACTCGCCATTTTAGGCGACGTAAAATTGGAGAGGAGAAGAAGACAAAAATCTTTAAACCGATTTTTGTTAAGAATAATTTAAAGAAAGAAGCTTAAAATATGTGTGTGTGTTCCTCATCCAGAGGGCCCACAATCTACACCAAAAGTTCCTTGGATGTACTGTCACTTGGTGGTTCTCATGTCGATTGGCATCGTCCAAAATTCGGCAATTTTGCTTGTTGACGTATCCGTTCATCCAAAAATGGGTCTCATTGCTGAAGATGATTTTTTTAGTTGGTTTCCCCAACCAATTTTATAATAAAGTTTTATCATTTGACGTGCTGCGCCACAGTGTAACTTACCATGGTCATTTGTTTTTAGTTAGTGAAAAATAAGAAACAGAAAAATTAACAACAAAGAAAACGGCATGGCCGCCAGAAGCTGTCAAAATCTAAGTGGATATGTAAGGGATTGATAGTTCAAGGAAATTTGTATGTTCTTAACTTCGTGATGGTGGGACCGCAAGCAGTCCATCGCCCTTACTATTGCTAGCATATATAATAGATAGTTCGGATAATTCTCCTCTGTTCTGCTGAGTGATTTCGAAATGACCCTTGCTCGGTTCTCTTTGGCAGAGGACTGCTCCTATGGTTGAATCGTCTTTTGAAATCATGAAGTACAATGAGTTCCGCGGATGTAAGTAATGCCTTCAACTCATTAAATGCTCTAACGACTTCATCGGCCTTATCGGGAGTTCCGCGTGAATGATATTTCGCCGAAAATATTTCCCTTTTTCATTTTTCCCCTTTATCATGAGTTTTGCCTGTAAAATTTCACATGTTCGAAAAAAAATTCGCTTATTCGCTACAGTTTTATCAGCCGAAATGTTTCGCCATTAACCCTGAAAGTTTTCACTTATTTTTTGTAGGCGAACGAGAAAGCATCGAAGTTTTTCTATAAAAATTGTTTTTGCTTTATTTCAGGATTGAAACAACAAATAAAACTCGAAGCGATCTGCTACTAAGTAGAATGCAGGAAAGCCCTGATATTGCCAAAGCATTCATAAAAGAAAGCCGTGAAAGGAAGGCCGATTTCTGGAAGCAGCTCAGTTTAGATTTGAACAGTGTGGGCCCACCAATTAAAAGTGAATGTGAGTGAAGAAAGTAAAAAATGTGTTAATCCTTTATGCCGTCCAACTATATTCTAATTAAGTTTGGAACGACAAATAGCGCTATGTGCGAAAGTACACGATGGGCAAAAGGGAGATGGACCCAAACCAACTTCATGGTATTTGCCAACTCCTTTTTGGTATCAGTCATCAGCAAAAAGAACGCTAACAAACGGGGAAAGCAAATCCAATAGATTCTTAAACGCCGGTTTCTTCATTGTTGAAATCTAAAAAAAACATGCAAATTTATTAAAAATGTTTTTCTACAAAACTTTTTCAATTTTACAATTTCCAAAGGTTTGGAATGGTCCCTTAAAGCCTTCGAACTGATCGTTTCTGAAAAATTTACTCTTTTTCACACAAAAGTCGTACCGATATACTATGCATATTTAAAAAATATTATATTTATGCTTTAAAATATAAGTATTTTGAATTTTTATTAAACTTTTAATACTTTTGTATTTTTATTTACAGCTGTCAAAATCTAAAATAGTTTCGTTCGAGTTCGCTTGGCTGATTCGAAGTGAAATTTTATTCGGGCGAAATATTTAAAATGAATTTATATTTCTCGCGAATAAAAAATGCGAGACGAATTATTTTCCTCGTGGAACTCCCGATAAGGCCGCATATCAGTCAGAGAGATGGTCATTCATTTGGACTAGTTAGCTTTCAGTTGTGCATTTTCACTTCTTCAGTATAGTTAAAGGCTTTGCCACCTTTGGATAATTCTGGATGAATTTCCGATATTAGGAGGAAATTCTAGAAATCTTTTGAGGTCCTTCAGAGTTGTTTCTGACAGCATTTTATTGATGACATCGATCTCCTTTTAGTGTGCATCCCTTCATAAGTTATAAGATAAAATTAAAATTCCACCTCAGAAGCCATGATTTGTGTTTTTTCGCGATTAATTTTGAAGTTCGCTATGTGGAGTACGGCCAATATGGTTCTATATTTTTTAAGTGGCTGTCAGGATTTTGGGGAAACACTATGATAGATTATACGTATACGTCATCTCCATATATCACCGAAGAATCTCGTCAATAATTCTTTGGAATAAAGCGGGTATGTTTGATAGAAGTCCGAAGTCAATTCCAATTTGAGCTACCCAAATTGGTGACAGTTGAGTTTATATCAGGAATAGGGTGAGTGTCCACAATCGTTACTGAGCTCAACAGATTATAGTCGAAAACCATTCTATATTGTTTCTCACCTGTGGGGGACTATCAATATAGATGAATTATAAGGGCTCCTTTGTTGTACAATGATTCTTTTTTCGAGGAGTTTTCTTGTCTATCTACCTCATCTCTCATGCATACAAGATACGGTAGCTTTTTGAATAAATTGGTGCATCTGTGTTAGTTCGAATTTCTGCTCTTACTGTGGTTTGAACAATTTCACTTCGTGGAATAGGACCAAAAAGATTATCGTGTCTTTCATATAAATTAATTTATAATTTTTTTGCTTTATATGTTCTATAATATTTAGAATTACATTCACTTCTCTTGACATTCTCGCCTTCAATGGAATTTTCATGTCTAGTTTTAACGTTAGGATATCCCTTACCTGTCGATGACGGCTTCTAGTTCTTTAAGCGAGTCATCCCCAATATTCCATCAAAAGAGCTTAATGCAGAAGGAACATAAAATGTCAGAAGAGAATCGTTCCCTACACCTTTAAAGAAGTTCCCAATTATCTTATGAGTTATATTGCTGCGGACCAGGACGGGACTTGAAATATTGGAACAATTTTTCTATACTAAAATGTTCGTTTGCACCCGTCTCTGTAAGAATTTTGAGTATTTTCCCCTCTTTCGTTTTATATTTTATATATGGTACGCTTGAGATCCCTCGATTATTAAATTTATTTCGTCTTAAAAATTTTCTGCTTCCAAGATTACGTAAGAATGGGAGGAAGGTTTTTCCACCTTGCCCAGATGAGATACGCGCTGTTGTTGTCGTGGACAATTGTCTGATCGCCCTTCTCTTTTGAATTCCTGCCAACCTCTATTTCTTCGGCAGTTTTTGGCGCTATTCGAGCTACTTGGAGGAGTGGAATGGGCATTACAAAATGGGAAAATTTAAGGACTTCTGCTCCTTTTTCTATATTGGTGCAGAAAAAAGTTTCTGGGAGAGAAATGTGGGTACCTTCGTGGTGGAATCGATGATCGTGTTATCTGGTAAATGGGTGCTACTATGGTTGTCTGGATATTGGGGTTATATATAGTGTGGTTGCAGAAATTAGAATTGTGCATCTCAATGCAAGCACTATAAGATTCCGGAAGATTTTTCGGTCGTTGGATCATCAGATCCCTATTTAGCAATCGAAGAAACACATCGAGTGCTCTATTCCGATATGTCTCCACCAAAACATCCACGGTTTTTCGCGGGTGCGCTTCTGTTTTAATTTTTTTTTATAACAACGAGATACGGCAATTCACATTAGCGTAGACATATGCAACCTCGCTCCTTTATGTGTCAACTGGGGCAGCTGATGCTTGTCTGCATAATGAAGTGACAATCACTTTTTGGTTTCCTCCAAAATCTAATCGAACAAGTTATATGACACCACAGCCGAGTCTGCATTACCCCTTATCTTCTGATGGATGTGTTGAAATATAGCCTTGTATATTGGCTTAGAATTAACAGTCTCAAAGTCTCAGGAAACATAGTGCACCAGGATACCAACAAAATCCTGGAACTTCTTTAAACACACCCGTAACCTACTAATATCCTTTAAGTCACGCTCACTAGTGGGGCCACACCTTCATTATACCTTCGTCTGATCCTAGCTAAGTTGGCTCATTCCTTACTTCTATCTGTCCCAAGCGTAACTTCATCGTACGCAAAGTGACAAGGAACTGTGCCGAATTACTGGCTTCCCTCTCTGTTCTTGACAGCTCAATCAGAGTCTTATGCAAAATAAAAAAGTTGCTTGTCGTTTCCCTCCTTCAATATTTATTTTTTTTTGTTTACACTTTTACGATTCAATGAAACCTTTTTATTTAAATATATTTTTTTATTTTTCAAACGAATTTTGATTCTGTGACTTGATTTATTTGTGTAGTTTGCTTCTAGTACACTTTCGAGTAAACCTTATTTATTTTCACCCTTTACATATTTGTTTTTTTAAACAAACTTTATTTCTTAATCTTTAATTATTTATTTTGTTGGCTTTTAGTACATTTCGATCAAGCCTTTTTGGTTTCCATATTAATTTTTTTTTTAAACTAATTATGTGTTTTATTATTTTTAGTTAAATAAAAACAATTTTATTTCGATTTTATATAAAATTATTATTAATTAAAAAACGAGTACAGAAGTCTGAAGTCGGGTTAGACCGACTTCGAAATACACTTTACCTTTTCTTGTGCCTGCAAGTTCAACAATGGGGATGTTTTCTTCATAAAACATCTTTAGGAGCATATTTACGGTAATTTTTGGTAGGGTTCAAGTCCACAATCAGATTGCAGACAATCTACTATGGCAAAACTTGCTTCACAGTAATTTCTGGGTCCGGTATGTTTAGTGTCTATGTGCCCGAAATCCCAAAACTACAGTTATTAGTACGATTTTTATATGTTTTATTTCATTTTGAAGTTCTATGTATAGTTAAGGTTTGTTGGTTGGTTGGTTGGTTGGTTTCAGTGGCTGATCCAAGCCAGTCCTCACATGGATCACAATTATCGCCTTAGCGACGTTTTGATACCACAACCTCTCCTAACGCCGGAGAAAACGATGCATTGTTCACTAAATCCACTTTGTGGGGTTTAGCTATCTTAAAAGATCTTTCGGTTTTACACCCGAGAGATCGGATAAACTCGCTAGGAAATAGTTTTCTAGTGTTCTATTTCTTGCGGCCGCCAGAGCCGGGCATTCGCAAAGAAAATGGATTAAGGTTTCCTTCTTTTCTGAATTTCCACAACTTCTACAATGGGTATTGTACGGTCTCTGCAATTTCTCTGCATGAGTACCCACGAGCCAGTGACCCGTAAAGGCCGCCGTGAGGCGGCTGGTGTCCCTGCGGTCCCTGTTTATGAGATCCTAGATCTCGCTGTGTTAAAGACTGGCCAGGTCGCCCGGGATGTATTACATGTTGTAAGTGTCCTCCATCTATTGCCCGCCAAGGTAAGACAGTGCATGTAGATGCCCCTCTTAATCGCACCCATGGAATCAGGTACTAGTTCCACATGGGTTAGATCGAGAGAGGCTCCTCTGCGCGCCAATTCATCAGCCTTCTCATTTCCATCTATATTCCTGTGTCCGGGGACCCAGATGATTGTGATGTCAGCATGATGACCTAGCGCCCTAAGTTCCTCCCTGCACTGTCTGACCAGTTTGGAGTTGATGGTGTTTGATTGTAGGGCTTTTATGGCAGCCTGGCTGTCCACAAAAATAGCAACCGTGCTCCTCTGCCCTTCTCTAATGTGGTGGGTGATCTGTCGACATGCCTCTCTGATCGCGAGTACTTCCGCCTGAAAAACTGTAGCTGTATCGGGTAGGCGTGTACAGTAGTTAATGTTAGCGTGCGTAGAAAAGACCCCCGCCCCAACGTCCAGGTCCATTTTTGACCCTTCCGTATAAATGGGTATATCGTACTCCATTTGGAGTTTCCTTTTCGACCACAATTTTCTTGAGGGAAATCTAACCTTGAAGTCCTTTTTGAAGTCCAGTTGTGGTACTATGTAATCTGTCGTCATTTGTGTTAATTCCCTCGGCACTGTGTATAGCACCATACCATGACCGTACGTTCGCTCAGACCAGCAGTTTGTCGCTTTTAACCTTAGCGCACTGTTGCAGGCTACGTTCTTAATGTACAGGTCGATAGGGAGGATGTGTTGCAATACGTTGAGTGCCTCCGCTGGACACGTTCTCAGGCTCCCTACAATGCCAGCGGCAGCTGTTCTTTGAACTCTACTAAGTCTCTGAACGTTATAGCCCTTGTCTAGAGCTGGCCACCATACTATTGAACCGTAATTTGAGTGATATGGGGGCGTAGTCCCCATTTTTTCCCAAACATTTTCTTGCATGCGTAGAAAGCTACGTGGGCTTTTCTGACCCGTAACTCTATATTGGTTCTCCAATTTAGCTTGGGGTCCAGGATAACTCCTAAGTACTTCGCTTTCTCCGCTAGCTTTAGCTGTTGTCCGTTAAGTGTCGGAAGCTTGAAGATCGGAATCTTGGTCTTATTAGTGATAAGTATCAGTTCTGTCTTTTCTGGATTCACACCTAGTCCACATCCTGTTGTCAGTTTGTCCAGCTCCTTTTGCATAATATCACTTATTACACAGGGGAACATCCCTGATACAGCTATCACTACATCGTCCGCGTATGCTACCGTCTTGACCCCCATTGAATCTAGTATGCCGAGGATGTTGTCAATTACCAATAGCCACAATAAGGGTGAAATCACCCCACCTTGTGGTGTTCCTCTACTGACGTGTTTGACGAGAACCGTGTTACCCAGCTCAGAATGAATGACCCTAGTCCTAAGCATTGTAACTATCCACTCCCTAAGAACTTCCTCAACCCCTACCCTGGTGAGAGAGTCCAGAATTGCTTTGTTACTAACGTTGTTAAAAGCCCCCTCTATGTCCAGAAAGGCCGCCAACGTGTACTGCATATGGTGGATTGTCTTTTCTACTGATCGAATTACCTCATGTAAAGCTGTTTCCGTAGATTTACCCCTGAGATATGCGTGTTGCGACTTTGAGAGGGGAAACTGGTCCACTGTATGCCTAAGGTGGATTTCCAGAGCCCTCTCCATTGTTTTAAGAAGAAACGACGTAAGACGAATGGGTCTAAAATCTTTTGCCGACTTATGCCCAATCTTCCCCGCATTTGGGACTAACTACCTTTACCTTCCTCCAACTGAGGGGGATGTAGTTGAAGCGTATACATGCCTTATATATCCCCTTCAGCCATGGGATCACCACAACCTGTAAACTTTGCAGCATGATTGGGAAAATCCCATCCAAGCCCGGCGATTTGTAAGGCGAGAAACAGTGTGTTTGATTTTTTCGTCCGTGAATATCAGGTCACAAACCGGTGGCATCCGATTGCCCATAACGGGTAATTGAGATACATGCGCGGTATCTTTACAGTCTGGGAAGTGTGTTTGAAGCAAGAAATCAAGTGTTTCAGAAGAAGTTTCCGTCCATGCACCATCCGTCTTTCTAAGGAAAGAGGGGCTGGTGTGTTCCTTGGACAGTATCTTGCTGAGTCTTGCTGAAGTAGAGGTTGCCTCAATAGATTCACAAAATTCTCTCCAGCCATTTTTTTTGGCTTCCCTGATAGATTTTTTGTAAATTTTGAGACTCCTTTATATCGTGCCCGTGGTTTCTGTAAGCAATAGCATCTACGGTTTTCAAATTTACCTTGAAAACTATTCAACTATGGTCCGAGAAGGACTTCTTGTTGGATACCCTCCATTCTCCTACCTGGACTGATGCGTCTTCTGAAATTAGAGTTAAATCTAGGACTTCTTCGCATCCAGCACATTTATTAGAGCTGGGGAAGGTAAATGTGGGAGTATTCCCTCTGTTACATACTGTAAGGTTCGAAATATTTATAAAGTTTAAAAGTGACTCACCCCTTTCGTTATCCTCGGTGCTACCCCATAGCGTGTGCCTCGCGTTGGCGTCGTATCCCAGAAGGAGTGGGACATTTTTAGCAGCAGCATTATCGACCAGGGTCGCTACCTCTGCCGGTGGTGCGTCACTGTTGTGCGCCATATAAGCTGATGCCACTAGTAGGTCTAGTCCACTTTGCACCTCGATTTTTACGACTGTTAAATCGCCTGTGCTGTACTGTGGGCAGATAAACGCATTAATTGTTTTCTTAACTAGGATACATGATCGAATCTTATCACCGTTCCTGATATAGTGCATATGGTATTTGGTCAGCTTGAACCCCATAACGTCATTTCCTCTGACCCATGGCTCCTGCACAATGCCGATGTCCGCGTCTTCTTCACCCAGAAAAACGGCAAAGTTATCTGATGCATTCTTAGAATGCTGCAGATTAATCTGCACCACCTTCAGCATCGGTACCCTGTTATGCAGGCGCTTTGGAGACTTCTTTCTGAAGGTCCGTGTCCTCTGGAATCTTGTTGGCCTCCTCCAACTCATCCGCGTCGCCCTCGGTCGGGCGGAAGATTTTTAATTTGGCGTACCTAACGCCAAAACGCATTTTGCAGTCGGCTGCTCCCAGGACACCAACGGACTCCTCGTTAATTGCCAGAAGCAGGGACATGCTTGTTTTTTGGTCACCTTCGTTCTTGATGATCGCCCAGTCGTTCATTGGCATATTGGGGTTTCGCCGCTGTAATAGCTGGAGCACCTTCCCGTTCTCGAGCTTCAGTATGGGTAGCCAAATACGGGCTCTTGGTCGTCTTGGGATATCCCCGGCTGGTATCAGCTTAAGCCTTAAGCCTTCCCATGCTTCGCTAATCTTAGCTATGCACTTGCCGAGGAGTTCCTTCGACGGCCGATCGTCGCACCTGAACACCCTACATCCCCGTACCACATTGGAGGAGTCGAAGCCAGAGGGAGAAGCATCCACATTGGACAAGAGGTGTTCCATCACCATCTCTGCCAATTTGGATTCAATCTCCCCCCATTTCTCCAGGACTTTCTTCCCCCCTTGGTTATATCGTCGATGAGCGCCACATGTAGCTCATCCCTAGTCACTTCGCTGTATGGTCGCCTTGTGCTCGTCGATGGACCCTCTGTTGGTGTGGATGTTTTGGCGACCTTGTGTCTTTTTGAAGCCGAAAACGTCACATCCTGTGACCTGTTTCGCTTCGTCGCCTTTTCTGGGAGGGAGATTTGGTACTACTCGTACTCGTCGACAACAGTTTGGTACTTGGCCTTGTGCGCCTGGTCAAACTCATGTATCGACCCCTCCGCTTCATTCTTAGCAATTTTGCTTAGGATTTTTTTTTTTTTTTTTTTTATTACAAGAATTTATTATTTATTGAATTTGCTTAAATTAAGCCTAACAATAAGTATATCAAATCTTAAAACTAGTCACTAAAAAATAATTTTAACCCAAATTGTATTTGGCCATCAAAATTTCGGTTCTGCTTCGCTCTTCAAAAGGCCGGAAGGTCTCTTCTCTGCAGGCGGGATCGGCTTATCGGTTTTGCGAGGGATTTAGCTAGTGGATTCGGGTGATTTTTCAGTTTTACTATGTATATCTGCTTTCTAGCATTTATTTCTGTGATAACTGTTGGTATTTTCAGGTCTTTGTGAATATTTTCGTTACGCATGTACCATGGAGCACCTGTTATTAACCTAAGTATCTTCGACTGAAACCTTTGGATTATGGCAATGTTAGAAGCGGATGCATTACCCCACAGTTGAATCCCGTACAACCATATCGGCTTAATAACTGCATTGTATAGGAGGCTTTTGTATTCTAGGCTTAAGGTAGATTTGTGGTTTATTAGCCAATGCAGCTTGGCGACCTTCAACTTCATATTTAAAATTTTAGTTGAAATGTGCGTACGCCAAGTTAAGCGCCTGTCTAAATGAATGCCGAGATAGGTGACTTCATTAGCTTGTGGAATCTCAATATTATTGAGCCGAATGGCTGGACACGTACCAGGCCTCAAAGAGAATGTTACGTTTTTGCTTTTTTGCTCATTGACTTTTATACGCCACATTCCTAACCATTCTTCTACCCTAACTAAGTGCTCTTGTAGAGCTCTCGACGCCTTTATCGGACATTTATTGCAACTGAGTATGGCGGTATCATCCGCAAATGTTGAAATTAGCGTGCTTTCACTTATAGGAGTATCAGATGTGAATATTACATATAATGTAGGGCCTAGAACGCTACCTTGGGGCACACCGGCTAAAATTGGAAAATCTTCGGAAATGAATTCGTTTACTTTTACCCTGAAACGTCTATTGGATAAATAAGACTCAAGAATTTTATGATAGCTTTTTGGAAGAAACTTTTTGATTTTGAACATCAGTCCTTGATGCCATACCTTATCAAATGCTTGAGCCACGTCAAGGAATATTGCAGAGCAAAACTCCCCGAGTTCAAATGCTTTTCTTATTTCATTTGAAATTCGATTGACTTGCTCAATAGTGCTGTGCTTTTCGCGAAAACCGAATTGGTGTTGCGGTATTACGCTATGTTCATGAAGAAAAGCAGATAGTTTATTTAATAGTAGTTTCTCAAACAATTTGGAAAGGCAAGGCAACAGGCTGATAGGTCTATATGATGACGGTAGCGTTGCGTCTTTTCCAGGTTTAGCTATCATACATATCTGAGACTTCTTCCATGCATTCGGATAGTAACCGATGCCCAAGATTGCGTTAAAAAGCTTACAGAGAAATGCTGATGCAGAATCTGGTAACTGTTTTAGCATTTTCGGGGTAATATTATCGAATCCAGGTGATTTTTTTGGATTCAGTTGTTTAATTTGTTTGGTTATTTCTGGAAGGGAAATTTTAATAGGCTGAGCAATCTCAGTACTGCAAGGTAAGGCAGGCAGTGCAAAGGAGTTTGTAGCCATATTCGGCTGGAACACGTTGCATAGATGTTGTGCAAAGCAGAGTGCTTTTTCTTGATCGCTTTCAGCCCACGCGCCGTTCGGGTTTCTTATAGGTTTTACACCTTCCATTGGAGGCTTAAAGTTTTTAGATGCCTTCCAAAGGGAATACCTTTCGGTAGAATTTGGGGTTACCTTCTTCAGGTACTCTTTTAGGTTTTTATCTTCCTCCTTTGTAAGAGCATCATTAAGCGCCCTTTCGGCTGCTTTAAGATTGTATTTAGAGATGGGTGAGCGATGTTTCTGCCATTCTCGGCGCAGCCGTCGTTTCTGTGCTACAAGTTTTTCAATTTGGCTATTTGTACAGGCATACTTGCACTTTCTAGAAGTATTTTTTGGCGTTGCCACTACGGCTGCAGTCGCTAGCATGGAGTTGAAAATATCAATATTATTATCTATATCATCTGCATGTTTTACCTCAACTCTTGTAGAGATATGACTACTAATATACTTTTTGTATTTTAACCAATCGGTTTGGTTGGTCCCTAGGCGAAACTGTGGGCTTGTATATTCTGGTTGTTCATAAAGGTTGATTATTACAGGCGAGTGATCAGAGGACAGATCGACACAGGTTTCCGCTGATACTAAAGACCTATCTATATTTTTAGAAATAGCAAAATCAATAAGATCAGGAATTTTCTTTGGGTCTGTTGGCCAATAAGTGGGTTGTCCTGGTGAGACAAAATCGTATTTACTATGTCTGTTAGTTATTGCATTATACAATTGTCGGCCTTTTGGATTAATTAGGCGAGAGCCCCAGTGTTTATGTTTCGCATTATAATCACCGCCAGCTAGAAATCTATCACCAAGGGAATCAAAAAGTTCTTTAAATTGAGTTTCTGTTACAGTAAAACGGGGTGGGCAGTATATAGCTGAAAGCGTCAGGTCTTTGCCACGATTTTTAATAGATACTGATGTAGCTTGCATCCATTGCATCGAATGCGATTGCATAAGATGATGCTTAAGCCGATTTCTGATTAGAATAGCCGTACCGCCATGTGCCTTACCATCAGGATGATTTGTGTTTGTGTGATAAAATTTGAAGCCTGGGAGATGAAAGTTGTATTTGTTTGTGAGATGTGTTTCAGACAAAAGCATAACATCAATTTCGTGGTTATGTAGAAACTTATTAAGGGCTAGTTTATGCTGGTTAATACCGTTTGCGTTCCATAAACATATTTTTAACAAACTCATTTTTTATTTACAAGAGTTTGAATCATCTGATTTTGAGCTTTAATTAAATCTTGTAGCATATTTGCACTGTAGACATGAATTGAGTCATACACTGAGTAAGATTTAGGATCATGGCTTCTACTCCACTATTAGATGCATTGTTATTGTTAACTTGCCGTACGTTACCCTGCAGAACACTTGCGTAGATTGCTTGACCAGAATTAGGTTTTTGCATAATAGGGTCACCTATCTGAGGATTTGAGGTGGCAGGCTGGATATAGATAGGATTTGGGGATAAGTTACGTTTTAATTGTATACTCTGCGACAGTTTTGATTTTAGATCTTTATATACAGGGCAACCTCTGTAATTTGCCGTGTGGCTACCACCACAGTTACTACATTTCTTTGCGGATGTGTCAGTTTTAGCTAAGGTGCAAGTACTTGTAGGGTGGAGATCACCGCAAACTACACAAACACTGCGCAGAGTGCAGTACGATTTAGAGTGGCCGAATTCTTGACAATTCATACATTGTATTGGGCCGTTACGTTTGTGCGGTTCTTCAACCGTAATTCTGCGGTGTAAAAGATATCTTAGGTTATATATTGGGTGCGTCTCGTTCTTTTTAAGCTGGGTTGAGTTGGGGAGCAGTTCAACTTTAAATATAGGTTGTGGAACCTTATTTCTATTCACAATATTTATCACAACCTTAACGGGGAACCCTTGCTCTTCAAGAGCCTCTTTAATATCGCCAGAATCTACCGTGGCTTCGATTCCTTTTAAAACAATAACAAGGCCTTTTGAGCTCTTTAGCTGATAGGAATAATAACTTTTCTTGTTCCCCGTTAAAAAATTTATAATATCACGATAGTGCTTTTCACTATATGCCTGTATCTTTGTCTCCTCAATACTACCTTTTCTAAGAGGCACAATGTGAAAATTATTTGTGCCTATAATATTTGCGATGTTCAATACTAATTGATTAGAACTACGCTCGCGCAGGTAAATTGGTGGCGGTCTGGCATTACTGACTACAGGTTCACCTTTTGATGTAGTAGTAGAATTCTCTACACTAAGAAGTGCAAATCTGTTATTCTCCAGAGGAGCACCTGAGTTTGTTGTATTTGCCCTTTTGGCGACGCCCATGACCTTTTGTGGACTTATCTTTCTTTTAATATTAATGTTTATGTAGCGGTCAATACCAGTCTGCACTACCGCCACTTTTTTATTTTCTTTACCTCACCGTTTATTACCGCCTGCAGAGGCATTGTTGCTGGACTCCTTACTGCTGCTGAGTTTGGTGACGGCGCTATGCTGGACTGCCTTGCTTAGGATGAAGAGAGCTTTCTGGTACCGGTTTTTCCAGGCCGCTGCCTCGGACTTTGGCTTTTTCGGTTTTGGCTTAGAGTCCTTCTTCGCCGCTACCGACATGTTTGTTTTTGTTAGTGTTGTTGTTGTTGCACTGCTTGTGCTAGCAGTGGGTTCACTGTTTGCCGACGTGCTCTTGCCATCGTCGGCTTCCATTGTCTCCTGACTGGAGGCCAGCAACTCATCTTCTGAGTGCGTGGTGCAAAGCACCGGGGTGGTGTTTATGTGTTTTTTTTTTTGTAATTTTTGCATCTTTTTCTTACGACTGCCCTCCCCCGAAGGCTTGGGCAGTCAAGGCTTTTTTGAGGGAAATGGCGGTCCACCGCGCCAGAGCCCTATGCCACGGTAAGGCCACCGTTACTCCCCGATGCGGTCTGGTTTTGGAGAGGCGCCGTTCGACTACAGTCTACGCGGATAACCCCCTGACTGCAAAACCCATCCAATAGGCACGGACACGCATAACACCCTGGATTAGGGGGGAAGTGTTTATTGACTCTCCAGTCTAGATCCGTTGTGTTCAGTAAGTGGCAGGGTCACCTCGAGCAGGATGTGACTCATCGTCACGCACTAACGGTCTTGGTAGAGTATAGGCTAAGGATCCAACATAGGACTATATTACGCATATCACTACCCCTTAACCCTTAAGGTTTGTACAAATGGTTTCGGTTAATACTGAACTTACTTCAGTACACCAACGTTTGAAAACAAATCAAAATATCAACGTCTACCCCTATCTGTATTGTTACATCTTTTGACATGTCAATGCTGTACTGGTTTTTTCTTATCCTGCAGTTATTTTTAAAGGGTCAAAGCACTCACAATACCGAATACATACAAAAACCATAGAATAATTCTATTCTCATTCTCTATGCAACGCAATATTTCGAAGTGGCTTCTTTCCATCAGTTTGGAAAATATCTAAAATAATCATGATAATTAAGTCCGGTAAAGATGCAACTCAAACAGCTTCATATAGGGCCATAAGTCTCCTCCCGTCGTAATCCAAGCCCTATTGAAAAACTGCTGCTTTCGAGAATGTTGCCCCTTATGCAATTAAATGGTGTCATTCCGCATCATCAATTCGGCTTTGGCGCAAACCATGGAACCGTAGAGCAAGTTTATAGAATCTCAATTATTTTTATAGCGGTATTCCTCGATGTGGCACAGGCCTTTGATAGAGTCTGGCACGCTGGACTCATATATAAAATCAAACTATTATTACCGAACAATGTGCATAAAGTACTAGAGAGTCACTTATGCACTACAAAATTTAGGGTAAAAGACAAAGATTGTATTACTTCAGACTTCGATATAAAGGCCGGTGTTCCTCAAGGTAATGTTCTTGTGCCGGTTTTATATTTATTATATACATCAGATCTACCCACCGATGAACGACTACTGATTTCCAATTTCGTATCAAAATCTAAGATTTCCATCGAGGCACCTAAACGAGCATTTCAAATTAATTGAGATTTTGCTAGCAAACAGGAGAATTAGGGTCAAGCAACCACAGTGACCTATCTGGGTATTCATCTCGATCGCAGACTAACTTGGAAGAAGCATATAGAGGTAAAGGCTCAAAGCTGAAGGCTCAAAAAATAAACTGGCTTTTAAATTACAATTCCCGACTGCGTTTGTATCATAAGGTTCTTCGTTATAATGCAACAAATAAGCCAATTTGGACGTATGGAGACCAACTATGAGGAAACGCTAGCCCCTCGAGCATCGAGCTTATGCAACGCACGTAGTCAAAGATACTAAGAACCACCACAGGCGCACCATGGCATATAAAAAACACAATGATTTCAAAATTCTATTGATCAAAACAGAACTAAATAAAATAAAATGTAAATAGTTATAAGGAAAAACTTCATGAGCATCCGAACTATTTGGCTAGAAATCAACTACAAATAAGAACAAGCATACGCCATAGAAGACTGGAGATGCCAACTTGTTAAATTATTATACATTTCTATTTTCTTAAATCCTTTTATTAATCTTTGCGGAACATTATCTACCTTTGATATTTTATTATATTTATTATTATTCTTTTTTTTTTAGCTAACTCCAAAACACTGGTTTAGGGCTAACATTTATTTATGTTAGGCTTAAGATTTTATTAATTATTGTTAGCCTGATAAGGAGGATTCAATAAATAAAAAATATTGTATTAAAATAAAAATAATTAAATAATTCTATGTCCTCTGTGGTGCATCTAGTGAGAGCTGTAAATTTCCCGCTTTCGTTTAAATGGAAAGCCGCGATGTTATTTAGGAACAAGTGCAATAGCTGCAAATATATACGCTAAGCATAAACGCAATACAATTGAGTAGGCTGGGGATCACTACTTAAAACTTAAAAATTTGGGTTTAGCATCATGTTTATTATAATTTTATAAGTGATACAACAAAAATGATTTACATTAATTATAATAATTATAATAAAAATTAAATTTATAATAATAATTTACATTGACATTTATAATACTACTACTAATATGTGTAGGCTGGATTTCCTAGTTCATTAGGTCGTTTGGTCGAGTTCTTTTTAAACGGCGCATGGTGGTTTCTTCTAGATGTAGCAACTCGTTTATTTCTTCGTTCTTATGCCCATGCAGTGTATCGTAGTATTTTGTGGATATATTTTTTATCTCTTCGTCAATTCTTGTCATATTTAGTTTGCGGTGTATGTCTTCATTTGCTGTGTACCAACCAGACTTTATTATCACTCTTAATATTTTAGATTGCTGTCGTTGAATTTTTTCTATGTGTGACTGCTTTGCCGTTCCCCATACTTGGAGTCCGTATGTCAAAATTGGCTTTATAACAGACTTGTATAACAGCAACTTGTTGCTGTTTGTGAGTTTAGATTGCTTACCCATTAACCAATATAGTTGCCTAAATTTTTCTTTTATTAGTTTCGTTTTTTGTTTGATGTGGTAGTGCCAATTTAACTTTGAGTCCATGGTATAAGGTATTTAGTAGTATACCCTATTTTTTATACCCTTTACCTTTAAAAAAGGTAAATAGGGTATACTAACATTGTGCTTTTGAGAGGGGTTGGAATTTCGAGAGGGAGGCGTGGTAGGTATGGACATATATATATACAGATATGATCAGAATCACTGTCTAAGCAACTTTTATTTTGTCCGTCCGTCTGTCCGTCTGTCCGTCTGTGGCCACTTTTTCTCTACACCGTTAGAGCTATCTTCATGAAACTTTGCAAAAGTATAGTCTGGACAAAGATAAAGAACCAGATTGCTATATGGGCCGATTTGGACAAAGACCACGCCTACCTCCCATATAGGGAACTTTTTTCACCTTTTTTAAAATGACTATAACTTCGGTCCGATTGATGGAATCGTGTCGCAATTTGGCATTTATGGAGATGTGGGTCCTACTAAAGACTGTGCAAAAAGTGGACGGTATATATTAACTGCCACGCCCACTATTAACAAATATTCATAACTTAAGATCTGGTAGAGATTTATAAACGAAATTTTACATGAAGAAACATGTGGACATTATAAAGCTATCTACAACAAATGGGGCTGATCAGGCAAAAGACACGCCCACTTTTGATATAAGGAATTTTCGGGTCTAAAATTAAAATGCTCGTATTGATGCCAGCGGATTAAAAATTTGCAGAAACATCATGGGGTCCATAATAGTGTGTGTGCAGAATATGGAGATTATAGTACAACTGCCACGCCCACAATTATCCAAAAATCATTACTAGGTTCCTATTAAAGATTTTTCAACGAAATTTCACAGGAAGGTTGCGGGTACTAACACTAAACACCACACAAAAAATGGGCGTGTTATTTCTACTGCCACGCCCACTATTCACATTTTACTATAACTTACGACCTATATAATATTTTTGGACGAAATTTTACATTAGTACGTATATGGACCCTACAAAGCCATATACAGGATTCGGAGTCGATCAGATGAAGGATACGCCTCCCTCCCATATAATGAACTTTGGGGACCCCATTTAAAGACAATTACCCTATCTATGCTTCTAGTGCTGATATATTATAACAAATTGGTGGATGTATACACTGGGTCAGTACTAGCATGCATTCCAAATATGGGCAGATTATTACAACTGCCACGCCCACAATTAACCAAAAATCATTACTAGGTTCCTATTAAAGATTTTTCAACGAAATTTCACAGGAAGGTTGCGGGTACTAACATTAAACACTACATCAAAAATCGGCGTATTATTTCTACAGCCACGCCCACTATTGACATATAAATATAACTTACGACCTATACAAAAATTTTGAACTAAATATGATATTAGTGGTTATATTGACACTACGAAGCCATGCACAAGAAATGGGGCCGATATAATCATTTCAAGGTACCCTACCAAAAATTACCGTGAATATGCTCCTAATGATGATTTATGAAGAAAACATCCCCATTGTTGAACTCGCACGCTCAAGAAAAGGTAAAGTGTATTTCGTAGTCGGTCTAACCCGACTTCAGACTTCTTTACTCGTATATCTTTATTGTTCATTTTAATAGGTATTGGGTAAAATTTTGTTTTAGTTCTAAAAATTGTTATCTTCATTAATTTTCAAGCTCCATTTATCAAACCAATCCTTAACATTATCTGTGTATATCTGCAGATTTGCAGTCGCAGTATTTAGATTTTTCTCAGAAGTTAAGAGGATTGTTTAGTCAGCAAAGGTAGCAATTGTGGTATTCAGTTCTTTTGGAAGTGGTTTATCTGAGGTAAATATAACATATAAAACACTCCCTTGAGGAACTCCGGCTGTTGCAAGAACACTCTTCATTCTATTTGACATAAAAGTAACGATCACTAAGATAACTTTCAACAATCAAATACTAGTCAGCATCGTCTTCAGTTTATGCAGCTGTCCTGGATGCCGCATTTTGTCAAATGCTTTTGCAACGTCCAAGAATACAGCAACGCTGTACCGCTTATATTCTATGTCTGCTTCAATTTTGTTTGTTATACGGTGTATCTGTTGAATCGTTGAATGTCGTTTTCTTGAGCCGAATTGATGATTTGGTATAATGTTTTTATTGTCAAGGATCTGGCTAAGTATATCATGTAATAGTTTTTGAGCAACTTTAGAAATTATGGGAAGTAGGCTAATTGGTCTATACGACGAAGCAGTTGTAGCTTCGGTAGTGCAATAATTTCAACAACTTTCCATACTTTGGGAAAAAACTGTAGTCGGAACATTGAGCTGATAATATTCCTTAAGTAATTATAACCTATATTAGGTAGCTCAGCGAGTGCTTTGCTTGTCAACATATCGTATCCTGGTGCTTTTTTGTGGTTTATTCGTGTTTTAATGCAATTAATTATTCCTGTTGTGTTTGTTGACAATTTTAATAGTTTGGCTTTGCATTGTAATCGCACATATTCTTTTTTGTTGGCACATATTTTCTGACTCGCTCATGGATCTCGTTCTCTTCCACGGTGGAGAGCGCTGCACACTCAAGGCGATTACCTACTATAGTTTGTTTATTAGTTTCTTTTAATTTTATTTATTATTATTTTTGAATGTTTTTATCTTATTTATTATTATAAAGTATGTGAAAAATCACGAAAACAAAATTTGGTGTGGTAGCTCTAATCACTTATTATGGCCAGAGTCCACTGTGGCAACACCACACACAACCGGGATTATTTTATTTGTTGTCTCTTTCAACTTTTAGCTCATATGTATATGTATATAACAGTTCCCTTGATTGTATGATTGTTTATTTATCACTTTTATTAAATAATAAATTAGTATTTAGTTTATCTAAAGAGAACTAGACACTTTATTAAAAACTTTCGTTTAAGCGTCTCTTTCGCGGGATTTGTAAAATTAGTTATATGGTTTTAAACAACGATAAATGTCACAAGGGCGGAGCTCGTGTGATTACACGTCCGTTTGGTTACGTCGTTTAACATATGAAGCTAGCTTTTAAATCTCTCAAGTTGTCTACTATCTTATTTATGTCTAAATCTATTCTCTTCTTTAGCATTGTAAAGGTTCTATTGAAGTGATCATTTCTTTTGATACTTTTATTTAAATTTGTATCGCCATATGAATATTTTCGTCTATTACTTTTAAATGCTGCTCTATTTCCGTGCTATCGTTATCATCCATAGTACTATATAACTATTTAAGTTCTGTTCCCAATATGTTGATGAGACCCCTCTTTTGCCTGTGTGGTAGTAACGTCTGTTGTTTTCGGCTTAGAGTTTTGAGTTGTAGCGATAGAAATTGACTATTCCCGATAGGTTGCAACTGACCGGCATTCACTGCCAAGTCATTGATTATGGTTTCAATTTCTGTTGATTTGATGACATGCAGACCAGTATTATAGGCCCTGTTAATTTGCGCATCTTCCAGTTTGATCTCTATGTACCCATTATCAGTCTCGATCTTGTCTACAATCAGTATCCCTTGGACCATTTGTATCCATATCCATATCAGCATTATAGCGATTAATATCCATTTTACCACAAAATTTCGTGGGTCTTTTAATGTTTGTTGGGTGAACGTTTTCTAGTTTAAGTTTCCTATATCTTGGTTCTTATTTGAGTCTCGTTCCTGTGTTGATAGTTTTGACCATTCTGCCTCCAATGCTCTTAATTTTTTGTGCAATTTTGCTGTGGAACCGTTCAATGTCAGTGAAACCTGTAAGGCTATTATGCTTTGTAAAATGTGTTGATATTTCTTCCTGTCTCAAGAATTCTCTAATTTGCAGTTATTCCCCCATGTCCTGTTTCTTTTTTTCAGTCAGTAAGTTCTGAATAGATACCTATTTTATCTGACTTCAAATGCCTTCGAAATATGGCAGTCATAAAGGTGCTTAGGACATCCTCAGAGTTTAGGTAAATTGTACGCTTTCCTCCAGTCACCCCTCCTTCTCTAACATTATTATTAATCTATATCAGTTGAGTACTCAATGTTTTAACACCGGTGTCCAAAATTAAGATGTGGCCATTCTGCTCATCTTGCTAAGAGTGGATTATAAGTATTTAGTTTATCTAAACAGAACACTTCATCTCTTTCGCGGAATTTGTAAAATTAATTACTTGGTTTTAAACAACTATAATTGTCACAAGCTAGATGGATTACACGTCCGTATGGTTACACGTCCGTTTATAATATATAATACTCTTAAATATATATATAAAATATAAATACTCTTATTACGTTCCGCATACGTTACAGGTTAATTTTTGAATATGGATTCAAATTACCGGGATTGAATCATGCAACAGTAGATTGTGAAGGTAAGTTTGGGAACAAAATGAATTTTAAAATTAATGGGGCTAATTTTATTTGAGAGATCAATAAGGATCAAACGGGCATGATGAACTTTTATTCTAAACTTTTGGAATTTATGAATTTATTTGGCTTATAAGGGGTTAATTAATTATTGATCATTAAAATATGAATGCAACACTGGATTGATTCCCTAAGGATCATTGGAGGAACAACGGCCGGACGCCTCAAGATGAGAATACACTCGTTTATGGATATACGAGTATACTCGCCGGGCTAGAAGTAAATTTAAATAATGTAAAGTAATTAGATGTAATGAAAGACTGAGTCATGCAATGGACAATGGTTTCACATGAACGGGTTCAACTTTTATATTCTCGGTTATGTAAGATGGGCAAGTAGTTTTGCCCAGAATTGAGATGAAAATATTTTTTTTCGGTACATAATTGAAAATAGTAAATAATTGTTTTGTATGAATCAATTTATTTTAGTTTGGTTGTTAAGACGTGTTAGATATGCGCTATATAGATTTAAATAATGCATAAAATTAAATATTTATGTTAGGAAAAAATTTTAAAAAGAAATAAATGTAATAGCCAGTAATAATAATTAAAGTTCGGTAAGTCCGATCCATATACGAGTATATAAACGTATATTTTTAGGTATTAAGGAGTTCTTGGACAGACAAGGACATCTGGATGCCTCACAGTAAATGGATGTTTGCAAATTTTTTTGAATGTACTGCAACTTTGATGTTAGTGTGTAACTAAGATACACAGATGGTTCGGTTGCAAGTTAAATTTTTTATGTATGAAATAATACAAAACATTATTGTAGCTTGGAATATTCCAGATAAATAAAAAAATATATAATGAACGAAGTGAAAACAGACCTGAGTTATATGAGTCGCGAAATGTAATTCCAAAAAAACAATTAATACACATTTAAAGAAATTTATTTTATGTTTTTACTTCGGAGTTTACAATCTTAACTGAACTTAAAATTAATTTGCTACCTCTATTTATTTCACTTACTTATTCTTTATTTTCTTATTTTCTTATTCCTCTTCATTCGGCTTTGAATGTGCACTATATGATTTGCAACAGTTTCAATGCAGAATATGTCATTGAACTGATTTGCTCAATGAAGAAGAGCTGAAGGTTACTCAATGAAAAACTGAAAGTGAACTCATATGAACTTGTCATATTGTGGGAATGAAAATTTGGGAGTTACATTTATTTCGTAATGACTAAATGTTAATTATTGGTAAATAGAGTTTTTATGAAAAGTTAATTTGAACTCATATGAACTTGTCATATTGTGGGAATGAAAATTTGGGAGTAACATTTATTTCGTAATGATTAAATGTTAATTATTGGTAAATAGAGTTTTTATGAAAAGTTAATTTGAACTCATATGAACTTGTCATATTGTGGGAATGAAAAAAAGGAAGTCATATTTATTGTGAATTATATATATACTCGTATATATATTATATATATACATTCAAATGGTATATTGGAAGCAAGAATTGGGTATGGGTTGCGGTTCTGACGTAACTCCTCCCGTCCCACATTGGAGACTCTCCTGAGTTGATGTATTAAAAATGTTTATATTGAAATTATTCTTAAACCGGTTATGAAGAAAAATAAGAATCACAATAATGATAGTTATGATAATTAAAAATGCCATTGTAATAGCAGTATTTGTATTGTTCTTTTTTCTTAAATAAAGTTTCTTCTATATATTTAGTTATTTCGATATTTTTTAACATGATTTCATCAAATAAAAGTTTTTGATTTTCATCTTGGATTTTCCTTATATTATGTGGTATTATAAAGCTTTGTTTAAATATTTTTTTATAGTTTTGAAATATTTTATTTCCAATACTTATAGTACAATTATTAAAATTTAAAATAAGGTTATTGTTTATTATAAGATTATCTCTACCACAATTATTGCTAAAAATTACATCTTTTTGATTTTTTGCTAGGACGAGACCTGTCTGTATTTCTATGATCTCAGAGACATTATTAAAAATTTTGATGCAATTGTTTTTAAGTATACAATTATTGAAAGGTTTAAGGTCTTTAATATTTTTATTTTCATTAGATATGAAGCTTTTATTGTTGTATCGAATAATTTCCTGTGGATCAAACATAAATTCTCTGTTCTGATCGTCTCCTATTGGCATTATTAATATTTTCTGTAATGTTATTATAGCTTTAGGGATTCTTACTATGAATATTATATTTTTATTATTGTCCATTAGTACGCCTAATTTTATATTTTGTAATTTCTGAAAATCTATACTATATTCATCTATTTCTTCGTTCGTAAGTACGAGTATATTGCTATGTATAATTCCTAATCTGGCTGAAGCTATGTTGTCTTGAATATGTTCGATATTGTCTTGTATAATTTTTAATTTTAGTGCGAAATCAGTATTCGAGTACGTTAGTTTTCGGTCTAAACTATTCACTTTGTTTGTTATAGTTTTTCGATCGTTTTGGATTGATTGTTTAATTTTTGAAAATGTGTCGTTGAAATTAGTGTTAATCTTTACCTGCTGGTTTACGTTTTGTATACTATTATGTACGTTCGTGTCTATTGTCCGTAAATGTTCTTCGATTTCTTGACGGTCGTCATCGTTCATTGTACCGTATAACCATTTTTGTATTGTACCTACGAAGTTTACGAGTCCTCTTCTGTTCCTATGGGGAATGAGTGTTCGAAGTTTGATTCTTGTGGCATTAAGTTGAACTTCTAAAGAGTAATCTACACGGTGTTGATCCCATTGTCCTATATCCGTTTCCAAGTCGTTTGTAGTATTCAAGATTTCAGTAGGGTTTATGATATGAAAAATTGTGTCATAACTTTCTATGTAGTCCGTATCGTCAAGTCTCATTTCCATATACCCAAAATTAGTTTCAATTGGTGACATGCTCAGGTGTGCCTTGATGGTTATCGCCGTCAGAAGGATTGTCAATAATTTGAGTATCCAATTAGTCTGAAAATTTATATCGTCTTTTAATATTTGATGTGTGTATATTGTCGAGAGGTTTTTTAGTGAATTTGGGTTCATCCTTATGCCTAACGCTTTTGTAATTCTTAATATAGCCTTCCTCTCTATCTTCCAAATATTCTTCTCTGTCTACATTCCTTTTACTTATGTATCTGTTTTTCTCTTTTAAAATATTATTATAAATGATTTCTTTATTACATTTGCCCTGTTGTATATTAAGTGGTTTTTCTTTAGTTGTGGATTGATAGCTATTATTGTACCATTCTAAGGCTTTACTTACTTTTTCTTTTATACTCAAGCGTTTATTTTCTATGTATAGAATTCTTATTCTTTCGGCAAGTGTATTATGTAGTCGCTCTACATCTGAATTGCCTGTGTGATTATTAGGTTTTACAAGATGAGGTTCTATGTCCTCGTTTCTTAAGTAGTCTTTAATATTAATACTGCGAAATTGGTTATCTGTTATTAATTTGATAAAATGTCCGTTTTGAGATTTAAAGAATCTTAGTTTTTCAATGATGGTTTGGCTATTACGATCTTCTGAGTGATATGCAGTTGCATATTTAGAAAACTTATCAATAAAAGTAAGAAAGTTGGTTTTTGAGTTCGTATAGATGTCCATGTGTATGATTTGTCGTATATCTGTTGCGGTTTCGGTTAATTGAAATTTATTTTTAATTGCTCGCCGGCCATATTTTACTCTGTTACATACATCACAATTATTGATGTATTTCTGTACAAGCATTTTCAGATTTGGGAAATAAACATGCCTTTTGAGGCCCTCGTAGTTCTCATTAATTCCTGTATGACCTGTTTCGAATTTGTGATATTTTTTTATCTGCTTAAAAGCTTCTTCTTCATTATTTAAGTCTTTGGCGTGGAAGGAACACCTAACAAATTTTAGAGTATTAACTCCGTCAAATAATTCTATAATTTTTTGTTGAAGTTTATTATATTCTTGGTCATTTAACTCAGTGTATATGCCTATTTTGCCAGGCTTAATGTACCTTCGTAGAGTATCTAATAAATTATTTTCTATATCTTGGGAAGATATGTATATTTTTCTGTTTTTATGTTTTATTTCAAAATCCTTAGTTTTATTATTTGTTAGAATTAGTTGCGTTCTGAAGCGGTTAACTACTGTTTCAAGTATAGGGATATGGTTGAATATGTTTTCTTCTTGCGAATGAATAGTTGCTATGCTATTATTATCTGCATTGTTATGTAGCGAAATGTTACAATCTTCATCCATGTCTGTATTACTGTCGATATTTGCATGTATTGCGTTTGTTTCATTTGTTTTTGTATTAATGCGGCTTAAGAAATCTGAAATTTTATTGTCTTGTCCTTTGATGTAATCTATATTAATATTATACTCTCCTAATCTAAATAACCATCTCTGAAGTCGGGGATTTATATCCTTGCCGTTATTTTTTGAGTAAAGCCATTTCAATGGTTGGTGATCTGTTAAGAGATCGAATTTGGTACCGTACAAGTAAGGTCGGAAGTAATTGGTAGCCCAAACGATGGCTAAGAGTTCTTTTTCTGTTGTTGAATAATTTCGTTCGTGTTCGTTCAATGTCCTGCTTGCATAGCAAATGGAATGGTTGTCTTGTTGGAGTATTGCACCAATTGCGAATGCACTAGCATCTGTTACGAGTTTAAAAGGTTTATTAAAATCGGGGTATTTCAAAATTGGACTTTCTGTTATTATGCGTTTTAATTTATCAAAAGCGTTTATGTAATTCGAGTCGCTAGTGTTAACTTTCGCACCTTTTTTTTAGATATTTAGTCATTGGTTGCGCTACTTTCGCATAATCTCTAATGAATTTCCTATAATATCCCGACTGTAGCATCTGGCATCACCAAATTAGTACTTTACAGTACGGTATTAAGCAACCCTGAATACCAACAAAATGTATATTAAGAATAATGAGAAACATGAACACACAATTGAATAAAGTCCAAATGAAACAGACGTGTTATACTTTTTACTATACAATACTCATTAGTGGCGACGAGGATCAACTTAAAGTTTTTTGCATTAATAATTACTTTTTAATACATAAATATTTGAGAAGTGTCTCGTATAAATATTACTTATAAAAAAAAATGCCGAATTCTACAGAAGCAAGTACTTCAAGAAATGCAACAATTGCTGCGCACTCAACTAATTACGTAAGCTTCATTTTTGAAGCATTCAACTCAGCCGCAATGAAATGGCCGAGGTGGGTGTGCCGGTTTGAGACGGCTTTAACAATTTTCAGCTCAGACGAATCAAAGAAGAAGCAGCTACTTCTGCACTACATGGGTGGTGCAACCTACGACTTGCTGTGTGATAAATTGCTGCCGGAGAAGCCAGAGGACAAAGATTACGATGAAATTGTCAGGGTGTTGAAGGAGCATTTTGACCCAACACCAAACGAGATCTTGGAAAATTGCAAATTCCACATGCGAAGACAGAAACAAGAGGAGAGTTGCGAGGAATTTCTGGTTGCGCTGCGACATCTTGCGTCTGGTTGCAAATTTGGGAATTATGGAGACACGGCGTTACGAAACCAATTTGTATTTGGCTTGTCGAACCATCATTTACAAAATCGCATGCTTGAAAAATCTAACCTAACTTTGAGAGATGCCCTCAACATAGCAACAACTTGCGAAAACGCAGAAAAAAATGGGACGGCGATACAAAATGGAGGTGGTGAGTCTGTTCAAAAAATTTATAAACATAAGGTACATGATGATAAAATGGTGGCAAAACCGCAGGGTACGAACAACAACAGGAGAAAATGTTTTAGATGCGGCGGTACCAACCATTTGGCCAACACATGTAAATTTATAAATACAGTGTGCAACTATTGTAAATTTAAAGGTCATTTACAGAAAGTATGTTTAAAAGAAAAACATAACAAAAATATGTCAACGAAAAACATTGAAGTGCAAGAGCTTATGGAAATACAAATTGAAAATATAGAATCTGATCAGAAATTTTTACAAAAGTTGAAAGTGGGTGATGCGACAATCGAATTTGAAGTGGATACAGGATCGCCAATAACAATTATGTCTTTGAATGATGCCAAAAAGTATTTTAGGAAAGAAATAGTTCACCAAACCAAAATAAAATTAACAAGTTACACAGGAAGTAACATTGAATGCCTTGGTTATATTCTGGTAAATGTTAATAACAATTTATTGAAACTGTACATAGTGCGATCAAATAAAAAACCTTTGCTAGGAAGGGAATGGATGCGCTTCATAAAACTAAATTGGTCTCTATGGTGCAAGAATGCAAATAATGGAACGATAAATAAGGTGAATGTGCAAGAACGTGTTGATAATTTAGTTACAAAGTTTCCCAAACTCTTCAAGTTAGATACAGGAAAAATTACTGGGCACCAAATGAGATTGTATGTGAAACCAAACACTATTCCAAAATTTGTGAAACCTAGAAAAGTTCCATTTCCCTTGCTAGAATCCGTGGAAAATGAAATAAATAACCAAGTGCAGGAAGGTATCTTAATTAAAGTAAACGCCAGTGAGTGGGCTACCCCATTAGTAGTGGTAAAGAAGGCGCACGGCGCGATTCGATTGTGCGGCGATTATAAAGTTACCCTTAACCCAGCCCTAGTGGTCGATGAGCATCCTTTACCTTCAATTGAAGAACTATTGAGCTCCATGGCCGGGGGGGAGAAATTTTCAAAAGTGGACTTATCAAAAGCCTACTTGCAAATGGAAGTTCATCCTGAGGACAGACATTTATTAACTCTCAGTACGCATTAGGGCTTATACCAGCCTACAAGAATGATGTTCGGCATCGTGTCTGCACCAGCTAAGTGGCAGCGCTATATCGAACAAGTACTATGTGACATTCCGGGTGTAAGCGTTTTTCTAGACGATATTAAAATCACTGGTCCTGATGACAGCACACATTTGCAAAGGCTAGAAGAAGTCCTTAAAAGATTAGATGACCGCAACATGAGAGTAAACTTACAAAAATCAGAATTTTTACAGAATTCTATTCATTACTGTGGATACAAAATAGATAAAAATGGCATACATAAAGTGAAATCCACAATTGAAGCTATTGTGCATATGAAGCGTCCAAGCAACAAAGATGAAGTTAGATCAGTTTTGGGGCTCATTAATTACTATGGCAGATTTATCAAAAACTTGAGTAGCATTGTATATCCATTAACGAGACTTTTGAGCGGGGATGTAGAATTTGTCTGGAACGCAGCTTGCGAAAAAGCTTTTACAGAAATCAAAAAGCAAATGCAGTCGGACGTTGTGCTTACGCATTACGATCCTAAAAAACCCTTAATTTTGGCGGTAGATGCTAGTCCAGTGGGGGTAGGAGCCGTTCTTAGTCACAGATTTGAAGACGGATCCGAGCGTCCAATTCAGTTCGTTTCGCAAACACTCAACAAAACGCAGCAGAGATACAGCCAGGTTGATAAAGAGGCTTATGCTGTAATTTTTGGCATTAAACGATTACATCAGTATCTATATGACAGAAAATTCACTCTCATTACTGATAATAAAGCCATTGCTCAAATATTTTCACCGCATAAGGGATTTCCAGTATTGTCTTCAACTAGAATGCAACATTACGCAGTGTTTCTAGAATCTTTTGATTTCATTATTCAGACAAAGAAGTCCCAAGAGAATGCCAATGCGGATGCAATATCACGCCTACCCATGCCTGAATTTGATGAATTTGTCGAAGAAATAAATCTAATCGAAGAAGAAATTTCGCAAAATTTACCCGTAACTACAAATGACTTAAGAAAAGAAACGGTCAAAGACAAAGAAGTTAAAATCCTTTTAGAGTGCCTGAAATATGGTAGACTATGTCAAAGCAAAAATCGGTTCAACATTGATCAAACTGAATTTACCATGCAGAAAGATTGTCTTTTGAGGGGCATACGAGTGTATATTCAGAAAGATTGTCTTTTGAGGGGCATACGAGTGTATATTCCACATAATTTGCGTGCGAGGGTCCTAAAAGAGCTATATATTGGGCATTTTGGCATTTGTAAAATGAAGCAATTGGCAAGAGCATACTGTTGGTGGCCAACATTGGATCGCGACATTGAAGATTTGGTACGCAATTGCAAGGCATGTCAAATCACACGCGCATACCCCAAGAAGAATGACCCTGTACAGCGTTGGGAAGAGCCAACTCGACCATTTGAACGCGTCCATGTGGACTATGCAGGTCCTTTCATGGGTAAAAACTTTTTTGTATTAATAGATGCGTGCACAAAATGGCCCGAAGTCCGTATTGTCCCAAACATAACTGCCACAACTACGATTCAAAATTTTGAAGAAATTTTTGCGACGTTTGGTATTCCACAAGCAAGGGCAATGGCATCATACACAAGCAAGGGGCACCGTACCACCCAGCAACGAATGGTCAAGCGGAACGATTCATCCAAACTTTCAAAAAAAAATTAATTTCGTCTAATTGCCATGCAGCCAACCTTAGAAACGAATTGCACAAAATCCTAATGGCTTACCGAAGAGCAATACATCCAGCAACAGGTAAATCACCAGCCACATTGGTCTTCGGCAGACAACTAAACAATCGTCCCGACTGGTTACTCCCGCAAAATAGCAAGCATGA
The DNA here is from genome assembly GCA_920105625.2 of Clusia tigrina. Taxonomy (NCBI): domain Eukaryota; kingdom Metazoa; phylum Arthropoda; class Insecta; order Diptera; family Clusiidae; genus Clusia; species Clusia tigrina. Next base: position 122,722,161 of record OV050032.1, on the reverse strand, counting down.
AAATCAACGTACTCAACCTTCAAAATTTTTCAAGGAGGGTGAAAGAGTGGCGGCTAGAGACTATCTAACTAAATCAAAATGGCGTTTTGGTATAGTTGACAGCCAATTAGGTGACCTTCATTACAATATTCGCCTCGATGATCAACGAATTTGGAAGAGACATGTTGACCAGCTCCGTAAAGTAGGTGAAAATCTTCAAAACACTGAAAGTCAAGCTACTGAAAATGCGACTAACATAAACAGCGACTATCAGCGTCCAGAACCAGTTTTAATCACTGGCTCCTTTGCAGTTCCTGCGAGCAGCTCTATACAGCAACAAAGCACGAGCAATGACTTTTCAACTTTAAACGCACAAGCTAAACAGCAAGTATCAGTTGAGCACAGGGAAACTGAAAAAACAGCTACACATAGCAATGAAACACAACAACCTTCCGCGCAGCAACATGCTGATGACCAAGAACACACACAACCAGGACGACGTCCAGAGAGACATCGCAAGACTCCATCGCACCTAAAGGAATTCATCCTAAAAACAAATATTATTTGATTTGAATTGTATAATGTAAATTCGCAAAACTATTGTATGTCATGTACCAATGTAAAAAGTTTATTGATGATGTAACTTGGGGATGATTTACAATTTATATAAGAAATAATTCATCTTAGGGGGGGAGAGATGTGGCATCTGGCATCACTAAATTAGTACTTTACAGTACGGTATTAAGCAACCCTGAATACCACCAAAATATATATTAAGAATAATGAGAAACATGAACACACAATTGAATAAAGTCCAAATGAAACAGACGTGTTATACTTTTTACTATACAATACTCATTACCGACGCTCCTAAGAATGATTTACTTTGTTTTGGGGTTTGTGGTAATTTTAGTTTCAGAATATTTTCTAATTTCTTGGGGTTAGGTTTCACTCCTTTGGGGGTTGTTAATACATGTCCTAAAAATTCAATTTCTTTCGCAAAAAAACGGCATTTATCTAGTTGTATTTTTAGGTTGTGCTTCCGTAATTGATCAAAAACTTTTGTTATACTTTCAACATGTTCTTCAAGTGTAGTACTAAAAATTAAAATATCGTCCATGTATACAACGCAGATAGTATTTGTACAGTCCTTAAGTACACAATTCATCATTCGTTGGAAGGTGGATGGCGCATTTTTGAGTCCGAAATGCATCCGAACATACTCATAATGGCCTAAAGGGGTAGAGAATGCTGTCTTCTTTCTGTCTTCTTCTTTTACCAAAATTTGGTGGAAGCCTTTTGCAAGATCTAGCGTCGTAAAATACTGAGCACGGCCTAATTTGTCAAGAATATTTTCTATATTCGGTATGGGAAATTTGTCGTCTATACTTTTTTCGTTTAGCCGCCTATAATCAATCACTATCCTCCATTTCTTTTTCCCGGAGTAGTCAGTTTTCTTTGGGACAATCCACAGGGGACTGTTGTAAGGTGAACTACTTTCTCTAATAATGCCCTGCTTAAGCATGTCATTAATTTGGGTCGTAATTTCCTGTTCGTGTACTTGAGGGTACCTGTAGATTTTTGAATATGTTGGTATTTCATTAATAGGTTTTATTTCGTGTTTAATAGCTGAAGTGCTTGTTAAGTTATCTCCTTCTTTATAAAATAGTTCCCAATTCGATTTAACTAGCTTTTCTAATTTTACCTTCTCTTCAGAGTTAAGTGATTTAAAAAGATCCTCGAATTTCACCATTTCGGGGTCGCTATAATCTAATTGATGAATTTCTTCTTCACTATATGGACAAGCATAAAGAAACTTAATTTCGCTGTTATTAATAATAAGAATATCTTTTTCCATATCTATCTATATCTCCTAATGGTTTCAATAAATTTTGTCCTATTATTCCTTGAAAACTTTTGCGGTTCATTTTCGTAATTTTCCACACCATTAATGCGTCTTGTTTAAACTCTTTTGGAAGGCTAGTTATTATTTCTCTGTTTATAAGTGTTTCACCATTAAGTGATCTACATTTTATTGGAGTTTTTGTCGTTTCTCTTTTATATTATAGTTGTATTTGCTCAACTAATAGGGAGGTGGTTGATCCAGAATCAATTAAGCAAGTAATTTTATCATTTCCAATAGTTAATTCTATTATCGGTAAATAGTTTTGGGAGGGACCATGTGAAAATTTACGTCATGTTCGATATGGTCGATTTCCATGGGTTCGACGGTTTGTCTGTTTGTGATTCGTTGCATGTTACTGGTATTACCTTGAAAACGTTGTGCTGATTCCCTATAATTTGGTCTAAAATTTCGTGATTGTCTCGGGGACTGACATGGAATCTTCCCGAATTTTGTGTGAAATTTGTGTTTTGTTGTCTGAAAGTACGAGTATGTTGGTTGTTGTATGCTTGTGGTGAGTTTATTCTTTCGTCACTGTACTGATGCCTAAAATTTTGTTGATTATTATACTGATGGTATCTGTTTGTATTGTTTAAGTTAAACTTTGTTCCATTATTGTTGTTTGTAATGGTCTTGTATGAGTTTGGGTTTGCGTTTTTGTCTCTTATTAATCCCTCACTTTATAATAAGTTAAATGCCTCACGTAAATTGTTTATGTCTCTATTCAATATAATAGAAGTTAAATTTACATTTATATTGTTTAAGAATGTTCTTAAAATGATAGATTCATTATTTTTTGGATTGAATTCTAATGGCTTTTTTGAGTCATACTCATATTTTTCGTTAAGTCTACTCTTGACTCTTGAACGCCGAAGTTGTTGAGGAGTGCTGCTTTGATTTCATTCCAAGTTGCCTCCTGTCCAAGTGTTCTGATGACGTTTAATGCTGTTCCTTGGATTATGTTTACTATTACCCTCTGGTAAACATAGTCCTTTGCTTGTGGATGTTCACCTAGAAGTGGTAGCAGTGTATCAACCTCTCGTATAAAGGATGTTAGGGCAAATTTGTCATCGCCTCGGAATTCGTGAATTCGTTGAGCATCTTTTATTAAATCGTTTATGGTAAACGCTGGAGCCACCGCTGTTGTTACTTGTTGACCTGGCATTGTTCTGCTTCGTTTGGTTTCGTTTGTCTTCTGTTCACTTTCACTTATGCTAGCTCTTAGTCTTTTAAATGAATTTATTTTTAGCATATATTTTGATGATGTATATTCTTTAGAATATCATATTAATTCCTTTTTAAACTTTCACTATTTATTTCTTATGTTATTTTTTTAGAATTTTAATTGTTAATATTTTGAAACTTCCACTATTTACTTAAACAAATTGTGTGTAATTCTTGAATTTCCACTATTTTTGTGTTGTATATTATTCTTTAGAATAATATTTTCACTCGTAGTATCTTTTCAATTTATTCTTTTGAATAATTGCCGTTCGACTGCGCCAGTTATATGAGTCGCGAAGCGTTATTCCAAAAAAAAAAAACAATTAATACACATTTAAAGAGATTTATTTTATGTTTTTACTTCGGAGTTTACAATCTTAACTGAACTTAAAATTAATTTGCTACCTCTATTTATTACACTTACTTATTCTTTATTTTCTTATTTTCTTATTCCTCTTCATTCGGCTTTGAATGCGCACTATATGATTTGCAACAGTTTCAATGCAGAATATGTCATTGAACTGATTTGCTCAATGAAAAAGAGCTGAAGGTTACTCAATGAAAAACTGAAAGTGAACTCATATGAACTTGTCATATTGTGGGAATGAAAATTTGGGAGTTACATTTATTTCGTAATGACTAAATGTTAATTATTGGTAAATAGAGTTTTTATGAGAAGTTAATTTGAGCTCATATGAACTTGTCATATTGTGGGAATGAAAATTTGGGAGTAACATTTATTTCGTAATGATTAAATGTTAATTATTGGTAAATAGAGTTTTTATGAAAAGTTAATTTGAACTCATATGAACTTGTCATATTGTGGGAATGAAAAAAAGGAAGTCACATTTATTGTGAATTATATATATATATATATATATATATATATATATATATATATATATATATATATATATGTATATATATATATGTATATATATATATATATATATATATATATATATATATATATATTATATTATATACGAGTATATACATTCACATACAATTAGTATGGCTTCAAAGGAAAACATTTAAAATTACCAGGATACTATGAAAACAAAAATAAAAAAAAATAAAAAAAGAATAAAAAGGTTCATTGGAGTTGAAGTGAATTTCGTTTTCGAATTGTTTTTTAATAGTTGATTTTGCCTTTGGAAATGACAAAGGTGGTACAAATATACTACTGACACAGGTGCAAGTAGGCGGGTCAATACAGAAGTTAATACTTAACTTTCGAAAAGACGTCACGTTATCGAAGGACAACGTTTACTGCCGCAAGCAGAAAGCGGTGTTGCTGAGTCTGGGAGAAAAGTTCAACAGGAGCCACTACGTGTTTTTACCTCACGCGGTCACGTACAGCAGGGTCAAATACTTTTCTGAGAATTACGCAGAATACATAAATGGATTGGTCAGAGAATAGGCAGACAAATTTAATTCTGAGATAGAAAAATTAGGAGAGCAAACTGTGAGTTCGGTTTCATCTGACGAGGAGTTCAGGGATAAGTTGAAATCGGTGCAGTCGGAGGGAGAACAGTTTACTCAGAAACTTTTGGACCAGTTCGATGCAAATACGAGCAAGGAAGATGCTGAGGAACTTGGGAAACAGGCAATAGCCGGAAGAACTGTGTCACCATTGAAGGTGGCGGATCAAGCCTGAGTGGTAATTCAGAGTAGAACAGAAGATAAATTGTCCCGACTTCATAAGGAGGCAGAAGATTTGAGGGCACAAATGGAGTACCTTGAGAATAAGGTGAAGGAAATTTATCAGACGGTAAAAGAAACATAGGAAGTAGCATCTCTGTTGAGAAAGAGTGTGCAGAATTTAAAAGAAGGAGAGTGGACAGTAAGACCTTACCATTTAAAGAGAGGTCAATATCAAGGGGTCAAGGTTGATAATCTTAAGGTAAAGACTCTGATAGCCACTCACCAGGGAGAGGCCAGGGCGATCCTTACAGAGAACTCTTCCAAGAAAACTCACTGCCTCCTCGTCGCGGCCCCGGGCAATGGTATACCAGCAACCGCTGGTTGCTAACCGAAGTGAGCAACGACTCTTTCAGCGATGACCCCGGAGGGGCGGCTGAAGGGGCACCGATGGACAACGATGGACCATCGAGGGACGGACGCGGAGCATCGTTTCACCACCGAGGGACTTCGTGGGATCATCGTTGGACCATAAAAATCCAAGAGTGAATTCAGATCACCAACACCTTGGTCAGCTGCCACATGCCTGGGGCAGCTGTGCGACAAGCGCTTAGCGCTACTAAGGTCGAGACCGGTAAGGCCTTAAGTTTGTGATACCGGACATTTTTTGGGAATTATGGATATGGGCTGACGATTGTGGCATGCTGTCCCTTTAGTACATAAGAGTGAAATCTTATCGAAATGGCTGGCAGCTTAATGCCATAATTGCCTCCGTCCCGTTAAAACCTTGGCAGGTCTCGGAGAACGCTCGATGTCCGACCCCATTAAGTTGGCGGTACAGGCTCCGATGTAACATTCCCGACTAACGCTGATCTGGCTCTGTATGCAAGCTCCCATGAGTACTTGTGTCAACCCCTGCATGGCCTCCCTGCTCCGGCATAGACAACCATGGGATCATGAAGGCGACTGTACTACGGGCAGCGATAACGACTCTGAGCGTGGACCCAATACGCATGAACAAAATAAATAACAAAGAAAACAACAACAACAATATTGAGGGAGCAAAAAACAAAAGCAGGGAGCAGGACCCTTTCAATAGAAGCTCCATACTGCGCCGGACCCCACCTGGTGGTGGGCAAGACCAGCGACTGACGGTGCGGAGAAACTCCCTGGGTGATCCGGGGGAGATGCAAATGCGGGTGGCATGTAAGTCAGACATGCTAGGAAAGATGGCAATCTACCCGCCGCCGGAAGAGAATGATAACAGGAAAATGGCTGTGCTAGAGTGGCATGTCGAGGCACTCATCAGCAACATTGCGGAGCGACATAATGTCCATTCGGACATTAAACGAAAGGCGGCGAAGATCCGCGACATGTGCCTAGAAGTGGCACAAGATCGGGATGCCGATGACATCGTCACCGTTCAACCACCACTACTGCAGCGAGCCCACAAGGATATGTAAACCTGCAAAGCGCAGGAGGACAAGGAGGTCCAAGCCAGCGTATCGCCACTGGCAAGGAGCTACGCGGCTTCCGCTGCAATGCCGAAGCGTCCCCGCGAAAACGCAGAAGACGACGGAACCAGCCCGACGAGCCGAGCGGTACCCAAAAGGCAGAAGGCGGATGCGGCAAGGGCGGCCATGGCGAAGGCCGCCGCAGCTAAAAATACCACCAAGCCATAAGTGGGTAAACCCGACGCAGTGGTGAAAAAGCCAGAGTGGACGATGGTTCGTGCTCGCCCCCGGGCAAAGCCGATGACACTCGCTAAAGCGAAGCCGACCAGACCTGATGCAATTGTCATCAAGGTAACGGGAGTGACAACCTATGCGGAGATCTTGCGGAGGATAAAGACGGAGCCGCGGCTTGGGGAATTGGGCGAGAGAGTGAACAAAATAAGGAAAACCGCGAAAGGTGAGCTGCTACTCGAATTAGCCACGACAGCGGACCCGAAGACGGTCACTCTGCGGGAAGCAGTAGCAAATACACTGAGGACTAGTGTGGAGGTGCGACAACTCACCCAGGAGACTCTGCTGGAAATAAAGGATTTGGACGAGATCACCACGGTAGAGGAAGTTCACGAAGCGCTGTGCAAACAGCTGAGCACTTTCGAAAAGCTCCCCGTGTCCGCGACTAGGTCCCTTCGGAAAGCGTACGGTGGAACGCAAACAGCAACCATCAATTTGCCCCCTCTGGCAGCCGCAGCGCTACTGGCCGGGAAACTGAGAGTCGGATGGACCTCTTGTCGGGTGCGGGGAAAGGTAGTACCCACACGCTGCTACAAGTGCATGGAGTTTGGGCATATTGCCAAAAAGTGCAGTAGCAAGGAGGACTGGCGGAATCGGTGCTACAGATGCGGCGCCGAAGGCCACAACGCCAGCGAGTGTAGCAAAAGCCCAACCTGTGCACTCTGCAAGACCAAAGGCCGCAAGGATACGGAGCACTCGACAGGATGCAGAATATGCCCGTCGTATAAGCAAGCAGTAAAGGAGTCAAAACGCATGGAATGAAGTTACTCCAGCTTAACCTCAATCACTGCGCAGCTGCACAAGCCCTACTTGAGCAGACGGTGAGAGAGCACAAGATCGACGCCGCTGTGCTCAGTGAACCATATCGTCGGAAGCACCAAGGAGTCTGGGTCGAGGACAATACTTGCCGAGCTGCAATATGGGTGTGTGGAGTCAAGCCACCTCAACTCGCGGACGTCAGGAGGGATGAAAACTACGTCAGGGCAACCATAGGAGGAACCACGGTTTACAGTTGCTACATGGCACCAAGCCTAACTACGGATGAGTTTAAGTCGGCGGTAGATAGACTCGTTCTAGATGCACACGGCAGGAACCCTGTAGCATTTGCTGGCGATTTCAACGCATGGGCAACTGAATGGGGCTACGGCCGAACTACGCCAAAGGGTCATATCCTCATGGATGCACTCGCAGCACTTGACGTGATCCTCTTGAATACCGGCGAGATGACTTTTGCCAGAGGAGGTGCCAGTTCTGCGATAGACCTAACCTTCGTAAGTAGCAGGCTGGTGAGGGGTGCAAAATGGCTGGTGAGTGACATATACACCCACAGCGACCACCAAGCTATCATCTGCGAACTGGAGAAGCCCCGGAATCGGCAGCGGATAGGTCCGACATTGAAAGGCTGGAGGACAAACAGCCTTGACCAAGACGTCCTAGAAATGATGCTTGAAGGTTTGGTACTCTAAGGCAATGCAGAAGAAATGGCGAATCAGCTGGCAAGGAAGGTAGAAAACGCCTGCGACGCGGCAATGCCCAGGGGAGCATATGGTGGGAAGCATAAACCTGTCTACTGGTGGACGGATGCAATAGGCGAGCTCCGCAAAGCATGCCATGCTGCGAGGAGAAGGTATCAACATTCTATACGGATTCCAGATTCCCTGCAGAAGCACCAGGCCTTCAAGGAAGCCAGAAATGTTCTAAAGAAGGCAATTAAGAAGAGCAAGAGCACCAGATTCGCTGAATTATGCGCACAAGTTGAGGACGATCCATGGGGCATGGATCGTCCTCAACTTGTCATGCGAAAATTGCCCTGTTATAGGCAGCCAGCACCAACCTGTCCAGTGTTGCTCAGACGCATAGAGGCACAGCTCTTTCCAGTACAGAACTATGTCCCATACGAGCTCCCTCTGGAGCAAACGGAGGAATCAATACCCAGTGTGACTATAGATGAGGTGTTGCCGGCGGTTGGGAAGTTTGGAGACCAGAAAGCACCTGGCCCAGATGGAATCCCCAACCGAGTGCTCAAGACCGCAGCTGCACTGAACCCAGAGCCACTGAGGAAAATGTACGACGCTTGCCTGAGAGAAGGCATTTTCCCCAAGAGATGAAAGAGGCAATGATTGGTCCTGGTGCTGAAAGCCAACAAACCAACAGAGGACCTTTCAGCGTACCGCCCGCTCTGCATGTTAGATACAGCGGGAAAAATTCTGGAGCGGATAATCTGTGACAGGATTGATGAGGCCATTGCAAAATCTGGAGGGCTCTCAAAACGGCAATATGGTTTCCGGAAGGCGAAATCTACCGTGGACGCCATCAACGAACTTGTCCAGACGGCTAAAACAGCGATCCAGGGGAAACGATGGAGGGGTGGAACCAAGAGGTATTGCCTTGTGGTCACCCTAGATGTCAAAAACGCTTTCAACTCGGCTAGCTGGGAGCGCATAGCCAAAGCGTTAGCAGAGTTTGGGGTACCCATCTACCTGAGCCGAATGATTGCCAGCTACTTCAGCGATAGGATCCTGCTCTACCAGTCCGAAAATGGTGTGGAGTCGCACAAGGTTAACGGAGGAGCTCCCCAGGGATCGGTGCTTGGACCGTTACTCTGGAATGCTATGTACGACGGCATCCTCCGCGTACAGGTTCCTGATGGTGTCAAAATCATCGGATACGCGGACGACATAGCATTGGTAATCACAGCTAAATACTTGGAGGAAGTGGTAGCAGAGACCAACCGAACTGTGGCTACCGTCGGAAGATGGCTTGCAAACGTTGGACTTAGTTTGGCTGAACACAAGACCGAGGCAATCCTGGTTTCGAGCCGCAGAGTATTGGAGGTAGTGGAAATAAGAGTTGGTAGATGTGCCATAACCACGATTCCACACCTCAAGTACCTAGGAGTGTGGCTAGACGCGCGGCTTACCTTCAAAGAACATCTGCGGTGCGTGGGAGATAAGGCAGCAAACACATGTTCTCTCCTATGTAGAATAATGCCCAAAGTAGGAGGTCCCAGGCAGCGGAAAAGGCGACTCATCGCCGGGGTTGTCAGATCCATTATTCTCTATGGAGCGCCAATATGGGGCGAAATCGCGGATGTGAAGGCTTACGTCCGCACCATTGAGGCAGTATACAGGAGAAGTGCACTACGAGTGATCTGCGCATAGCGCACCGTATCCATAGATGCTACCTTGGTAATAGCCGGCATGATTCACGTGAACCTGCTAGCGAAAGAAGCGATGAACCTCTACCACGCCAAAAGGACAAACGCAACAAATGTAGAAGAGCTCTTGGAAATTGGAAAGCGGAGGACCCTTCAAGAGTGGCAAGCCCAGTGGGACACTTCTACAAATGGCCGCTAGACAAGGAGGCTGATCCCCAACATTCAGCAATGGGTAAGCAGGTCGCATGGTGAGGTGAATTACTATGTCACACAATTGCTGACAGACCATGGAGGTTTTCGGGCATACCTGCACAGATTCCACTTGGAGGAATCTTCCTACTGTGCAAACTGTGGAGGTACGGAGATAGAAGATCCCAAACATGTTTTCTTCTATTGCCCACGTTATGAAAGTGCTAGAGAGGCACTACAAGGAGTGTGTGGAGAGCCCGTGATGCTCGATAACATAGTGCAGCAAATGGTCGAGAGCCCGGAGAAATGGGCTGCTGTGTGTGACACCACCGCCACCAGTATGAAAGACCTCCGGCACCAAGAGTGGCGAAGACGAGCAATGAAAAATAGCTAGGAGGGGTCCGCTGACCATAGCCACAGAATTAGTAAGAAGTGAATATAATGGCGTTGGAGATACAGCGCTATTGTATGAAGCTGATAATTCAATGTCAACGGCTTTCGTGGTGGGTCTCCGCGACAACGCTCTAAAGATTCATATACTAAATAGCAGATCAGGAAGCCTAGAGGAGTTAGCAGAAGAGGCGATTAGGCAACAATTCCTGGTGGAGCGAAGTTCGTCTTGTTTGGGAGAAGTACATAATGTAGGAAATAGATAGCACATGTTCTCTTCTGCTGTCGTGGATAAAGAAGCTGCCAATTCCATTCCAAATATATCCAAAGGGGCCTGTAACTCCGGTGTCTCTAATAACAGAAACATGAATCCGAGAAATCCAGAGAGGGGATTTCAACAGATGACACCTACATGTTCATTTTGCCACAAGTCTCGTCATACAAGAGACGAGTGCTTTACGAATAAAACATTCACCGTATTGCATAGAATGCCAGATGTATGAACACGAGGCCGGCCATAGGTGTACTGGTCGTGCAGGTCGAGAGCAGAATATAAGATAACCAGCAACATGGCGCGTTTCGAGTGTTTTACGGAAAGGACTGGAAGTTAATTCGATGAACATACGAACGCTTAACGGAGCGTTTGGTGGGAGTATCAGGACGCTAGGCGCAGCTAGACTAAGTCACAGCGAGGTCAGGGGTATGAGTTTTAGAATGCACGCAGAGGAGCTAGTTTAGGAAGGTATCCCGGCAAATTGGATAATTCGGCGTGATCATCTTTGGGGCCGCGCCATACTGGATCGTTTTTTGATAGGAACAAGCATAGGGTCCTTACTCTCCTACTCATGTCATGGCAGGAACGGAATGTAAATAGGATTAAGAATAGTAGTACGGAGATAGTAAGCGTGAGTTGAACGGTAGTTACTACCCTCCATGTAAACACGAAACTTCCGACCATGTTGTTTTGCACAAGCAGCAGCTGGTGCGTGTATATGGGACAGACCATAATGCACGTTGACAAAGGTAGGGTATATTCTTCCGTACTAAACTCATTAGAAAAAGACTACCTTGTAAATAAGGATTTTATGCCTAAGTTTAGTAGTTACGACAATTTTAAGGAACCGAATTATGGGTCGGTTACCCAGATTAAACAGATAGATATAAGAAAAACGATAGAGAGAGTACTAGAATCACTGAAGTTAGACCCAAGCGTAAACTCGGAGGAGAACGCCTCCATACAAGCCATTTGAACGTCATTCGATGACATATTTCTGCTGGACGGGGACCAGCTAACATACACACCTGTAATAGAACATGAAATACTGACTAGGGCGGATCAGCCGCCAATTAATCAAAAACAGTACAGATTACAGCAGGCACACATAACGAAGTGAATAGATAAGTTAAGGGGATGTTAAAAGATATCATAATTTCATCAAGTATATGGCCTTGGAATTCGTCAATTATTTTGGTGCCTAAGAAGGGGGGTGCTCAGTGTCAGAAGAAATGTAGAATGGTCGCAGATTTCAGAAAATTGAACGACGCCACTATCAAGCAAGTGTTTCCGATACCAAGGATAGAAGAGGTCCTGGATCATTTTTTCTACGCTTGATTTAGCAAGTGGCTACCATCAGGATCTGGTGGATACCCAAGATAAGCAGAAAACCACATTCTGTACCGGTTTGAGTTCCATAGTGTGCCGTTTGGATTAACTAGAGCACCAGCTACCTTCCAGTGGCTAATGAACCATGTGCTAGCAGGCTTGCAAAGGGTAGATTGCTTTGTGTATCTCGATGATATTGTAATTTATGGGAAGAACTTGCAGCAGCATTAGCAACGCTTGTGCAAGTTGAATTTGAACACGGAGAAATGTCAATGTTTGAGAGAGGTGGTTTATTTAGGCCATCGATGTTCATAGGCAGATCACTGCCAGACCCCCAGAAGGTGTAATGCGTGAAGGATATAGGAATCCTGAATAACAGAAAAAAAGTGCAAGCATTGCTAGGACTAGTGAACTTTTATAGAAAGTTCGTAGAAGGACTAGCTGGAACTGCGTTGCCAATTAATAAATTGCTACGTAAGGAAGCAAAGTTCGAATGGTCGGAGAGCTGTCAAAAGACATTCGAGAGGCTGAAAGAGATAATTAGTTCACCGTCTATTTTGGCGTACCTCGATTTTGAAATGACTTTTTTGCTGGCCACCGATGCTAGCAATGACGCATTGGGAGCAGTGTTGTCACAAGGGGAAGTCGGTAAGACCAGTAGCATTCGCAAGCAGGGAACTTATGGGTTCGGAGAAGCTACGAAGAATTTTAGGGCATATCTGCTAGGACGCCCATTTAAAATGTATACCGTCCATCAACCGCTGCGAGGTTTGACGAATTTTAAGGATCTGACTTCTCATTTGGTACAATTTCGGCACAAGTCATCTGAGTATTATTTTGAAATCATATACAAGCCTGGGAAGAAATTTTGAATGCAGATGCACTAGCAGAGTGCCACAAAAGAAAAAAATATAGTAAGTTCAAACTAGAGCAAAGAGATGACTAATGCTGAAAGGTCTGTAAATGATGCAGAAGCCGCAGAAGTGGAAGATGTAAATTACAAAAGAGACAAACAGCCAAACAACAGGTTAGAATGGCTTGAAAAGGACAAAGATATCCAGGGAATACCGAAAGAACCATTTGATAGATACCGAGCAACAATTTGTGAACTCTAATGTACATTGTGGGAATCTTGCCGGAAACAATGTCAGGGAATAAGTACATCTTGACGTTCCAAGATGATTTTTCAAAATATTAGCCTACACGAGTAGCCATATCTGATGCAAAGGCAAGTACGGTAGCCAAAGTATTTTTTGACGAAATTATAGCGCGTTACAACGTACCGAAGGTGTTTGTGACCGATAACGGTTCAAATTTTATATCGAAACTATCTTCAGAGACATGTAAAATGCTAGGGATTAAAAAGTTACACATTACTACTTATCATCCGCAAGCGAATGGGACGTCACACCGAAGTCATAGACCTCCGGCGAAATACTTGCGAAGTTTTGTTAAGAGGATGGCTCCAATGGGGATCAGTAGCTGACTACGACCATGCATGCACATAACAAAACTGTACATGTATCCACAAAACAAACTCCCCTTAGGATATTGAAATCAACCCCGTACAGTGACGGGTTTGATTTCAATATTCCAGCCAATCTGAAGCGCAAATGTGCGCCCGTGTATAGTAACCACATTGCTTACGATTAGGAGAAAGCCCAAGAATCTCCATAATAACTTACAAAAGCTTTTTCATTCAAGAGCCAAGGAGAGGTGATTATGTGTACATCGCATTCCGCATCATTCTAACATGCACAAACAACACTTATTCAACTTTCAAAAGCACTATCCACAAAAGTGAGTCAACTTCATGTAGCAGCCTAGGAACAACGACGATATTACAACCTGCGGCATAGGCCCTGGAAACCCGAAGTTGGACAATGGTTGTGTGCGAAACAGGACAATTCAGCTGTGGAGAACTTCCCTGCTAGGATAGCCCCACGCTTCGACGGGCTATAACAAATAGACAGTTTTATCTCACCAGTCATAGTCAAGATGAAACGAGAAGGGGATATGGAGACCAAGGCAGCCCATATCAGCGAACTAAACCCATTCTACGCGCCTAGTCGCAGTGAGAGATAGCAAGACAAAAACTCGTTGATGGAAGAAAGTGAAAAAGTGAAGCTTTAATAAAGAAAAACCAACTACCATTACAGTGAAAACATATTCAAAAAAGGACGGCTGTACGCGAATAAAAATCACTTTCACAACCAACGACGCAAATACGACAAATGAAACAAATTTTATTTTAAATAGAAAAATCCAACAACAAACAACAATGTCGAAACAATTCGAACAATACTAATCTCGCGCATTAGCGTACAGGTTCCAGTGGAACTGGATTGGGGGGGAAAGAAATTGAAGTCAGGTCGGATGATGATACAAGTGAAGATATCAATGAGGATATATTGGTGGTATACCCAGAAGTAAGAAGAGGGATATCGCTCAGGAAAGATAACATTGCTCGATTACAAGAAAGATATCTCCTGAACGACGGGATAATCGAAAAACTACTTGAAATTGGTACAGCAAAACATATTACCGTGACAGCAGAGGGAGCACGTGTTCGCATTTAATTTCTACCTTTACACACAGCTGACGCTCCAGGGAATATCAGCTGATCAACACGTCCTAGTCGAACGATGGACTAAAGAACACAATATGCTCCAGAAGCACTTCATTATGGTCCCCATCAATAAATGACACCAATAGTATTTAGCGATTATCTGTTTTCCTGGAGCAGCCGTAGAGGGCCGCAAGGGGGCCACCATTTTTATGTTTGACTCCTATCACAACGGGCCACTCAACCATGATGCCAACATACTTCGATAAAACTTATTCGACTAGCATAGGATGAAATTATCAGAGGCGTGACTGACAAAATTTGACGCCAAAAATATACCTCATATACACTGAAGACACCGCAACAGACAATCGAGTGGAGTATACTTGCTACAAACTGCAGAGAACGTCTTCTCCTAAGCGATGGTCGGGGATTCATGGAAAACGACCGAATTGAGTGCGTGGTACATGACGGAAGTAATTAAGCAAAAACGTAAAGAAATTATCCACATCCTTAAGCATCTAGCCGAATGCGCACACCCTGACTCAACACCAAGACCGTCGACTCCACAGGACAGACCGGACTCAATTCTCACTATGAAACAACACCCCAAACGACGGAACTCTTGTAACCCCAATAGCATATGCGGAGGGACTTGGAAGCCGCACACGGACACAGCGAAAACTCCGACATAACCAAAAGAAATTCACTGGCCCAATATTACATTCTACGACATAAAAGGTCTAGACGGACCGAAGGCATAATTAATTCAGGAGCATTTCGAGAAGGTACCCTCAAAGCAAATGCGAATTCGGTTCTACCGGAAACCATATAAAATCGCTCTCTGCCAGGGTAGGATAACCATCGTCTATCATTCGCAAAGTGGGGAGGGAATGTGATTAGCAAAATTTGTCCATAAATATTATCCCAACATAATTCTTCTGCCACACCACCAATTTGTCTCGTGCAGCCAAGGACTTTACATGACTAATGCAGAAGAATTAGATTATTCCAAAAGAAAATGTCAGGAGCAAAATTTATCCAAGAAAAAATGTCAAGAGCAAATTTTACTCCAACATAATTTTTCTGCTACACCAGCATTTTGTCTCATGCGGCCACGGCCCATACATGACTAACACAGTATAATTAGATTATTCCAGAAGAATTAGTTTATTCCACGTATCGTGAGCATTTGTTTCACCCCTAATAAAGCCATACTAACCACAAACAAAGACAGAAAGATCGACGCGCAGACAATCAGCAACAATAACAACAGGACTTAACTTGTTAAAGCACAACAACACTTCCTGGAAGTTATCACTGAAGCGGGGCTAAGAAAGCAGCAGCAGTAAGGGACTCACTCTCTTTACACTCCAGCATTCGAAGCAGTTACACCGACTAAACGCTCAGACATCCTCCGAAAACACTTAGGGCAAACGCATAGATTTACTGATACTATTTGGAATTCGAGAATATATAGTTTTAGATCGGTATTCTAAAGGGTTTTCCTATGAGAGGTGTTATTTTGGTATTCAAAGAAATATGCCATTTTTTGAGATAAATGATCGGATGTTTATTTCATAATAAAGAGGAAGGTATGCCGTTAATAATGAAAAACAACATCAGCCAAATGGCCACCACGACCACGCTTACAGGACCATATCCTTTTCATGAAATTTTCCATAACCAAATCGCAAAGTGGCTATGTCCTCGAAGCCTCACGAATTCTATCTTTGAGGTCTTGAATCGACGCTGGGCTGTTGGCGTAGACCTTATCTTTCACGTGGCCCCAAAGGAAGAAGTGGCAAGGTGTTAAATCACTAGATCTCGGTGACAAATTGTGATCACCTCTTCGAGAGATAACACGGTCCGGAAACTTTTCCCGTAAAAAATCAATGGTTTCATTACTTGTGTGACACGTAGCGCCGTTTTGTTGAAAGTAAACGTTGTCCAGATCAATACCATCCAACTCCGACCATAAAAAATCGTTAATCATCTCTCCATAGCGCAATCCATTCACCTTAACTGTTGATCCAACCTCATTTTCGAAAAAGTAAGGTCCTATGACCCCGCCGGACCATAAACCGCACCAAACAGTCACACGTTGAGGATGGAGAGGCTTCTGAACAATAACTCTTGGGTTTTCCGAGCCCCAGATGCGACAACTTTGCTTGTTAACGTAGCCACCGAGGTGGAAATGGGCCTCATCAGTCAAGATGATTTTTCGATGGAATTCCGGATCATTTTCATTCATTTCAAGGACCCAATCAGCAAAGACACGACGTTGTTGATGATCGGCCGGCTTGAGTTCTTGTGTTAACTGAACTTTATAAGCCTTAAGACCCAAGTCTTTATGCAAAATACGGTGTAATGACGTTTGTGGAATGCTCAATTCCAAAGAACGACGAGGAATGGACAAACCTGGGTTTTCTTCAACACTTTGGGCTACAGCAGCAATATTCTCAGTTGTTCTTGAGCGACGTGCACGGGTTTTATTCTTCACATCACTAACTTATCCCAACAGCTCCAATTTTTCCACCAATTTCTGTATTGCGGTCCGACAAGGTGCTTCACGACGACCCAAAAATGCTTTAGTTTCGCGAACTGTGACTGCAAGATTTTCACCATTTTTGTAGTGAATTTTAATAATTTCAATGCGTTGTTGAAGCGTGCGTCGTTCCATTTTTGGTAGTGGCGTAGTTTCTACTTGTCAAATGTCAAAGAATAAAAGCTTCAAAAGTGACAGCTACCGAAATACCGGGTGATTCAAAATAACACCTCTTGTTGGAAAACCCTTTATTAAGCCAAATCAACAAACGTTTACGGAGACGTAGTTATATTAGTTGGATCTTCGGTTGGTCTACGTAAAATTTAAAATAGGTAAAACTATTGACTATTGTTGACTATTTATATTTCTGTACACGGCTCCTGGCAATTCGAATTTAAAAATTCAAGTTGATAAATGAACTCTTCTAAGAAATAATCAGTTTTTAGTCCATATTTTAACTAAGGATGGATTTAAACCCAATCCAGATAAAATAACATTCTAAGAACGGAAATATAACTAACGGGATAATTAGGGGCTGAAGAATATTATAGAAAATTGATAAAATACTACTATAAATTGCATACAATGATTAATATTTTTAAGAAAAGGTGCAAAATG
This sequence comes from Clusia tigrina, assembly GCA_920105625.2. Classification (NCBI taxonomy): domain Eukaryota; kingdom Metazoa; phylum Arthropoda; class Insecta; order Diptera; family Clusiidae; genus Clusia; species Clusia tigrina. The sequence goes on along the minus strand of OV050032.1, from coordinate 122,704,595 downwards.
AATACAGTATATCAATTCAGAAAACCAATACCATACAAGTTTTGAAAAGCTCAAAGCATTAATTTCATCTCATCCACTACTAAAGTATCCCAAATTAACAATTACAAGCGATGCTAGTGATTATATAATTTAAACTATCTTATACAGTGTTATATATTTCAATAACTCTTAATAATCGCGACCAAGATTATGCTACTACTGATATAGAGAGAGGTGATAATTTGTGCCGTTATACATATTCGGACTTATATTTATTGATGAAAATTCAATATTGTTACATACCATTGTCCAAATAAATACTTAAGTACGAAGTAAAAAAGGTAAACAGGTTTCGCAAATCCATCAAAGGCGGCTTTTATAAGACTTAAAAACACAACTATAAAATTTAATATGTCAATGGTAAGAAAAATGTGGTCGCAGATATTTTGATTACAAGATTACAAGATTATCCAATAGTTAACGAACACTGTATATTCAGCTGAAGGAGACCTTTTTTTTCTTTTCTACTATGTCCGATGGTGTGCGTCTTTTTCGTCTGCGCATGCTGGTTTCGCTGCTTATCAATTCTACCGCCAGGTTATTCGGATGGTCTCTAAGCCGTTTGCGATATGTCCAGTTACAAAACTTGATATCATTATATACTTTTTGGACATTTAGATCGTGATTAATGAAGTTATTGTTGACGTATCATGATGCATTCGTACACACTCGTAAAATTTGTGTAGAATCGTTGCATGATGTCCAGGTCTCACTTGAATGCTGATCAACAAATTTGAATACCATAAGTTCATATGGGTTTCAATATTACCTTATACTACGTGATTTTATTTTCCAGTCATAAGGCCAAACTTCGACCAAGTAACCAGAGTCTTTTTGAAGCTTTCCACCATAGGGTAGTATAGAGAAATTAATTCGTAAAACCAATAACAAAATAAATGGGAAATTGAATGCAAGTGTATAAGTGCTCGGGGGTCTGTTAGCGATCAGCTGTTCTCTAATAGACCACAGCAAGGTGAATTTACTTATATGGTGGCTGCAAGGTGAATTTCGTACCTCCGGAATTGTCAAACATAAGCAATGTGCGAACAAAATAATCGAAATTGAGAGGAATGGAAGAATACATAAGAGCTGCTTAAAGTGGTACATAATGTATACAAAATTTATTTAATAGTTAAATAGACTCATAATTTCTTCATAATGTTAAAACTTAACAATAAAATCTCTTATTCCCTCACATCAAAACTCTATTTGCAATTGTTTGCATAATTGTTTTGATCCCATTTTTCTATAATTTCAATTGGCATAGCTACTGAGGGAAAATTGGTTGAAAAAATTTGATCATTCTTGCAGCCACCATGTAAGTAAACTCACATTGGACCACAGGGAATAAATACATTTAGACTTTTTATGAAATAGTGTTACTGATGCTAACATTTTTTACTACTTATTTACATAAATTAAAGTAAATAAATTAAAATCAGAAGTGAAATAGTGCTTTAATTATTGATATATTATGAATTTATATATAATTTAAGGGATCAAATTTTGCAAATTGTATATAGTAATTATATTGAGCTTATTGGAGACTCAAAAATAAATTCTGATATTTACACCCTTTACTTATAAAAATGGTAAATAGGGTATACTAATTTTGTGCTTTTTGAGAGGGGTTCCAATTTCAAGAAGGAGACATAGTAGGTATGAACATATGTATACAGATAAGATCAGAATCACTTTCTAAGCAATTTTTATTTTGTCCGTCCGTCTGGCCGTCTGTCTGTTTGTTTCCACTTTTTTTCTACACCGTTAGAGCTATCTTAATGAAATTTTCCAAAAGTGTAGCCTCCACAAAGATACAGAACCAGATTGCTATATGGGCTGATTTGGACAAAGACCACGCCTACCTCCCATATAAGGAACTTTTTTCACCTTTTTTAAAATGACTATAACTTCGGTCTAATTGATGGAATTGAGACATTATTTGGCATTTATGGAGATGTAGGTCTTAAACACTGTACAAAAAGTGGGCGGTATTAACTGCTATGCCCACTATAAACAAATATTAATAACTTAAGATCTGGTAGAGATTTATGGACGAAATTTAACGGGAAGGAACATGTGGACATTATAAAGCTATCTGCAACAATTGGGGCTGATCAGAGAAAAGGCACGCCCACTTTTGATATAAGGAACTTTCGGGTCTAAAATTAAAATTAGCCTAACTATGCTCGTATTGATGCCACCGGTATAAAAATTGGCAGAAAGATACATGGGATCCATAATAATATGTGTGCAGAATATGGAGATCATAATACAACTGCCACGCCCACAATTATCCAAAAATCGTTACTGTGTTCCTATTAAAGATTTATCAACGAAATTTCACAGGAATGTTGCAGGTACTAACATTAAACACCACACAAAAAATGGGCGTGTTATTTCTACAGCCACGCCCACTATTCACATATTATTATAACTTACGACCTATACAATATTTTTGGACGAAATTTTACATTTGTACATATATGGACCCTACAAAGGCATATAAAAGATTCGGGGTTGATCAGAGGACACGCCTCCCTCTCATATAATGAACTTTGGGGACCCCACTTAAAGACAGTTATCCTATCTATGCTTCCAGTGATGATATATGAAAACAAATTGGTAGAGTTATACACTGGGTCTGTACTAGCATGCATTCCAAATATGGGCAGATTATTTCTACTGCCACGCCCACAATGAACCAAAAGTCATTACTAGGCTCCTATTAAAAATTTATCAACGAAATTTCACAGGAATGTTGCGGGTATTTAAACACCGCTCAAAAAATGGGCGTGTTATCTTTACAGCCACGCCCACTATTGGCATATTATTATAACTTTCGACCTACACAATATTTTTTGACGAAATTTTATATTAGTGGTATATTGACACTACAAAGCCATACACAACAAATGGGGCCGATATAATCATTTCAAGGTACCCTACCAAAAATTACCGTGAATATGCTCCTAATGATGATTTATGAAGAAAACATCCCCATTGTTGAACTCGCACGCACAAGAAAAGGTAAAGGGTATTTGGAAGTTGGTTTGTATCTGGTGGCAGCCTGCATGCGTACAGAAAAACATCTTCACTAGCAGCGGTTCGATTTCATATCGTTGAGCATGATTAAGAACCGATCCTCGACGGCCTTGTCAAGCAATTTTGGGAAATCGAAACTTGTTCTCCCGCTCCTATCTTTACACGAGCATAAATCAATTGTGCAACATTTCAAACAGAACTACTCTCGTATCGATTCTGGTAAGTACGCTGTTCAGCTTTCACTGAAACATAATCTTTATGCGCATGGTGACTTTTACAAAGAAAGGCTGCAGCGATTCAGAAACTTTGAAAATAAATTACAATGGTATCTCGATTTAAGAAATCAATATTCGTCTTTTTTTTAATAAGTACGCAGGTCTCAAGCACATGTCGCTAGCAGAGTTGAAGTATATATCCACCACAGTAGTGTGCATAAGTGCGACAGTACAACCACTAAACTAAGAGTTGTGTTTGACCGACCTGCCTAAACAATTTCTGGTTGCTCGCTGAATTATTTGCTCATGACTGGACCAACATACAGCCCAAGCTTCCAACACTCTTCTTCGCTTTCGATTTTTCAGGGGAGCTCCAACTGCCGATATTTGCAATATCTACCGCTGCATGAGTGTTTCACAACTTGGCAAATTTTTGCAATGCATTTTATAAAGGGAGAGTCCTGATGATTAAATAAAAATGTTCACTCTCGACACCGTCATTTACTGCGCCAAGCCTATGGCATTCTAGGCAATTGGCGCTATGCGACAGTTGGCAATCGATGAAAAAGAATCGTTCCCACAAGGAGCAAAAATCATACGAAGAGATTTCTACATAGACGATCTCTTCTCTGGTGTCGATACAGTTGAAGAAGTTTCGTCGACAGACAGCGTTTTTGTTAAGAAGAGGAAATTCTCGGTCTTGCTTGGGAACCAAGGGCAGACGACTTCATTTTCTCATCGACGAGAAATTAATGTCAATCGGCGAATCAGTAAGCGTGTGATTCTTTGAATAATAGCACGCTTGTACGATCCTCTGGGATTAATTGGGCTTTTCAGTAGGAAGGCAAAAATCTATCTTCAAAGCATGTAGAAGCAGCAGTTGCAGTGGGACGACATGCTTCCTCAATATCTTTACATAAGTTGGACTGAACTTTCCACAGAAGATAATATGTTATCTAGCTTTCGTTTTCTACGCTACATATCAATGCCTAACTCCACTTTGCAGATAGAAAGCTTGTATGTACGTGGGTTCGGAATCTGTTCAAAATCACGAGTTTCGCCTTTGAAGGCACTCACCATCCCAAAGCTGGAGCTCTCTGCTCCCTTGCTGCTTGCGGAGCTACTAGAGACAATCCGTCAAACGTAAAGGTGTGATTGTTACACTCATTGCTGGTCCGACTCCACTGTTTTGCTGTATTGGCTGAGAGAGGAATCATCGAATTTTGTAGCACCACGTGCCAACCAGTTCAAATCCATGGACCCTGTCTGCTGCAGTGTCAACAGACCCAGGTGCCAAAGGGGCCTGAACGACTCATCGAGCTGCCTGAGCGTCGCCGTGTAGCTTTAATCATTACATTTTGTTTCGAAGACTTATCACTTGAGTGCAGATATCCCAACGCGTTTGGCAAGTTACAGCTAGTATTTGCCTACGTCTCCAGAATTTTGTAGACAAAGGACAAATTTCAACAGAGAAGATTTTGGCCACTCACTCCACAAGACATCTAACTAGGCACGTGTTTATTATTATTATTATTTTTTTTGTTATTTTATCAACGTAACTTAGACACTATTTAGATACGTTTTAATTATTACAACTAGTACAATCAAAACAAACAGAGGTACTAACAAGTAATTTGATTAGAATGAACTAAAAAAAGAAGAAAAAAGAATGGTGTATTTTACATTCTATATAAATATATTTTACACAGTTACTGCTACTGGTTAACAATCATGTCTGCAACTATTTTGAGTTTAAGCCGTCGACGCAGTGCCGTTGTCTAGACTCGATGCTTCAACGTTGGCACGACATCTTACTCGCTGTTAGCTAGCCATGGCAAATTCTTTCACCACGATAATGACTATTGGCATGCCAAGATCACGATGTAGGTCACAATTCGTCACGTAGTATGGAGCATTAACAATCTGCCTCAGTACCTTGTTTTGAAGTATTTGGATAGTGTTAATGTATTTTTCTCTGGCACAACCCTAAAATTGTATGCCATAAGTTCAGACCGGCTTCAAGATTTGTCTATATATCAATAGTTTGTTATTGGTTGAAAGCGTAGAATGTCTGCCAATGAGGTAATATAATTTGTTTACTTTTAAGTTGAGTTCTTCTCGTTTTTTCTTGACGTGCGCCATCCAACGTAGCTTGGCGTCAAGCGTAATACCAAGGTATTTAGCTTCGTTAACGTAGGGTATAGTGACTGCATTTATATAAAGGGGATTGTGTGGTATGTTTCTTAAAGAAAATACTATATGCACAGACTTAGCGTTATTAAGTCTAATGCGCCATTTTTTGGTCCATGAAACTACAGAATTCACAGATGATTGCAATTTTATCGTTGCAGCTTCAATTGTTTTGTCTATTGCTAAAAGAGCAGTATCGTATCCAAATCTTGCGGTTACATATTGATTTTGGATAGGTAAATCATGTGTATATAATAAATTCAAAAAGGGACCTAGGGTACTACCTTGAGGTCCACCTGCATTTATTCTTTGCAAGGCTGAACAAGCATTTTCATATTTTACGCGAAAGTATCTATCGTCATAATAAAATGATGGAATATCCCAATATTTTCTTCGCAAGGAGTATATTCAGCTTTTGTGTCAGTCCGAAATGTCATACCTTGTCAAATGCTTGTGACACATCAAGGAACACAGCGGAGCACATTCGCTTCTCTTCCAGAGCAGCTTCAATGGATCTTACAACCCTGTGAACTTGATCGATAGTGGAGTGATTTTTGCGAAAACCAAATTGATATGCTGGGATCCGGTTTTTACTTTCAATTATCCGAAATAGACGTATCAACAACAATTTTTCGAATAGTTTCTATAACATTGGCAATAAAGATATTGGCCTATATGAAGATAAATCATTGGGTGATTTTCCAGGCTTGAGAATCAATATTACCTCAGCCGTCTTCCAGTGGATATGCCCATATTTTAAGTTAAAACATGCATTTATTAAATTATGAAAATTACCGAGTGAGGAGAACGGAAAAGAGGCACCTTTTCAGACGAAAGAAACGCGAGCAGAAAAGTCGTGAGTGCGAGGAACTCGAGATGTACCGGGACAGAAATGATGCTCGAAAATTCTATCAACAGATCAGGCGTCTGACCAAAGATTTTAAGCCCGGAGCATCTACCTGTAGAGATGAAAATGGGAATCTGGTTACGGATACACAGTGCACACTGAGATTATGGATAAATTTCTGGCAGGCGACGATGCTACCAATACCATCTCTGGAGAATTCAAACCGATACCACCAATTTACGAAGACGGAGTGGTTCATCCACCACCTACCCATGATAAGGTCCGAGTTGCTATTGAACGCCTAAGGAACAACAAAGCAGCTGGTGCCAATAGACTGCCTGCTGAATTGTTCAAGGCCGGCGGTGATGAGCAGATAGGGTGCATGCATCAGCTCATCAGTAAAATATGGCTAGAAGAGAGCTTGCCCGACGATTGGAATCTCAGTGTCCTCTGTCCTGTTTTGAAGTCCACCATTGATCAAATCTTCACGCTACGCCAAATTTTGGAGAAAACCCAAGAGAAACAGATCGACTATAAAGCTGCTTTCGATAGCCCAATAAAGGATTGCACATATGCCCCCATGTATAAGTTCGGTATTCCTACTAATCCAATACGGCTCTGTATAATGACATTGTGCAATACGTCCAGCTCTGTCAAGGTAGGAAGTGACCTCTCCGAACCATTTAATACCGTGCGAGATTTCAGACAAGGCGATCCACTGTGGTGCGACCTCTTCAATTTCACCATGGAAGGGGTACTGCGGAAGTCGGGAAATGGAACTATTTCCTTCAAAAGTCTCCAGATCCTCACATATGCTGATGACATCGACATCATTGGACATTGCAAGCGAGATGTTGCTGCATTTTCCGCCATTGAAAAATAATCAACGAAAGTGGGTATAGCCGTAAACAAGAGCAAGACATATTAAAGTGTACTTTTGAAGATGTAAAGGAATATATGCACCTTGGCTCCGCCATTAACACCGAAAACGACGTTTAGGAGATTAAACGAAAAATCACGCTTGCTAATGGGCTCAGTAAGCAAAAGTGTAGTAGAGCCGTCTCTCGACAGATAAAACTGACACTCTACAAGATGCTCATCCTACCCGTCAGGTTCTATGGCTCAGAAGCATGTGTTGTGTCGCAGACTAATGCAGCCGCACTTGTGTTCGAGAGAAAAATTCTACAGGATTCAGATGAACCACGCTGATATTGCCATAGTCACACGCATCACAGTACAATGTCTGCTCTGAGTTGGACATGTCGTGCGTATGGACAAAGAAGCTCCAACGAAAAAGGTGTTCGAAGCTGAAGTGGAAGGACCACGCTTATGTGTTGGTTTTCAACGGCAACGGGAGTCCTATGTGCACTTGACAAGGAGTCCGTTGAGGCGATTTGTTAGCTGCTACTGCGTTTCTATAAAGGCGCTTGCCAGAGTAAATAACAACGGTTTCATCTTTTGAAATATATAACATAAAAAACACTTTATTAATTATTTCTCCCTACCGTATATATTATTTACAAGTAAGTCTTACTGTCTAAATAAGCACTTTGTTAATGTTCCAGTTGCGCATTTGTTAATTGTTGTTAGTTGCTTAATCAACTGGCTCACTGAATAATTAAATTACGTAGGTGCATTATATAGGCCAATACCCGTAGCCAACTTGAATTCAGATCTGTGACACCCTAAAAGTTCCAATAATTATTATAATAACTACCGCACCCTAAGATAATGCGCATAATTAACCACTATTTATATTACTTATAATATACAAACTGCACCACTTATGTAGGATCTATCAGAAGTTCTTGCTGTGAGTCAACTACACGCTAGGTAGCTTTCTAGATTTCGCAATGCTTGGAATAATGGATTGGACCGTAACCCGATAGATTGTCTTCACAGAATCTGTGATTTGGCCACGAAAAGAAGAAGAACGTAGAGTATAGTTACCGCATTTATATAAACGGGCTTGTGTGGTATGTTTCTTAAAAAAATACTATGGGTACAGACATACCATTATTAACTTCAATGCGCCATTTTTTGGTCCATGATACCACAGAATTCATAGTTGATTGCAATTTGATCGTTGTAACACCGATTCTTTGTCTACTACTAAAAGAGCTGTATCGTCTGAAAATGTTGCGTTACATATTGATTTTGGATAGGTAAATTATGTGTATATAATAAATACAAAATGGAACCTAGGATAATGCATTGAGGAACACCTGCATTTATTCTTTGCAAGGCTGAATAAGCATTTTCGTGTTTTAAGCGAAAGTATCGATTGTGAAGATAAGATGCCAGAATCTCGCAATATTTCCTTGGCAGGAGTGTCTTCAGAATTTTTGTCAGCCCTAAATGGCATACCTTGTCAAATGCTTGTGACACATCAAGGAACACAGTGTAGCACACTTTTTTCTTTTTCAGAGCAGATTCAACCACCCTGTGAACTTCATCGATAGTGGAGTGATTTTTGCGAAAACCAAAAAAATGTGCTGGGATCAGGATTTTACTTTCAGTTATCTGAAATAGTCGTGTCAACAAAAATTTTCGACAACATTGGTAACAGAAATATTTGCCTATATGAAGCCGTCTTCCAGCACATTTTTTAAGTTGAAACATATATTTATCAATAGGACAAATTGTTGGGAAATTTCGAAGAACTTCAGCCGTTATAAGGTGAAAACCCGGCGATTTTTTTAGTTTCATTTTGTGAATTTGACCCACTACTTCTTTAGGTGTGACTGGCGTAATGTGAACATCACTTTCTATCCAATTCGTACTTATTTCTAATTCACCGGAACTTTCGTTTGGAGTAAAAGTTTTCCGTAGCTGCTCAGCAAAGAGGTTTGCTGTTTATGTGCATTGGGTTTAGCTTATTTTAATTGGAGTGCTATGATTCACAGGTCGGTTGAACGCTTTTGCTGCCTTCCATAAGGAGTAATCCGTGCTTTTATCTGCTGACAGCCCTATCATTATTTATCATGTCATTATTAAATGCTTTAATATGCGTAGTTGTCTAGTGGTTTGATTCAGCTCTAATTAATCTACTGGAGATCGAATTTGATGCCTCGTCATCGAAGTTTTCGTTTTTCAGCTACCATGCCCGTGATGTCAGCAGGATACTTCTTCTTGTTATACCCTTTACCTTTAAAAAAGGTAAATAGGGTATACTAACTTTGTGCTTTTGAGAGGGGTTGCAATTTCAAGAAGGAGACGTAGTAGGTATGAACATATGTATACAGATAAGATCAGAATCACTTTCTAAGCAATTTTTATTTTGTCCGTCCGTCTGGCCGTCTGTCTGTCTGTGGCCACTTTTTTTCTACACCGTTAGAGCTATCTTAATGAAATTTTCCAAAAGTGTAGCCTCCACAAAGATACAGAACCAGATTGCTATATGGGCTGATTTGGACAAAGACCACGCCTAACTCCCATATAAGGAACTTTTTTCACCTTTTTTAAAATGACTATAACTTCGGTCTAATTGATGGAATCGTGACATTATTTGACAATTATGGAGATGTGGGTCCTACTAAACACTGTGCAAAGAGGGGGGGATATATATTAACTGCCACGCCCGCTATTAACAAATATTTATAACTTAAGATCTGGTAGAGATTTACGGACGAAATTTTACGGGAAGGAACATGTTGACATTATAAAGCTATCTGCAACAATTGGCACAACAAATTAGCCTACCTATGCTCGTATTGTTGCCAGCGGAATAAATATTTGCAGAAATATACATGGGGTCCATAATAGTGTGTGTGCAGAATATGGAAAACATAATACAACTGCCACGCCCACAATTATCCAAAAATCATTACTGTGTTCCTATTAAAGATTTATCAAATAAATTTCACAGGAAGGTTGCGGGTACTAACATTAAACACCCCACAAAAAATTGGAGTGTTATTTCTACAGCCATGCCCACTATTGACATATTGTTATAACTTACGACCTTTATAATATTTTTAGACGAAATTTTATATTCGTACATATATGGACCCTACAAAGCCATATATAAGATTCTGGGTCGATCAGAGGAAGGATACGCCTCCCGCCCATATAATGAACTTTGGGGACCCCACTTAAAGACAATTACCCTATCTATGCTTCTAGTGCTGATATATGAAAGCAAATTGGTATATGTATACACTGGGTCTGTACTAGCATGCATTCCATGGGCAGATTATTGCTGCTGCCACGCCCACGATTAACCAAAAATCAATCAATTGTAAATATTTCCAGTCAGCTAGATTATGTGCTAAACTTGAAGAGATTTGATTTAGAGTTGGATTTTCAGAGATTATTAAGAGTACAGGCGAATGGTCAGAGCTCATATCAAAATATTCGGCGATGGTGAGATGATTCGCAGGAATGTTTTTGAATATAAAAAAGTCAATCAAATCATGTACCTTGTTGGGATCTGAAGGCCAATATGTTGGCTTACCGGATGATATTGCATCGCATCCTGTATACTGTATGGCTTTCTCTGCCTTTTGTTGTTGAGGGCCTGGAAACCCAGTGCGTGTGTTGTGCATTGAAGTCTTCACCTATAATATAGTGGCCTTTGTAACGCCCAATGAGAGTCAAGTAGTGCATTTATTGGTGTCTTGGTGGACTATATAATGCTGTTAGAACCAATAGCTGTTGAAACGTTTCAACAGAAACGGAAGTTATTTGAAATTTGTCTGAGCTTAATTGATCTTCTAGGTGATGGGTGATGCTATTTTCAATTATAATTGCACTACCACCTCTCGCACAATTTTGCAGATAAATGGATTCATAAAGAGTGTAGTCCTGAAGCGTTAAATGAGAGTGCCTTGTGAAATGTGTTTCAGCTATTAGAGAGATGTCTATGTCTTCGTTCTTTAGCCAAAGTTCTAGCTCATTTTGATGTTTAGCTAAGCCGTTGCAGGTTATGCTCAAGAGCAGTTAGACGTTGTTCAGCTGACTTCAAAGCTTTCTGTTCATTGAGTTGATTTAAAATAAGTGACAGTGTGTCAGAGTTTTGTGGAATAGTTATATCTTTTAAGGAATCTTTGGTTTACATCCGCATATGTAGTAGCTTTTTTTGTGGGTTTCATAATGGTGATGCTATTGTTTTCATGTGATAAAGATAGAGGTTTTTTATTTTTACGAATGATTGTTTTGGAAGCCTGTGATAGTTTTTGAACTAAATTTTTTGGAGTTCCTTTGCATTTACACAACCTCGATAGTTCGCTGGATGGGACTCACCACAATTGCATCATTTAGGGTTTTCAGATGTTTGTTCTGCACAATCGGTTGTTGCATGTTTTCCTGTGCACTTAACACACCGTGGAGGTCTGCCACAAAAGTTTCTAGTATGTCCAAATGATTGGCACTTCTTCAATGTTAACAATTGTATTTAAAATATTTTTAATTCCATATATTTTTTTCACATCTTCAGCTGGGTGAAATGTAAGAAGAAACATTTCGAGATGCTGCTTAGTATTTTATTAACAGTTACAGATTTATTAGATTTTGTATTAATAACATTTGGAATAACAACATTCCGATTACATTGTGTGATCACTTCGGGAGAGGATTCGGCTCTCCGTTTCTTTTGTTGGCCTTTTCTTTTTAAGGATAAAGTTTGTCTCTCGAGCAAGCTGTGTTTATTATTGCGAATGTTTCAGCAAATATATTTGGCAATTGAATACAAGGCACTACGATACAAAAAACATATTCAACCTTCAAGGAAACTTTGTTGGCTCAATACTTCATCGATAAGTTTGTGCTCTTGCGAGTCGGCCGTCGCCTCAAAAACTCAACGCTGGACTTCGACGCGCGACATCCTATAATACTGCCAAAGCATCACCCTGTTACTAACTCGATAATCGAGCACTTCCAACGGAAGTTCCTACACGCAGGGCTGCAAAGTATGCTAGCATCCATACGTTTTCAATTTTGGCCAATCGACGGGCAAAAAGCAGTTTGAAGCATCGTCAATAAATGCACCAGATTTTTTCGGCTCAGGCCGAAAATCGTTCAACGCGTTATGGGCGACCTGCTTCCAGGCAGGGTTCAAGCTAGCAAAATCATTTTCACCAATGGCATTGATTACAAATTGGAAATTCGCAAAAACTCTCCAATTATATGCGTCTTCATATGCTTTTCGACGAAGGACTTCTAAGTACATAGTTTTTTGTGATTTGTCAACTTCATCGTTCCTCGTTGCACTTAAACGGTTCGTTTGCACTCGCGGCAGGCCAAAAACAATTTGGTCTTATAATGCCACAAATTTTTTCGGTGCTAACAAAGGGCTGGCGAAATTGAAGCATCTTTTCATGTCTGATTCTCACATACAAGCAGTTCACCAGCCGTGCCCTGAGGACGGGATCGAGTGGCGCTTCATTCCACCGCTATCTCCACATTTTGGCGGGAAATGGGAGGTGGCAGTAAAGACCGCGAAGGCTCAATTTCATCGTTTTGCCGGCTTTTCGATTTTAACCTCCGAGGAGCTGCGCACATTAATGTGTCAGGTTTGTGCAATAGTAAATTTTCGTCCTCTCTATCCGATTTCAGAAAACCCGAATGACCTGAATGTTCTCGCTCCCGCACAATTCATGGTTGGTTCGAATTGCGATCATTAGAACAGAATCAGGAGGCGCGCCACTGGAAGAATCGCTGCGCTCCCTATAGAGGTTAATGATGTTGAAAGGACATGTGTCTAACGGGCGGAGTAAGTTCAGAAAGAATCCACTTATAATTATGCTTTGTAGTTGTTATCTCCTTGCATTGATCTCTGCAGCTTGTGCATGTCTTTGTTTGTGTGTTTTGCTATGTATGTATCATATGCCCCAAACGTCCTAGCGGGACAAGCTTAATTTTTGTACATGGGCCTATGTAAAATATTTTATTAAATAAAGATTTCTGTTGCTTTTGAGAGATAATCGCGTTAAGAATTATTGCGCATCCGCGAGACAAAATATATTGTCTGCGCGTAACATAAACTTTAAGCCTAAGATTGAGAGTGTGAATGGCTATAAATAAATAAGTTAATTATTTTAATTTATTCAAGCGATTGTTTGATTACTACACAATCCAGCGCTACGAATTCGAGTATTGACAGTTGATTAAAACTGTAAGTAGGGCAATTTCGTAACAATATTCTCATAAAATACATTGCAGAAATACCTGCTCTAGCAGCGATGGATTCTCCCAGTACACACAGAGAGATTGCAGAGGCTACTGAAGCAGTTAGGAATGAGAGCGCCAACCAGACGTGGACGTTATCCTCGGGATCCTATAAATAGAGTCTCGAGGGTAGTTCGAGTACCTTCTATTCTAACGAGCGGAGGTAAAATAGAATTGTCTTCAAATCTGGAGCAAGTCAACGCAACTCCGGCCGCAGTTGCTCAGACAACAACACCAGTGCCCGGTGAGCAACAGGAAGCCGCTATCAAGACACGTGCAATGGAGGGTCAGCATAGTAAGTATGCCATACTAGGTATAAAATTCGGTGAGCTGATGGAGATGTTAATGGGCAGGCGATTAACTCACCTGTCAATGAGAGATTAGATTATATTACTTGAGAGCGGCAACAAGTCTCCTAGTCACTGCAGCCAACTGTAGACCGACAAGCTCTGTAGTTACAAACCATCGGAGAGTTTAGAATTCATTAAAAATTCTGAAATCTTCTTACGAGATTTGTCAGCAAATTCTTGTGGTTATAGGTGATAATTTCCTAAGCAACGAAATCTTGCCCAGATTAGACAATTGTATTGACACAACAAATGTTCAGATGTTTCCTCTTCTTCGTTACATAATCTACAATAGTCATTTCGGCTTCCGGCATGTTATATATGTGTTTATTTACCCTACAATGCCCAGTTAGAAAACTTGGGATAATACTAATACCTGTTCTCGTTAAACCTAGAATTTCAATAGTGCATTTACGGGATATTTTAGCATGGAATTTTTCGACTCTTATACCTTGTGTTTCCATCCAATATTAGTGTTGCTTTTACCAAGGCAATAAAAACAAGGAATAGGTACAAAACAATCCGTGGGGCGGCGCGTATACAATTTTGTTGAAGAAACCCCAACTAACTAACACAACTGTCTGCGCGAGAACAATGGCTAGAATTGTGACAGGTCACTTTCAACAGAATTCCGAGCTTAGGTCTGAATGGGAAGTAAGCCACGCTGAAGAGCCGATCCCGCTGGTAACAACAGAAGAGGTTCTAGAAGCGGCTGAAAAACAGAAAACAAACAGGGCAATAGGACTGGACGGGATATGGTACTTAAAACAGCCATAAAAAGGAATTAAAACATTTTCCGCAATCTTTACACGGAGTGTCTGAGGGAAAGAATGTTTCCCCAAAGATGGTACTGTCCAACTGATATTTGTAAGTTGTAGTTTTAATTTAATATCTTCCGCTGCAAACTGCCAAGTGAAAAACTTTTGCATCTGATGTAGAACATAGCACAGATCATGTTTTCAAAAAGTCTTTATATCAATTGAAATACCAATATTTGAGTAAATTGATGGAATCAATTACAACAATAATGGAGCATTACCACCGGAACAAGCGAAAAGTAATTCAATAATATTATTTTATGATTTTGATTGTGAAAAGCAAAACAATATACATGCATATTTTTTGTATGGGAGAGTCAGAAAGATATTGATATTTTCAATTTATACCAAACATATACTCAAATACCTCTCCAATTAATTCTTGATAATGCAAATATGACTATAATGCTGAATAAGGATAAACTGAATATAAAGCTTGTTAAAGCAGATATTATCTTTCCAGTGTTGGAGGAACGTTGTAGGTTTCTGTAATAACCAAGAATGATGCTTTCGATGGTGGACGATAGGCTAAAACTTAAATATTTTTGATTAAATATAAAGAAAAAACTGCCGCCAAAATACTCTTCACTATCTTCAGTATAAAATTCAACTTTAATCTGATCTGATTGATCCAACCACGTTGGCTCTTATACCTGTAAGCTGGTGATCGTTCTCTGTACTTACACTTTGAGAATTTGCGTCACCAAACCTATCAATAACGTTATCCATCATGACTTGATCAGTAACAACTGTTTCCTCGATATCTAAAACGTTATCGTTGTTGATAGTTTTGGGTATATGACATATAAGTTTACCTTTGCTTTTTCGCTTAGAACTATTTGATTTGCATGTATTTTCCATAAGTTCTGATCTACTGTTTTACAAATATAAGTTTGTTTTCCTATTATTTTTACAATGGAACCTTTCGTCCAACACACTCTTCCGGGGGTTGAGTAATCTTTTATGAAAACTATATCCTTAATTTTAAATTTATTCTTTTTTGAACCTTTGAAACATGCTTTTTGGTTGTCTTGACTTCTTTTTACACAATTTTTAATATTTGTCTTACTTGGCATTTCAATTTTTCTCTTTTCATTTAAGCTGTCCAATCTTGTTCTCAGTTTCCTTTTGTTAAACATTATAAAAGCAGGTGAAACACCTGTAGTAGCATGTACTGTGTTTCTAAAGTCAAACAAAAATCTAATTGTTTGCATAATCTGCGTTATCAATGGAAACTGTAACGTTGATTGGACCATCGTTACTACTATTAATCGCATACAACGGTAATTCATCCCTCTCTAAATAGTTAACATTTCACGCTTTACACATTTTTTTCAAATGCCCTCGCTGTTTGCATGCGACAATATTTTTTATTTTATTTATTTTTTTTTAAATTTACATTTACTACTACTATGGTTATCATACCCGCATACTGCGCACTGTGGCTGCTGTTGGTGTTGCTTGCTATGCTCCTTCCCCCGCTGCTCCTATTGTTGTTGTTGTTTTTTCCATCTCTGTACGACTTTGCCCTTGCGTTGCCCTTCATGTAATTTACTTCCTCCGGCTCCAATTTAACCTCTCTTTGATGATGATTTCGCAGAACGTATTCCGTTGCATTTGCGATTTCCACCACACGCTCAAAGGAAATTGAAACTGGTTACATGAAAATTTTGTCACGGGTTGGACCTTTTTCCAAACCCATAATGAATTTGTCTCTAATCGCCATATTAAGCTGCTCAACAAAATCGCAGTCAATAGCCAATGCACGTACACGCACCGCCCATTCATTTATGGATTCATTCGGCGCCTTCACTGCATTGTAAAAATGGTAACGTTCGGTGAACCCTAATGTTGTCGGTTTGAAATGCTTATCCATCACCTCCAAGCATTTAGTTAGAGTAACACCACCGCTGTCCACGTCTGTCGGACTTAACAAGTTTTCCAACAATTTATATGCACTTTCTGACAATGCTGTGAGCAATACCGCCTTCTTACGGGCATCGTCCGTAATGCCGTAAGCTATAAACAGCTGTTTCAGCTGCCTTTGGAACACATTCCAATCGTTCACTCCCAGCTCAAAATTTGGCACACGTACACTTGCTATGGACCTCGAATTTCCATTCACAGTGTTTGTTACAGTCTCTGGCATCGTTACTGACCTTCACTTGCCTTTTGTTGCTTAACCAATTAATCCTCGTCGCCACTGTAAGCTGGTGATCGTTCTTATTTTATTTCTGTTCATAGACTGGTCGTTTTATTCGTTATTTCTTATCTACAACTTATTTTATTGACATTAGTTTAGAGATGCCAGATGGCTAGTAGATAATCTGATTACGTATGCATAGAGATGCCAGGTGGCTTACAGATAATTTACTTACGAAACTACTTATAATCTAATGGTATCAATATACAACAAGTACTTATAAAACAGAGCATAAAATGTTATGAACTAGAGAAATATGCAAAAGAGCATGTGCAAGTCACATCCATTGCCATTAATGACAACTCTGGCCGTCTTGCATTAAGCGCTATATACTGCCCTCCGAAGTACAGTAACACTAAAAATTATTACTTAATCATCTTGAAAATCTAAGGTGATCGCTTTATATTGGGAGGTGACTTTAATGCCAAAAACGCTATTTGGTTATCCCGATTCACTAATGCAAAAGGTAAAACATTGCGTGAGGCGATATTACAAAACAAATCTATGGTTATAAGCACAGGAGAGCCAACATATGGATAACAGATATAGGAAAATCTCCTGATGTCATTGACTTCCTCATAACGATAAACATTAATCACCAGGTACTCTCATGCTTTGAACTACCTTCATGCCACTCACCTGTGATGCTATAATACAACATAATGCCCGTTCTTACTCCATCGAAAAATTACAAATTTAATGATAAAACCTGCTTGGACTCTTATCGCGAGTTGGTAGATAAAAGTTTGAACACTCAAATTTCTCTGAAAACTCATAGTGAAATTAAAAGCGCTATAGCCTTTTTAGTGACACAATACTCCAAGCAGCGGTAGCTGCGACTCCAGTAATAAACAGAATCTCTAAAGATTACCCGATAGCAACTCATATAAAAAAGAAGATACAAGAAAAAGATGGCAAGCAAATAAATATCCTCAATTAAAAGCAAAACTCAAATGAGCAACCAAAGAACTTAAAGAACTTCTAAGAGCAGACAAAAAACAAAAGGTCGAACTGCACCTATCAGTATGAATCACCGCAAGGCTACCAACTATAACCTTTGGAAAGCCACAAAAGAAGCCAATAATCATTTGCATCAACCTGCCATAAAAGCCCCGAGTAATAAATGGGCAAGAACACTCCTTGAGAAAGCAAATATACTGGCTCAGCACTTCGCAATAAATTTCACAAACCCAAAAACAACCAACAATCACACTCTACTTGAAAATCATCAGCAAAATGACGTTACCATAAGCAAATTAACTCTCAGAGAAATAAGCAACTGTATCCAAACCCAATTTAACACCAAAATATCACCTGGATACGACGGTATAACGGGAAAATAATTAAAAGAGCTACCAGATAAAGCAATTATAAATATGAGAAATCTATTTAACTCGATCATAGCCATTAAATATATACCAATTGTTTGGAAGGTAGCCGAAATAATTGCCATACCGAAACCTCACAAAGATCCAACCCTGCCAAATTCGTATAGATCAATTAGCTTACTGCCAGTACTGTCAAAGCTGTTTGAAAAACTAATTTTTAACCGCCTAGAACCCTTAATTGAGGAAAAAATTCTAATCCCTTCACATCAGTTTGGTTTTCGGCGCAAGCAAGTACAATACCACTATCACCGGATAGTCAAAAGAGTATTGATAGACAGAGACAACAAAAGATTTGGTGTAAGCATATATCTTGATGTTGCCAAGGCATTTGACAACGTTTGGCATATTGGTCTCACCCATAAGCTTCCAGAAATGCTTGCTAAACACTTTTTTTATATTAAAAAGCGACTTAACTGACAGGCACTTCTATGTTATATACAAAGCCAAAATTTCGAAAATGCTGCGAATAGAAGCAGACGTACCCCAAGGCAGTGTACTGGGTCCCATTCTATATCTCCTTTACACAGCTGATATAACTACTACCTGCCCCTACAGAAGATGGTTTGTTAGCAACCTTTGCTGATGATATAGTACTGCTATCGTCAAACAAGAACATAACTGTAGCCACTCACAAACTACAAAGCCACCTTAATAATGTTTCGAACTGGTTTGATGACTGGGGTTATCAAATTAATGCAGCCAAGACGGCACAGATCATATACACACACAAAAATACCAAGAAGAACACTTAACCATTAACAATAACCGTGTTAAAATCGATAACAAAGCTAAATATCTAGGAATGTTAATTGATTTTAATATAACCTGGAAAGCACAAGTTTTTTTTAGTTGTGTGAGGTTTTCAAGCAGAAATAAAACGCATATAATTTATTTTTATGGCCAAGAATTTAGCTTTATTATAAAGATAAGGGTTTGCCATTATGTTTTAAAAATAATTTCGGGCAAGTGGCGGCCACGGCTGCCTCGAATAAATTCCAGCCGAGAAGCCCAATTTTCGACCACTTTTTACAGCAATTGGGGCCGTATGTCAGCAATAACGCGCCGAATATTCTCTTCCAAGGCGTCAATCGTTTCGGGCTTATCTGCGTTGACAATCGACTTCCCATAACCCCACAAAAAATGGTCCAGCGGTGTTAAATCGCACGATCTTGGAGGCCACGCCACAGGCCCACGACACGAGATAATGCGTTCACTAAAAGTTTCCTTCAATAAATTGATTGTTTCGTTGGCTGTATGGCATGTAGCGCCGTCTTGTTGGAACCAAAGGTCGTCCACATAAACATCCTCCAATTCAGGCACGAAAAAGTCTTTAATCATGGCTTTATAGCGTCCCCATTGACTGTAACAGTATGGCCGGCTTCATTTTTCAAGAAATATGGACCAATGATTCCCTCTGCCCATAGAGCAGACCAAACAGTTACTTTTTGAGGATGTAACGGCGTCTCAACAATGGCTTGTGTATTTTCGTCTCTCCAAATCCGACAATTTTGCTTATTAACGTACCCATTCAACCAAATTTTCTTGGGAAAATCGGGATCGGTGGCCATCTCGTTTTGGGTCCATTC
Organism: Clusia tigrina; assembly: GCA_920105625.2. Lineage (NCBI taxonomy): Eukaryota > Metazoa > Arthropoda > Insecta > Diptera > Clusiidae > Clusia > Clusia tigrina. Next base: position 122,684,750 of record OV050032.1, on the reverse strand, counting down.
ACTGAACGTGCGACATACATGATGGTCGTTCAGCTTCAATTTTGTGAAATGGCAAACCAAACTGAGCATAAATCAAGTGAAAGCTGTCAAAAAGACCAACTCCAAAAAAAGTATTGCCAGATTGAAAACCACACGTCTAAAAAAAACACCCTATATAATCAAGAAACGTAATGTTACGAAATGCAGATTTTCCCAACTTTTTTTGGCTACTTGGCAAAAACTCGTCTCTCTATTGAAAATAAACTCTTAATTTACAAAGAAATAATCGTTCCCATTTGGAGTTAAGTAGTCGAGATATGGGGTAGAGCAATTAAATGAAGCATTAAAGTAATATAACGTCTACAATCAAAAATCCTTCGTACTATCATTAACGCTGAATGGTATGTTACTAATGAAGACACACATCGGGACCTGAAAATCGACACCGTAAATGACCTAATAAAAAAAGCAGTATCAACCACACCAACCAGCTACAAACACACTCTTCTTACGAAATGCAAGTTTTGCAATTGATTATTATTGATTATTGACTAATTTTGCTCACACAATATATGTCCCCCAAAGCAATAGACACTGCGAAAATGGACCGCCAGCATCACTCGCGTGCGAAGAATGGAGAGTGCCGTAACCAATCAGTTTGCGCGGCCCCATCAACGCTTAATATTATTTATTAGAATACCTTCGCACCAATGGAAACCACGGCGAAGACGGGAGCGCATGAAATGCACGAAATATTAAACGTTGGTCAATAAATCACATTCAAATTGTACCAACAACCACGCAAGCGGAATGTCAACAACAGCATTGGCAAAGCCAAGCCAGCCGCTTGCGTAAGACAAGGAAAATAAATTATACCAACAAAAATGCGCCGACAGACTTGGCGAACTCAAGCCGGCCGTTTGCACTGATCGACAACAACAACAACACTACAGACAAACTACAATTTATCGCGCGTTAATTACAACAACAAGACTCGGCAGAATTTACCGCGTTAGCTCGGGAAATAGAACAACAACAACACGAGGAACGAATGAAAAGAAAAGAGGCAACGACATAACAATCGCTGCGCAGACAAGTTGCGCGGACATCACACAAAGGAGAAACATACAAATAGTGTTCAAACGCTGGTGGATAATTTAAATAATATTAACCACCAGCAGAAAGAAATCATGCGTGCAACAATAATAACAGGGCGTGCAACAACAACAACAACAACAAGGCGTACAACAGCAACAACGTGCCGCTGCAACTACTACGCGCTTGACAACAGCCGGACTTTTCCAGGAAAACGCTGAGGGCCGCCTTAGGTCAAGAGGAAAACACCAACAATGTCTTGCCCTTAGCAACAGGAAGCGGTAGTCGGAGCAACGGCCAGCGAGATTGGAACAACAACTAGAGGTTCAACAGGTGGCTATAAAAGCGCCTGTAACCGGACATACGGTCTGTTTTCCTGCTAACACAGCGCGCAAGTAAGTACCTTACAAACGTTGCCGCACAGACGCCACGAGACTAGAAATCTTTACCAACGGACACACACACACACAAGCGCTGCATTTTCTACAAATGCTGGATTTTAATCCACTCTCATAGTAATCCAGAGTTTGTTCGTCAACGTTAGAACGGTGGAAGTGGTTTTTCAATCCACCACCGTTGAGACTGGAGACAGGACGGCACAGCACCAAGTTCAGAAGCGGCCTTTATAAAGCCCATCATTTCTTTGTAAAACCGTGTAGGCCTAGTATTAAGAATAAGGATTGAATAAAGAAAACTGAAACAATACAACGCCCGAGTAATTTTCTGTATACGACCCCTGGAGCCGCTGAGTTTTACCCCAGCTATAAATTTGAGTCGTTGCAGTGCCGCCCGAGCAGGGACTATAAAAACAAGGAAATTCAACGCATCTGACGCCCACCCATAGTCCAAGAGAGTCACAGGATGGGGAAAACAAGCTGGGTGTACGTGCTACGGAAAGATGAGTTGGTGAATTTTGCGGAGGAATTCGGTTTGGAAACCACAGGCACAGTAGATGACCTCCGAAAGCGGCTTTTTGAGTTTTTCACAGAAACGGTACTGATTCACTAGCAACAATACCGGTTGATGAATCTACAACGCATGCATGTTAAAAGCACATCACCAAGGCCGGCTGCATCCATAGTTCCCAGCGAAATGCTGGAAGTGGACAGGCCAAGCACATACGCACGTGCAACTCTACCAGCATGGAATCCAGAGGTACGTGGAATACCACAGCATCCCTTCGTTTCACCTGCACCAATGGATCAACAATACAACGGGTCTATACAGTACGTAGCTGTTATTGATCAAGTACGGAAGTGGACTCTTAACTTTGACGGTGGGCATGGCCCACTAGCTTTTATCGAGCGAGTGGAAGAACTTGCAGGTGCGTACGGAATAAACAAAGATTTCCTCCCGCGTACTATGCCTGAACTCTTGAGAGAACGAGCACTCATGTGGTTCAGAAACAACAATCGAGCGTGGCGGGAATGGAGCACATATAGGAGGGACTTCCTGAAATTATTTTTACCGGCCCGTTTCATGGAGAAACTCGACGACCAGATCCGACAGCGTCACCAGAGGCATCGAGAGTCGTTCAAGCAGTATGTGCTCGAACTGCAAAATCTTATGCGACACGTGGAGTATTCGGAGGAGCAGAAACTGGAAAGAATCTTCCAGAACAGTCTGCCTCAATATCAGCTATACGTGCGCCGTAGAGATTTAGGACCGCTACAGGAGCTGATAGAGATGGCCGAGGATTTGGAGAGCATACGGGGAGAAGGCGTTCGTTGCTCTGTTTAAAATTAAAGCGGTACTATCGGTTTTGTGACTGTGCAGTTGGTCTTATAAATAGTTATTTAACAATGAGAATGCAGCGAGTAAAGGTAGGCAATATCTATTCCGATTATAAGCATGTTTTTTTCGGGTGTTCCACAGGGATCAATTCTTGGCCCACTCCTGTTTACTATATTTTCAAATGACATTTTCTCAGTGTGTAAATACGTAAATATACATACATATGCGGATGACCTACAGATTTATCTTCCTCGGCGTATGGAGTATATTAATGACATGAGTCTTAAAATGAATGAAGATATAAATTCTATATTTGATTGGTCAAAAAGAAATGGACTTTTCCTAAACCCGTTAATATCCTATGTTTTACCAATCTCGACGAAGAAAATAGAATTGGACAAACTTCCTTTGATATCTATTGGTGGTGCACAGCTGAAATTCGTTGAGAGATCATGTAGTTTGGGCTTTCATATTAATTCTTCTTTCACTTGCACTGATCAAGTAAATAGTATTGTGAAAGAAGTTTTTTTGTGCTGAGACAGTTACGTATGTCAGCAGAGTTTACCCCTGTCGAGACTAGGAGAATGTTGGTTAAGCAGCTGGTTGTAACCTTATAAAGATATTCGAGAGATTAAGAAAATACAATCTAAAACTCAACCCAAGGAAATGCAATTTCCTCAGGCCAGAAGTAGTTTATTTGGGCCATCTAATCACTTCTAAAGGTGTCACAGCTGATCCTGAGAAATGCAAAACAGTACAAATGTATCCAGTTCCCAAAAACGCAGATGAAGCTCGAATATTTGTAGCCTTTTGTAATTTCTACAGACAATTTATAAAAGATTTTGCAAAAATTGCAAAACCAATCAACAATCTACTAAAAAAAGGCACAGAATTCATTTGGAATGAAGATACACAGGAAGCTTTCGATTCATTAAGAAAAAATATCATAGAACTTACATTACATTATCTTACAATATCCTAACTTTGAAGAAACATTCATACTCACGACGGATGCATCTAACTATGCACTTGGAGCCATACTCTCTCAGGGTGAAGTTGGAAAAGATTTGCCAATTTCCTTTGCCAGTTGCTCAGTAAACAAGCATGAAACTAATAAACCTGTGATAGAAAAAGAACTTCTAACGATACATTGGGGAATAAACCATTTCAAACCGTATCGTTATGGAAGAAAATTCACAGTAGTAACAGATCACAGATCACTAGTATCACTCTTTACGCATAAAGACCCATCATAAAGATTAACACGCGTAAGATTGGATCTAGTAGACTATGATTTCGATATAATCTACAAACAAGGCAAAATCAACACCAACGCAGACGCATTGTCGCGAATTAAACTGGACTCAGACGCACTCAAAGCCATGATACCCTCCGTGAATGTAGTAACTAGAAGCATGAAACAGAAACATTTAGCTGCACAAACACAGATCTTGGATGCAAGCGCACAAGAGTCTGATCAACTCTATATGTGGCACTGCACTTCAATATCTGATGTTAGAAAATTAAATAAATTGAAAATTGAGCTCAATAAAAATAAAAATACAAGCCGCGCGCAGAGAAGTTTGCCAGATATACAAATAAATGAAGCAAGGGTAAAAATGAAAATACTCGTAAGTGATAATCTATGCCAGAACTTAGGATCGGTTATGGAGAAACTTACACAAACATTAAATAAGCATGGCATAAATAAGGTAGCCATTGCAAACAATGACGTCATATTTACGCAAATAAATGAAGAAGAATTGATATCAATGTACAATGCAGTACAGCGTAAAATACAAAAAGAAGGAAGGCAAACTCCTACTAAAATAATTATATATACACCCCCTGCACAAATAACAAACAAGCAGCAGCAATACAATTTGATAAAGGAATTTCACGATACACCACTCGGAGGACACAGCGGAATATGGCGAAAAATGAGACAAATGGTAAAAGACTATGTTAGAAAATGCACAACGTGCTGCAGAAATAAAATAGCAAGGCATTCCAAAGAAAAATTAAATATCACAGATACACCAACAGCAAGTTTTGAGACAATACAAGTTGACACAGTGGGTCCACTAAGGATGTCGAATGGATTGAAGTATATACTGACTGCACAGTGTGAACTAACAAAATTCGTTGAAGTAGTTCCACTGACTACAAAAGAAGCATCAGAAGTACCTGTTGAGAGCTAGAATCAAGCTGCCTGCGCGTAGCGTCTTACATCATCGACTCCTAACAGATGCCACACATTCTGTGTGATTAGCATGTGTTAAAGTTACTTAAGAAAGCACATATTTTTAGGGTGCGAGTATTTAGAATTAATATTACCTATGTAATATCTATTATGTAAACTTTTAGGGTGCTACAGTTTTGCAGTCGAGCCACTGAAGGGCATTGAAAGTTAGAATGCACCATCAACATTTCAGAATGGCGTAGGTCAGTTGGCTTGACCAACTGACACCAATTAACAGGTGCGAAACTGGAACACCAGAATGGTCAGTTTTTGTATTGTAATTGTGAATTGTAAATAGTATATAAGAATTAGCATTCTAACAAATAAAGGCTTGTGATTTAAAAACTAAAAGTGTAATGAAGTGATTTTTCCAAAGAGGATTTAGGGTTTTCAGCCTCACGCGCACAGCAGAAGGACGTCCCCCGTCAAACAAGGACAATACCCCAACATTTTGGCGCAGCCGGTCTAAAGGACCTATTGGAGGAATCCCAGGGCAAAGAACCCTGAAGCAGTGAGGCATCCTGCAACGAATTCGAAGGACCTCAACTAAGGACACTAAGAAAAAAGATGTCATCGAAAAAAATGTTGATGAGTAGAGTGTATATTAGGGTAATCTATGTAGATACTTCTGCGACCCTGAAGGCGCCGTAGCGCTGGTCAAAGAAGTTGTAACATACAGGGGCGTTTGCGCTGTTGCACGCAGCTTTGAATGGCAACCATAAACCGTCAGTATGATCGGAGTGTCTATGACTTAATGGACGCCGGTAGACAGCGGAACTTTGTGATGGAAAACAAGTATAGCAGAATATGTATATAAAGATAGAATTTACGGTGGAATGTTTTTTTTTTAATAACTCTGTTTTGAATCATTAAGTAAGATCGAATAAAATATTGTAACAAGTTTTAACAACTATTGGATTTTTATTTGTAATTGGGATACGCCATCTGTTCTGGCATTTGGGATATGACGAAGGAAGCGCAAGGATTACTGCTGATGCAGGAGCAAATTGGAGAGGCGATTGAAAAATTGGTCCGTAATTTTAAGAAAGATGGCAGGATACGTAAGGACAACGTGTATTACCACAAGCGAATAACACAGTTGCAAAATCTGGGGAGAGAGTTCAACAATAATCATGGACTGTTGTTGCCTCACGCAGTTGAGTACGGCAAGGGAAAATATTTTGCGGAAAATTATGCAGACTACATAAATAGTGTGATCAACGAATGGGCAGATACATTTAGTTCTGAATTAGAGGGACTAGGACAAGAGATTGTGAGTTTGGTTTCGCCAGACGAGGAAATAAGTAACAGATTGAAATCAATACAGTCAGAGGTGAAACTGTTTACTGGGAAAATAATTGACCAGTTCGAAGCGAGTACGAGCAGGGAAGAAGCTCAGGAATTGTGGAGGCAGGCGAACGCCGGAGGAGCTGTGTCACCGTTAGAAGTAGCGGATCAAGCCTTAACGGCAATCCAAAAAAGGACAGAAGAAAAGTTGTTCAAATTTCATGAGAAAACAGAGCACAAAAAGAGTATGTCGAGAATAGGGTAAAGGAACTTTCTCGGAGATTGACGGAGACAGAGGAAGCAGCATCGCTGTTGGAAAAGGAGTGTGCGGAATTAAAAAGAGGACGGGCGACCAATAGGACCTCACTGAATAGGGAGAGATCAAAATCAGCATCAGCTGGATTTACGCAGACAGTATTGACATTGCTTCCTGAAGTTCGCTGGCCGGAATTTTATACACCAGAAGGGATAATATAACTAGTACTTAATGAAGAAAGACAAGCGGAATTTTTGTTTGTCGCATCTGAAATCGGTGTCGAGCCTTTTTCTCCGGGAAGCCCGATAAATAATAAAAATCAGGGATATCCGCCAAAGGAGCCGGAAGCAGTAGCGGTGCAGCAAAGTCCCGATACTGTGGACAGTATTTCGCCTGTGCGAACGAACGATCGAAGACTAATTAGTTTGAGTCCGTCACTGGCCAATTACCTCTCAGATCCGGGAGAAGAGAATTTGGAAAATCCCAAAGAGATTAATAAAGCTAAGGTTTTACCAGCAATTCAGAAAACACAAAGGAATAAAATGGGCATTCTAGAAGTTGCTCATGCGGTGGAGAAGTTGGTGCCTATGTTCTCAGGAGTCGAGTTGTATGATCTGAGAACTGAGATCCGGCGCTTCAAAGAAGGTTGTGAGCTAGCGCAACAGAGTGTTCCGGAAGCGGACGGGGAACGCTTAATAAAGTGTATTAGGCAAAGAACCACAGGTGATGCGTTTGATTTACTGGTGCATAGCTCAGTAAGCACCCTGGAAGAATTATATGTACTTTTGGATAGGACGTATTTAAAACAAAAGTCATACGACTCTCTCGTTCGGGAAATTCAGGAATCAACTCAGACACCGGGGGAGGAATTGAGAGCCTGGGGACGAAGGCTCCAGTCTCTAGGGAACGCTGCTGAGACGGAAGCCAACAGGCAGTTTCCAGAAAATGTTGCAGCATACAAGGCTCAAGTAGAACGTACTACGATTTCTGTGTTCAAGACAGGCCTGATAAATAGGGACTTAGCTAATTATACTCTTACTCTCATGCCGAGGAGTATGGCAGAGCTAGTGGAATCGCTCTCGTCAGCTGAAGCAGCAATACAACAACGAACGACAACAGGTGGAATCTGCTGGACGAATGCTCCAGCAGAGGTAGGAACAGTACAGCAGCAAAACAGATGTGGAGTCGGTAGATTGATGGGCCAATTTCCGCAACAAAGAGACCAAGAATTCTTGGTTGAGAGGTTTAAGCCAAGGAAACCCATTTGCTCATTCTGTGATAATCCAGGGCATACAAGCGATGAATGCGTTACACGGAAAAACACGCCCTACTGTTTGGAGTGCCAAACTTACGGTCATGAGGCAAGTAGACAGTGCCAAGTAGACACTAAATGGGATCAAAGTAGAAGGCAGCCAGGTACGAGGCGCCCGGTTCCACCCTTGAAGGACAGCAGGGGTAACTTCAGTAGTCCCCGAGTTAACTAAGGAAGAAACCCTTTCAAAACTGGGAGTGGTCAGCAGCGACCAAACTGGGATTCCAGAAGTGAACAAAGGATAAGCAACACCAAACAGAGGTTAAGATGCTTCTCATGTGGGAAGATGGGACATCGGGCACCGGAATGCAGGGATAGACAATCCCAACAAAGGAACCAGGGAAACTTCCAGCAGCCCAGTCGAGGCCAGTAGACTGGAAAGCCAAAAGAAAGGAAGTAATAATTAGGCCGGAAGTACGTGGGACTAGTAATGTAGGAACTACAGTCCAGGAGAAGGAGGAGCAAGAGGCTCTCCAGTATCACGAAGAGTTAGGGAGTGGATACACGTCCATATTGGGAACAAAAGGAGGTTGCTTCGCTATGAGCAGGATAGGTGATGCCTTCATCGAGATACCCTGCGAGGAGGCAGCGAGTGGAAAGCTAGTGCTATTAGTAGATTCAGGGGCGGACACTAGCCTCGTAAAATCTAGTGTTTTACGGAAAGGGCTAGATATTAATCAAATGGACGTAAGAATGCTTAACGGAGCTTTTGGAGGGTGCATCAGGACATTGGGGTCGCTCAGAATAGGGCACAGTGGAGTTAAGGGCATGAGTTTTAGAGTGCACGCAGTGGAAGTGGATAGGAAAGGTATCCCGGCTGATGGGATAATTGGCCGCGATAATCTTTGGGGACGCACCATACTAGATGCGCTCGACAAGCAGTTATCATTCTATGATAACAATAAGCATAGAATCCTTCCTTTTCCATTAAAGTCATGGCAGGAAGGAACCGTGAGTAAGGTTAAGAATAGTAGGGAGGTAGTAAATGCAAGGTCAATCAGAGTAGTTACTATGCATGTAAATACGAAATTTAGGACTGTTGTTTTACACAAGCAGCAGCTAGCGGAGGGCAGATATATTGGGGAGACCATAACGCACGTTGACAAGGGTAAGGTGTACGCTTGCGTACTCAACGCATCGGAAAAGGACTACTTGATGGATGAGGATTTTCGGCCTAAGTTCACTAGTTATGATAATTTTAAGGAACCGAATTATAGATCGGTAAATCAGATTAAACAAGTTGATATAAGAAAAAGAATGGAGAGAGTGCTAGAATCACTGAAGTTAGACCCAAGCGTAAATTCAGAAGAGACGGCATCAATAGAAGCCATTTGTGCGTCATTCCATGACATATTTTTGCTGGAAGGAGACCAGTTAACGTATACACCAGAGGTAGAGCATGAAATACCTACTAGGGTGGATCAAGCACGAATTAACCAGAAACAGTACAGATTGCCACAGGCTCACAAAGATGAGGTAAACAGGCAAGTGGAAGGGATGTTAAAAGATAACATAATTTCACCGAGTATCTCGCCTTGGAACTCACCAATAATTTTGGTACCAAAGAAGGGAGGTGCTCAGGGTCGGAAGAAGTGGAGAATGGTCGTTGATTTTAGGAAATTGAACGACGCCACTATCAAGCAGGTGTTCCCGATACCAAGGATAGAAGAGATACTGGATCAATTGGGACACAGTAGATATTTTTCTACACTTGATTTAGCGAGTGGCTACCACCAAGTTCTGGTGGATACCAAAGATAAACAGAAAGCCGCGTTCAGTACCGGTTTAGGCCATTATGAGTTTAATAGAATGCCGTTTGGATTAACAGGAGCACCGGCTACCTTCCAACGGCTAATGAACCATGTGCTAACAGGCTTGCAAGGGTTAGATTGTTTTGTGTATCTCGATGATATTGTGATTTATGGGAAGAACTTGCAGCAGCATTCGCAACGCTTGTGCAAAGTGCTCCAGAAATTACGAGAACACGATTTGAAATTGAACACGGATTGTTCAAGTGTCAATTTTTGCGAATAGAGGTGGTTTATTTAGGCCATCGTTGCTCAGAGGCAGGAGCACTGCCTGACCCGCAGAAGGTGGAATGCGCTAAAAATCTAGCGATTCCCAGAAACAGAAAGGAAGTGCAAGCATTCCTAGGACTAGTGAACTATTATAGAAATTTCTTGGAAGGACTAGCCGGAATTGCGTTGCCAATTAACAAGTCGCTACGAAAAGAGGCAAAGTTCGAATGGACAGAGAGATGTCAGCAAGCATTCGAGAGGCTAAAAGAAATAATTAGCTCGCCACCGATTTTGGCGTACCCCGACTTTGAGCAAACTTTTTTGTTGACCACTGATGCTAGCAATGAAGCATTAGGGGCAGTATTGTCACAAGGGGAAGTCGGTAATGACCGACCAATAGCATTCGCAAGCAGGGCGCTCAGCGATACGGAGAAGAGATACTCCACAATAGAAAAGGAATTTCTAGCAATAATATGGGCTACAAAGAATTTTAGAGCATATCTGTTAGGACGCCCATTTAAGATATACACCAGCCGTTGAGAGGCATAGCCAATTTGAAAGACCAAACGTCTAGGCTAGCCAGGTTCAGACACAAGTTGTCTGAGTATGATTTTGAAATCATATACAAACCTGGGAAAAAGAATCTGAATGCGGACGCACTCAGCAGAGTACCGCAGGCACAGAAGGTATCAGTAGTGCAAACGAGGGCCAAAGCACGGTCAGATAAGGCGAAGGCCGAGAGAATGCAAGGAGATAAAATTGATGCTACAATCGATGCCAATGAACAAAGGGCCAGTAGTGTGGAATGGCTGAAGGATATAAAGGATATCCAAGCAGTGTTAAAGGGTTTTCATGATTCACCCCTAGGTGGACACCAGGGATTCTGGAAAACTCATGACAGAATTAGACGAGTATACGGATGGAAAGGTATGCTCCGAGATATTAAAAAATATGTAAAGAGTTGCCCAAAATGTCAGGCCAATAAGAATTCAAGGCTAACAAAGATGCCAATGGTGTTAACTGACACACCAAAACAGCCATTTGATAAAGTTCATATGGATATTGTAGGTATTCTACCTGAGACAGTTTCAGGAAACAAGTACATTTTGACGTTCCAAGATGATTTCTCAAAGTACATGGCGTGCGTGGCTATACCCGATGCTGAAGCAGGTACGGTAGCCAAAGCATTCTTTGATGAAATTATAGCACGATACAACATACCTAAGGCTTTGATAACCGACAATGGTTCAAATTTTGTATCGAAATTACTCTCAGAAACTTGTAAAATGCTGGGAATCAAGAAGTTGCACATAACACCATATCATCCACAGGCGAATGGCTCATTGGAACGTATTCATCGACCTCTGGCTGAGTACTTGCGCAGTTTTGCCAAGGAAGACGGCTCGAATTGGGATCAATGGTTGACCACTGCAATTCATGTACACAATAATACGGTACATGTATCAACGAAGCAAACTCCGTTTAGGACGCTCTACGTATTTGATTTCAACATGCCAGCAAATCTGAAGCGCAAATGTGCGCCAGTGTACAATGCTAATGACCCGTATAAAGTGCAAAAGTATCAGCTACAGCGAGCGCACGAGTTGGTCAGAGAAAACCAGGATTGTGCTAAACGAGTAGCCAGGGAAGCAAGGTACTAAACCCAGTCGTTTTTAACGTGGGTGATCAAGTACTAATGAATAATCAGGCTAGGAGAAACAAATTCTCACCTGTGTGGATAGGTCCGTACGTAGTAGCAGAGTTCCGAAGCCCAGTTACAACAGTTGTAACGATTAAGGGCAAGAATAAAAAACTGCATAATAATTTATTGAAATTATTCCACTTTAGACCACACAACTAAAGACATGTGTTGGCAGTGTTTTACAAGTGTAAACACAAGAATAACAACGTCAACATTTCGAAATAATAACGTAAACAAACTGATGCCGCGTAAGTATATCAAATAGCACGGTTCTGGCGTTCAAAGTCAATGCCAGTGGAAGTGTGCCATTTAAACGCGGGCAAGTAAAATTGTCGTAATAAAAATCTGCTTATTAAGCACTATTGCCGAATGAAGACAGTAGAGAAAAATATTTTTTTTTTACATATTAAATAATAAGAAACGGGTTCATTGTACGTATTTAAAAAATAAAATAAAATAGTAAGACAGTCGTGGGTAAGTAATATAAAACTTAACTTCAAATATGTACATACATACGAGTACATACGGCGGTTAATGAAATGAAAGCAGTAGCGCCGGCACCGTTGGTGAAGTAAATATATATGTATGTAACTGTATAATGTACTAGGGAATATTTAAAGAAGTAAGTATTCTAGTTATAGGAATGGGAATGGCCATATAAGTAAGTATGTAGGGACATATGATTAGGAATTAGGAATTTGCAGATACTGCAGCAGGCTATATGTAGATATACATAGGTTTTAACTGGTTATTGATTAGGAAATTAGCGTATTGAAATTTGAATAAATGTATTTGTTGGGATACAAAAAAAAATGTATAGGTTGATTGGGAAAATAAGCAATTAATTCTAGGTAATTTAAAGCGCCTTGAATGTATGTATGTATTCATATACGAGCTAATTACAGGATGGAAAATAGAATCATTAATGGATATATACATATCAGGCTAGAAGTGAATTTAAATAAAAAGTAATTGTATGCAATGAAAGATATAGTCATGCAATGGACAAAGTTTTGACACAAACGGGATTATTTTATATAATCTGGTTTTAATCGGAGGACCAATGAATTGGTTCAAAACTGAATCACGTGTTGAAAAAGAGGACGAAAAATTAATCGAAGCGAAACTAATGCCCTATATGGCTATGAAAACACATAGTCCAGTCCTCTTTTCCTCTAGGATACGGTAGCGAATCCGATAATGTAAGGGGAAAAGACGAGTGGAAGCAAATTGAATGATATAGCATTCAATTATAGAATAAGCATGTTATAGAAATATTGTTTTTTTTAATATATTCAGGAATAGCGTATGTTTAAGAAAATTTATAAATTAAAAAATTATAATCTGTGTCAGTTCACATTAGAAACAAAAGTAATTTAGAAAATAATTAGAGTTACAAAAATTAATTATTTAAAATATGAATTTGTAATGAAATAAGTGTTATAATAAAAAAAAAAACAAAAATTATACTAAATTGGAAAATTATACCCAAGAGTATATATAGTACATATAGTGTATTTATTTAAATATTATATAAATTTGAAAGTCATTTATTAAATTGACTTATGAAATGTTCGACAGAAATTAAACATAGAAGAAATATCAAACTAAAATGTATACTAGAAAATTAAGAAAATTATTATAGGTGTTCTCTATATAGCTCTGATGGTGTGAAGCGAAGCAGGAAGTTCCGGGATCAGCGGATATCGGAAGACGGTGCGGACGTTTTTGACAGACAGAGATTTTTGGCAGTTATCTAAGGTTTGTGACCCCAAGGATGCCAACATATTAGATTGGGGATGAATGACGATGGATGTAATTTTAATTTTGCGAAACGGCATATGGCCGCAGCATTTGAACGCGTTGTGGATGAGTAATTGACAAGTAACGAAAAATAAGCAAGTTTCCTTGCGGAGTCATGTTTTGAATTGGACAATTGTATATTACAATGTCCACCCATTGTATCACAATCTCGACAGAATCGATTTTGGATAAGTTGAAGATGGGTAAAAGCTTAAGGTGGGTGACTGAAACCACCACCAAATATAATAAGCAGAAGAAATTTGGCTCACGGAAGTTAATTGCTTCATTGAAGTATATGTCCAATCTAGAGTATGAACATATGAAATGTGATTTACATATGAAATATGATTTAATACAAGAGGCCACAGAGACTGGTTACCGATCAGAGTACTCAAATTACGTCATTAAATGTGTGTCTCAGAGAAATACCGATTGTCTCCACATCAAAGCCAAACGATGTCAAATACCATTATGAGGAAGCTCAAGAGAAACACTTCCACCATAAAACGCATTGCTGCAAAGTAAGAAGCAGTATTGTAACCTCTCATGTATTCCAAATGTTTTTTACAAGTTGAATACTATAAGCAGAGGCAGTACCACATACAGCCGTGGGGCACGCTATATAAATGGAAAGAAGAAGGCCACTAAAAGCAAAGTTTTAATGGCAAACCAGATCGCCAACCTATAACATCTTCGTACGTACCGATACAGAAAGAAGGGAGGTGTATGCAGAGTTCATCGAGGGACTTCACTCTCACAGGACGGGCGTTACCAGGACCAACAATTGCAGAGGACCGTATTTGTAAGAAGCGTAGCTAAATATGTAATTAGTTTGTAACTTTGTTTGTATATATGCCAGTGAGAAAAGAGTCGATGAAAGACCAAATATAAAAAGGGGAATATAAAAAAAAGAAGATGGAAACAAAAGAACAAGATAAAACAAAAGAAAAAAAGACGAAAATTAAAAAGATAGAAATAAAAGATCAAAATTAAACAAAAGAGGAAAAAAGAAAAGAACACAAAAGTAAAAAGAACAGAATACAACAATTGAACCCAAATAGGGCGAATTTGAAAAAAGAAAAACTATACATATGTACTATAGGATTAAGAAAATGCACAGATTGTTTAAAGTGCAGAAAAGAGAAAAATATTGTAAAGATTCATTAGAAGTTAGTTGCACTAACTTCTTTTAGAAAGAGGGGAAGGATGTTGTGAGATAGAATCAAGCTGCCTGCGCGTAGTGTCTCAAATCATCGACTCCTAACAGATGCCACACATTCTGTGTGATTAGCATGTGTTAAAGTTACTTAAGAAAGCACATATTTTTAGGGTGCGAGTATTTAGAATTAATATTACCTATGTAATATTTATTATGTAAACTTTTAGGGTGCTACAGTTTTGCAGTCGAGCCCCTGAAGGGCATTGAAAGTTAGAATGCACCATCAACATTTCAGAATGGCGTAGGTCAGTTGGCTTGACCAACTGACACCAATTAACAGGTGCGAAACTGGAACACCAGAAAGGTCAGTTTTTGTATTGTGATTGTGAATTGTAAATAGTATATAAGAGTTAGTATTCTAAGAAATAAAGGCTTGTGATTTAAAAACTAAAAGTGTAATGAAGTGATTTTTCCAAAGAGTGATTTAGGGTTTTCAGCCACACGCGCACAGCAGAAGGACGTCCCCAACATACCGCGAGCTATAGTAAACAACATAGTTCTAAGGAATTGAATTTTCAAAACTCTCAAGACAGACAGAGGATCCGAATACAATAACGAACTGATGTCAAATATTTGTAAAATCCTACAAATTAACCACGCGCTATCAACACTTTACCACCATGAGACACTAGGAGCAATAGAACGAAACCACAGGGTACTAAATGAGTACATGTTATCCTTTTCAACCAACAACGATTGGGACACATGGTTACCATACTACGCATTTACGTATAACAATACACCACACACAGATACTGGTTACACACCAGCTGAGCTGATATACGGCAAACTCTCATCTAAGAAATTTTATGATTTGGATAGCTACCTGACAGAGCTCAGGACTAAATTGCAACATGCACATGAAACAGCTAGACAACTATTAATAAATGCTAAAATAATAAGAAAATAATTATATGACAAAAATACAAATAAGATAGAATATAAAATAGGTTATACAGTATTCTTAAGAAATAATTGTTGACATAAAGGAGACAGTCCTTATGATGGTCCATATAGAATTGTAAATCGCAATGGAGTAAACTTCACAATTATTATTAAGAACAAAGAAAAAATTGTACACAATAATAACTTTAAAAAATACTTATCATAAGTAAAACCGTAAACTTGTAAAATAAATTTAAAAAAAAAAATTGTTTTTCTAAGAACGGTAGAGGTGTAGTGTACCCAAAATACTACAATGCATTTCAACCTACACTGCCTAACGTCCAAGCGTACCGCACATGCAAACGCATGATAACAATGCAAACATGGCACAAGCCAAAGCGGCGGATCAAATGACGCTATGTATAGCGGGCATTTGGTGTGAAGGCCAGAAATGCATTGAACCCAAAAATATGCTGACCACACGCAATTGCAGACCAATGATTGTGTGCAGCATATGGGTTAATATTTAAAATATGTATTAGGATAAGTATTGAACAATAAGAATTATGTTTAGATGTACAAAATTAGATGTAATATTTTGCTATATAAGGAGCGCTGATTTCTTAAATAAAACAGTTCCGTTTTGAACAGAGACCTCAGTAAATCACATTGCTTTTTATTTGCTCGGCGTTCACGCCTCCAAAATATCAGGGATTCATTTCGGCAAACGAAAGTTTGCCACAACAATTGGCTGGGCTACCATACAGCCTTAATAATTAAATATGGTAAATGTCTGTTGACACAACAAATTGGGTCGTTAGGATTTTTCTATTAATATTTCATATATATAGATATCAACAAAGGACAGAGCCAAAAATGATAAGCGATCTGACTGGCGAAACGTCAATCTTACGACGACCACCACACCATAATTTGCTAATCAGAGCTTGTATATAGTAAGTTGGATTCAAACTCCCTACATAAAATACAAGTTGTGTTTAACTATGCCACACTATATGTGTTTGGATTACGTAGGTTTGACCATATAACTTCCTGGAAGACAAGTGTTCTTGGGTGCAGTATTAAGAACTACTTACGGATCAGAAATTGAATTTTTCTGCAATAGCTGATTATCATGAGAACTCCTAATTATCTCTTTGAGAAACTTCAGCAAAGCCAATCAAAAAGAAGTCAGTGCATGATAATACCAAAATTTGCCTATTCTAATTCTACTTGATACTTTTTCATTAATGCCATCAGGATCTAGATTTCGCTGCCTTCTGCTGTGAGAGGCGTGGCAGGGATTAGTGCGTTTAAGTATTTAGTGTTCCAGTACTTTTGTTGAGAAATTTTACCCTTGAAAATAACCAAATATCTCTTTTATTATTCTTTTCTGTCAGTATTCTTTTATTTTCTTATTGTATTAATTTATTAATTATTTATTATTTATTTACTTATTCATTTTTTTATTCATCTATTTAATTAGTTGCTAATTTAATTTAATATATATATTTTTATAACTGATATATAGTTATATATTAAAAGACTTTGTTTTATTGTATAACTTTAAACAATAAATTGAAATTGAAATTAATATGATTGCTGTTCAATATATGGATAATGTAACGTACAATAAACCTGCGTACTTATGTTTCACAGTTCTTGAAGTCGAGGATGTGTGACCTTCATTATCAATATATGAAGAGAAAGTTTAATGAAACATTGGTGGTACATGGATACTGATTCTTTCATATCTTATATATAAAACAAAGTGGTAAAAGATGTCTGTTTCCCTCTGCTGTCCGTAATTTTCAACCAATTTGCTTGGTCTTCTTTTTTCAATGTAGATAATTACGGTTCGAAAGTAATAGGTACGTTGAAAAACAATTTAAAAAAAGGGAAAGAGAAATTTAATAAAATTACGCTCACGTTTATGTATGAGCAAGAGAGTATGTACGGAGAACACAGAGAAGCGACACTTAAACGCCAAATTTTCAAACGCTTAAAAAATGTTTTGTTTATTATTAGTTGGCAATCTGTATAGCTTTGTTTGTCATTTGCTATGAAGAAAATCTCTCAGAAACTGCAAGCTCGCGAGCAAAAGCTATAGAGCAAAAAAGAATTCATACACAAATTCGTATAAATGTGTTGCAAGTTATTGGAAAAATATTAATGTATGTACGAGTATGATTTTTTTTTTGTCATTTTGTGTTTTTCAATACTTTGAACAAATCGTTTGGCTACATTTGAAATTCTTTAAAGTTAATTCGAAGTAGGTGCATTTTTTGTGGTGTTGTATGAGGATAATGAAAATATAATTATTTATTTTACCAGTATTTTTGAGATTCATGTCAAGAGCATTTAGTCTTAGTAGACAATCTACCAATGCCAGGAGGCAAGCTGCTGCCAGAGTAGAAGAAAGTGAAGTACAGCGCACACAGCGAACACAAGATGATCGAGAACGCCGTGCGCGGTCACGTTCTCGGTTGCCAGAAGCAAGGAACACTGATTATCGAGCACGTATAAATTTCAATCGTTCTGCATTCAACTATAATAGTCATGTGGATTATAGTTCACACAAATCAGCGACCATTGGTTCAATGAACAAACTTTGTGAGCATTGCAACGCACTCAAATTCAGCACTGAAACACCAGGATTGTGCTGTGCAATTAGGAGTGCCAAATTGCCGGCATTGAAGGAATGCATTCTGTGGTTTCTGGAATGTCACCAGAATCAAAGCATTTCCTGAAGAGTATTCAGGCTTACAATGCATGTTTTCAAATGACTTCGTTTGGTGCAACAGATATTATCAGAGTTAATTTCATGACAACATTTAAGGTGATCGAAGAAATAAACGACAATTGCAATGTTTACAAAAATTTTAACTTGACATCTTTTGATATTTCGATTCAAGGTCAGGTGTACTACAGAGTCGGATCGTTATATCCATTTGCAGATAATTCTCATCAGTTTTTGCAAATTTATTTTCTTGGAAATTTCAATGAAGAAATTCTATTTCTCCGAACGTACGCAGAGAAATAATTGCTATCTTTCAAGATTATTTTCATCAGCAGAACTAATTGGGGACTTTGTTTAAAACGGCATTGGACAGAATGCCGTCGGATAATCATAGAATTGTCATAAGAGCTGACAAAACGTCCAACTGGACAGCACGCCAGAAGATACAATATACCAACAATAGATGATCTATCAGTGGTAATCGTTGGAGAAGAATTTAATGCACGCGATATCGTCCTTAATCGTAGAAATGACCAACTTCAACGTGTCTCTGAACTTCATCGCTCTTATGATGCTTCGCAATATCCGATATTGTTTTCGCAAGGGGAAGACGGTAAGTTGGTAACTGGTTAGTGAAATTTATTTTATTAGTTTTTACAAAAGTTTAAAATTCAGTTACAGGTTGTGGAAATTCGAAATAAAACGGTCAGCGCAATTGATTATTCTGGGTACAAATTGATGATTCGTCAAAATCAAGACAATCATATTCTGAGATGTCAAAGACTTTTTCATCAGTATGTTGTCGACATGTATGAGAAAATCGAGACTGAACGTCTGAATTTCATTAGGTTCCATCAGAAAAGGCTACGCGCTGAAATGTACAAACATCTACGTGATGCCATTAAAAATGATGACAACCAGCGTGTAAACCCAAATAACATTGGCCAATTGACAATATTGCCATTGTTAAACTAAATTTAACAGCTGAATTTCAACAACGGTTCTTGTACCGAGTTGATTATAAAGTTGATACCAGGCACGTAAACCTTGGTATCGTTGAAAAAGGACCTAATGTCAACAGCGGAGCTTGTACCGAGTTGATGGTGGGTTTGACAACAGGCACATAAACCTTGGTGTCGGAGAAGGAGAATCAATCAATGTTAAGTTAAAATGAAAAGACTCACAGTTAACTATTACTGATTGACTGACTTTTGGATGTGCCAATCGTGGGTATTTATTCATTTTCTATATACATATATTACATATAATTTGGCTATACATATTAGGTATTATTGAATTGACAGCATAACCATGAAATGTGCATTATTGACAAATTTGCAAGCTGGCCTTGAATTGAGTTTCTCAGCGTATTGCACTTGATATCATGTTTCATCCAGTGCAATGCCTTCGCTGATGTAGTATATATTGGAGTTTTTGTCAACAATGCAAATTCCATCGTTAAGCTGGCAAGGTTTGCTTAACACAAGCCTAATTGTATGCAAAAGAAGATGTTATGCATTAAAAGTGTGAATGTTACATACCTCCCAATGAGGTTTGCACATCAACTGTTAATGCAATTAACATTTCTCCCGCGCGTTGAGCACAGCTCAACCTATATAAGATTCTCTATTGGTTGGTGGCGAGGGCGAGGCTGAGGCACCGTATCTGTTGACGTGATGATTTCTGGTACATTGACGCCACGTTGACTTCGTATTTTCCATATGAGCCCAGTAATTAAAAGTATCACGGACAGGAACAGTGCGGTATAACTGACCGCATGGTGGTAATAGTCTGGTGGTTGAATTTTGTGCAGTGTCATCAGTTTTTCCTTGGCCAGAGCATTGTGTAATTCTGTGAGATTCTTCAGTTGTGTTGTGTAAGTGATCGCGTTGATTTTTTGCAATAGTGGGGTTATTTGTTCACTATTAGATAATTCTGTAATTTTTCCTAGGCTTGTGCGTGATGCTGTTAACGCACTGGACACGGATTCTTGCCCTTGTATTGAGATTGCATTGTGTTTCAGCACACATTCTGGCTGAAGTGTCAGTAGTCCTGAACCTTTCAGTGTCAACGGGATGATTTCCTTGCCGCAGACTGCAGTGGCTCGTGAAGTTGACGGAATTGCATAAATCCATTGATTTTTTTTCTTCAATGGTAGCCACGTAATGTTATTGGCCACAGGTTTTAGTTTACAATTTGGTTGAGTGTTGTTGTTAAACAAATTGATTTCGCAGGAACACATCTCAGCCTCATAGCTGTACCGGATTGGAACATTTGAACATACGTATTCAATTTGATTGATTCGCTCACATGATGCAAAGTCGTCGGAGCTAATTCGGAGGTATTGATTGCGAGCAGCATTTGTGGCTAGAAAGGTGGTGCATGTATCAATTGCCACCATAGTGTTGTTGATCCAATTTGGTACCGAAATGAGCAGAAAGAGTTCAAATCGGTCATGTTCCACCAACGGTAATGTAATCTTAAACACAACATGGTCCTGAGTGAGTCCTCCCTTGACCTTCATTATCCTATATAGTTGTATTAAGTCCTCTTGATTTGCAGGTAGTTCTAATGATGATGGCAGGTGGAGTTTAATTTTGTCAACTTCGGTGTGCAACTGCTCGGGAGTTAAAAGTAGCGGATTGAATTTACCATGGTGAGTGTCTGTGAGAACATCCAGTATAGCTGACTGTGTACGTTGTAAATCGGTTGCGATTAGAGTTAGTTGAATTGCCAGAGCGTTGAATAGTTCCAACAATTTCGATTGTTGTAGTTCTTCGTCTTCTTTCTGCAATTGATTCCACATTTGATTCACTTGTTGGTCAAAGTCATTAAATTTTGTCTTAACCGCTATCTGATCCTGCTTTATGATGTTGACGGTGGAATCAATGATGGATGTTTGATTCTTCAGCAGATGTAGCAGATTGGACTCGTTTTCTTTGACGTTTAATATTGTCCTTGACATCTTTTTGGAATACTCTGAATCTAACACGCCAAATAGTGTATGTGCAAGGTTTCCAACGAGATTTACTGCCCCTCTCCTGTTGCGACTGCTTCTTATCAGATTATTATCTACGCGCAATTCTCCTTCAAGTCGATCGAAGCTGTCAGTTAGATGACTACAAGTGTAGTTTTGTTTAATCTTTCGGCAAAGTTGACGTAAGGTGCTGGTACCGTTGAACAGCGTTGATGCTTCTGTCCAATATGGTTTCAGATCGTAGTATACGAGCAAGTTCCATTCGGTAGATGAAATAGCAACTGATCCTATATTTTCGAAGTGGATGCCAAGTTTTGAACCAAAACGATTAACTTGCACTGGAGATCCCAATATTTTTGGTAACATCATTATTGTGACTAGCAATGCCAAACCATTAGTGATTGTTGGTATTATTCTTCTCCTTTTTGGCACTGGTTGCTCTTCTGGATCTATTTCGATGTCGTCATGATCTGCCGAGAATAATGGTGCCAGTCTTTGAATTGCTCTTTTAAATATGCCCCTTTGTGTTTTTACGTCGCACACTCTTACTAAGCCATCGTCACCCTTGTACACCTTAACAATTCGCCCTAGAGGCCATTGGAGCACTGGTAAGTTATCTTCTTTGACGATTACCATAGTATTTGGCTCTATGGTGCTAGTTGGACCCTTCCATTTGTGTCGTTGCTGAAGTTGGTGAAGGTACTCGTGTGACCAACGTTTCCAGAACTCGTATTTAAGGTGTGTCACCAATTTCCATCTAGTTTGTAGGGATACCTTGGATTCTGACATGTTCCTATCTATCTGTGAAGTTAACGGTTCGCCTATCAAGAAGTGTCCCGGAGTTAGCGCTGTTAGGTCATCTGGATCAGTAGGTCAGTGATGCCGTCGATACACTTCGTAGTAGCAAATGCTTGGCGGATTTAACAGCTGCTTCCCATAAGCCTCCAAAATGTGGAGCTCTAGGAGGAATAAATTTGAAGTTTATTCCACGGTCGCTGCATGATCTCGTGATATTTTCTCGTGAGGTGTTTGAGAAGATGACATCATTTAGCTCCTTCAGATTGTTACTTGCGCCGACGAAATTGGTTGCGTTGTCACAATAGATAGTGTCACACCGTCCGCGGCGAGACGTGAAGCGTTTCAGCGCTCCGATAAATGCTTCGGTCGTCAATTCGGTTACAACCTCTAGGTGAACTGCCTTTGTTGCGAAACAGGAAAATACTGCGATGTAAGCCTTGTGTGGCTTCTTTCCACGAATTTTATAGTGCACCCAAAATGGTCCGCAATAATCCACTCCACTATGGACAAACGAGCGAGCTGGAGTGACTCTGGTTGCTGGCAAATTTCCCATCACTTGAGTGAATAACTTAGGCTTGGATCTGGTGCAGCGCACGCAATTTTGCACAACGTTTCGGGCCATTATTTTTCCTTTTATTATCCAAAATCGTTGCCTTGACGCTGATAGCAAACCTTGTGCACCACAATGCAAATTATTCTCATGCATCATGACGAGAATCATTCTGGAGATATGGTCATTGTATGGCAGCAACATGGGATGTTTTGCGTCATAGCTCAAGTTAGATGCTTCTAGCCGTCCTCCAACTCGTAGGATACCTTGGTCATCAATAAAGGGTGACAAATTACTGATATCGCTAGTGTTATTGACAGTTGAGTGACGCTCTAAGTTTTTAATGTCATCGTAAAAGGCTCTTCCTTGGGTACCCTTGACAATCAATGTCAATGATGCCTCCATTTCTTCAGCTGTTGGTGCTATTGTAGGGTGGGACACCTTGTTTCTTAATGCTTTCACATACCGAATGACATATGCTACAATTCTTTGCAGGCGTCGAAATGAGTTCCTGTGATTGATTTCTTCCCAGAAAGTTGTTGTCTCTTTCGAATTGAGTGTTAGAGCTGCACTCGTCTGCCGCCTGAGTTCCAAGGCACATTGTTCTCGTGGAGGTTGAAGTGGCCAAATTGTCATAGATCCGTGCAGGAACTTAGGTCCATATAGCCAAAACAGGTTGTCTACCAATTTGCTGTCACGCCTCTTGATACCAGATCTACGGGCTTGTCTTGGGACGGCACGTGACGCCATTGTTGTGGATTAGTTGCTTGCTGAATAGCCTAAATTCGGCTTGCCACGAATGTGTGGTAGTGTGCTGATTCTGCATTTATCCATCCCAGCACCGCTGTGGAATCAGACCAAAAATGCGTTGTAACGCTTTTGAAGAATGGGCTTTCATGGAGCTTCTGCATCAATTCCACGGCGACCTTAGCAGCGCACAATTCCAGTCTTGGTAATGTTACTTGCTTTGTTGGAGCTACTCGTGATTTCGCGCATAGGAAGCGAACGATTATCTGGTTTTGGGAATCTTGTGTTCGCATGTATGCTACCGCTCCATAGGCACGTTCTGATGCGTCAGCGAAAATGTGTACTTGGGGTTCCTTGCGTACTGTGCGACCGAAGACGTGGCGTGGCACGCTGATGGTTTCTAACTTCTGCAAGTCCTTTTTGAAGGTTAGCCATGTTTTGTGAAGTGGTGCTGGAAGTTCTGTGTCCCAGTCTATTTTAAGTTTCCATAGTTGTTGAAGGAATACTTTTGCTGTGGTCGTAACTGGCGCGACGAAGCCAAGGGGATCGAAAATACGTGAAATATCTGCTAAGGCTGAACGCTTTGTTATCCTACCGGATTCTACTACACCAACCTTGACCTTAAAGTCATCATTAGAAGGGCTCCAAATCAATCCCATTGTTTTGATGTTGTCGTCCAGTGTGTCACCGAATTCCATATTTACTTCACGGTCCGTGACTGGAATTTCTTCTAGTAACCTTGGATGATTCGCGCACCATTTCCGTAAATTGAAACCCGCGGAACTAAGCATGAGTCGAAGTTGCCGCTGTATTTCACATGCAGTGGAGAGATGATCAGATCCACTCAACACGTCATCGACATAAAAATTGGATTTTACGACTTCTGCTCCTAGTTGATATTTGTTGGCTTGATCGTCAGCCAGAGCCTGAAGTGTGCGGATAGCCAAATACGGTGCAGATGTTGTACCGTAGGTGACTGTCGTGAGCTGATAACACTTCATGGGATGTGAGGGATCCTCTCTCCACCAGATAAGTTGGAACTTTTGATCGTCTTTATCTACTCGCACTTGTCGATACATCTTTTCAATGTCGGCTGTAAAGACAAATCGAGGGAGCCGGAAACGCAAAAGAATAGTGAACACATCTTCCTGGATAGTTGGTCCTGTTGCCAGAAGATTGTTTAAAGAGACATTTGTTGATGTTTTGGCTGAAGCATCGAATACGACTCTTAGCTTTGTCGTTGAGCTGTCTGGCTTCAAAACGGCATGATGTGGAAGAAAGTAGTGGGAACTCTTGATGCTAGTTATATCAATCTCTTCCATATGACCAAGCTTCTCGTATTCTCGCATGAAGGCTACATATTGGGCCTTGAATTCAGGAATCTTTATCATTTTTCGTTCAATTGTCATGAACCGTTGCAGAGCTAACTTCTGCGATTCTCCCAGTTGGTTTGGAGTGGTTTGGAACGGCAATTTCACTATGAAGCGCCCATTGATATCACGTTGATAATTTTGCAGAAAATGTTCTTCACAACGACGCTCGGCGGTTGTAAACTTACAGCTCGGTGAATCACATCCTTCAAGTTGCCAGAATTTTTCAAGAGTGTCGTTGAGGGAACCATTCTCCTGACCAGTGTAGACTGCACATGTTGCTGTTTTTGTTGAGCTTTGGCCAATTTTTCCACTTATCACCCAACCAAGCGTTGTGTTTTGCATGACTGGGAGCTCAGAGGAAAGTTTGATTTGGCCCATTTCTATGAGGTCGTAATACAGCTCTGCGCCCAAGAGAACATCAATTTTTCCTGGTTGATGAAAGTCCGGATCAGCCAGTTGGAGACCCTTAGGAATCGGCCATTTTGTAACGTTTAGCTGCTGAGCTGGTTGAGTTGGAACAATGCTTGGCAGCACAAATGCCTCGAAGTCGGCTGCAAAGTTGCTTGTTCGAGATTCCAGTTTCATGTTAGCGCGGTGCGTAGCTCTTCTTTGGGCATTCCCAATACCTTCAATGCACAACGAAGCCTCGATTGGATATATGCCTAGTCTTTTAATGACACGCTCGGAGACGATGTTGATTTGTGATCCTGAGTCGAGAATGGCTCTGAATTCACCCGATCGTCCATTCGCAGCTGTTATTCTGATTTTAGCTGTTCCCAACAAGACATAACAGCTTCGATGTGTAGGCATGATGTCGGTGGCTGCTGATGCCACTGCGGTATTAGACAGAGTTGTAGTTGATTTTAAATTGATTGCTGTTGATCGGCTTCCTCTTGTGGTCTGCTCCCGTGCTTCTAGATGCAACAACGTGTTGTGTTTTCTATTGCATTTGGTGCAGTTGCCTGACAAGCAAGATTTGGCATTGTGCCCACCTTTCAGACAGTTTACACAGTAGTTTGCTTTTTGGACTGTGTTTAACCGCTGACTTGGTGTCATTTTGAGAAAATCTTGACATTGAAATAGCGCATGATGTTGGTTGCATGTGATGCATGCTGGACCTGTTGGCACTGAAACACTTAACGCCTGGTAGGCCCTTGGTCGCCCTTGTTCTGCCGCATCCTTGTTGAGTCTTCCTCCTAAAGCTTCCAATGACTGGAATCTAAGTTCAAGGAATTTCAGGAATTCGTTTACAGATGGTATCTCCTTCGGCTGTTTTAAGGATTGCTCCCATAATGCGTGAGTGGTTTTGTGCAGGTTTTGGGTTATTATGTACAGCAGAATTGAGTCCCAGCTGTCGGTGCTCACTCCTAGACCTTGTAGAGTCATGATGCACTCCTTGGTAGTGTCGTGGAGGAACTTAATCGCTGATGCCTGATCGTTGTTGATTGTCGGTTGGGAGAGCAGTCTGCTTAACGTTGCGTTTATCAGCAGCCGAGGGTTTTCATATCGATCCTTCACCACCGCCCATGCAGCCTCGTAATCATTTGCCGATGCTGTGAAGTGCCGAATTAGTCCTTCCGCCTGACCGGATAAGCTGGACTTCAAGAACCACATCTTTTGGCAAGCTGGAATTGGTTGTTTGTCGACCAACTCCATAAATAGATCGTGGAACTGCCTCCACTTGTGGTAGCTGCCATCGAATTTTGGTAGTTCAACCTTGGGAAGTTTTAGACCTGATGTCGTCATATTGGCTGTTTGCCTGTTGACTGCTGTTGGAGAGGCTTGCATAATTGATGCCGCTGATTCTCGAGCCATATTTTGAAGCTGCACAATCTGTGCAGTGATTGCTTGCTCAATCTGGGCAAAACCCTCGTAGTCGCATAAGCTGGGCTCATCAGATAACCAGATCCTTTGGTGCAGGTCCTGGGCAGATTTCCAATGCGTTTCTACTGTCTTCGCCTGCATTGCATAATAGTGCGACGTTTGTTGTGTCACACTATTAAGCACTTGGCTAAGTAGTTTGCTAACTGTGTCTATTGACTTCTTTTGTTTGTCAATTAGTGAGCATAGCTGACTTGACGGACTTCTGGGGGCAGCTATCATGGTGCTTGATTCGCTTTGTCTGGTGGCTGGCTGCGGCGACCGTACTGTTTTGAGTACCTCCGGTGCAGCCTTTGAGGTTGATGCTGCCTGGAGACGTTTGATGGCCTGTACTGCTCTGTCCATCTCATCGCGTGCTTCTCGGTATTTCGTGCGAATGGCAGTGTGTAAATCCTTCACGAAATATGGGTGGTCGACTTCCTTGCCATGTTGGTCGCGGATGGTATTGTCGAGTTTGTCAAACTGTACCCACAATTCATCCAGCTCCTTGGCTTTTGTTGTTATGATATCTATTGTTCTGCGCTCTTGTGGCGCCTTCTTATAATTGGCTATAGCTTTTTGTAGAGCCAGTGCAAGTTCATCTTGCCTCAATGATAGTTCATCCATTCCCATGATGCTGACGTATCGTGTTTTTGAATGCTATGTGCAGGATTCGTTGTTGTCGTCTGCTGGTTACCGGCTAATGCTGACTTGATTGTTGTCGTCTGCTGGTTACAGGACACTTGATAGTTTGATGATGTATATGATGTCTGAAGTCTTCTGCAGGTTACTAGCTTAGGACTTGATTGATGAATGTGGATACTACCTGGTAGCTGTTTGCTGCCTACTGAAGGATGTTTCAATGATCAGTGGATCGATGGATACTTGGCACTTGAACCAGTTATCCTTTCCGTCTGATACTCAGAAGGTTGCAAACGTCGGGGTCACCAAAATGTTAAACTAAAATTAACAGCTGAATTTCAACAACGGTTCTTGTACCGAGTTGATTATAAAGTTGATACCAGGCACGTAAACCTTGGTATCGTTGAAAAAGGACCTAATGTCAACAGCGGTGCTTGTACCGAGTTGATGGTGGGTTTGACAACAGGCACATAAACCTTGGTGTCGGAGAAGGAGAATCAATCAATTTTAAGTTAAAATGAAAAGACTCACAGTTAACTCTTACTGATTGACTGACTTTTGGATGTGCCAATCGTGGGTATTTATTCATTTTCTATATACATATATTACATATAATTTGGCTATACATATTAGGTACTATTGAATTGACAGCATAACCATGAAATGTGCATTATTGACAAATTTGCAAGCTGGCCTTGAATTGAGTTTCTCAGCGTATTGCACTTGATATCATGTTTCATCCAGTGCAATGCCTTCGCTGATGTAGTATATATTGGAGTTTTTGTCAACAATGCAAATTCCATCGTTAAGCTGGCAAGGTTTGCTTAACACAAGCCTAATTGTATGCAAAAGAAGATGTTATGCATTAAAAGTGTGAATGTTACATACCTCCCAATGAGGTTTGCACATCAACTGTTAATGCAATTAACATTTCTCCCGCGCGTTGAGCACAGCTCAACCTATATAAGATTCTCTATTGGTTGGTGGCGAGGGCGAGGCTGAGGCACCGTATCTGTTGACGTGATGATTTCTGGTACATTGACGCCACGTTGACTTCGTATTTTCCATATGAGCCCAGTAATTAAAAGTATCACGGACAGGAACAGTGCGGTATAACTGACCGCATGGTGGTAATAGTCTGGTGGTTGAATTTTGTGCAGTGTCATCAGTTTTTCCTTGGCCAGAGCATTGTGTAATTCTGTGAGATTCTTCAGTTGTGTTGTGTAAGTGATCGCGTTGATTTTTTGCAATAGTGGGGTTATTTGTTCACTATTAGATAATTCTGTAATTTTTCCTAGGCTTGTGCGTGATGCTGTTAACGCACTGGACACGGATTCTTGCCCTTGTATTGAGATTGCATTGTGTTTCAGCACACATTCTGGCTGAAGTGTCAGTAGTCCTGAACCTTTCAGTGTCAACGGGATGATTTCCTTGCCGCAGACTGCAGTGGCTCGTGAAGTTGACGGAATTGCATAAATCCATTGATTTTTTTTCTTCAATGGTAGCCACGTAATGTTATTGGCCACAGGTTTTAGTTTACAATTTGGTTGAGTGTTGTTGTTAAACAAATTGATTTCGCAGGAACACATCTCAGCCTCATAGCTGTACCGGATTGGAACATTTGAACATACGTATTCAATTTGATTGATTCGCTCACATGATGCAAAGTCGTCGGAGCTAATTCGGAGGTATTGATTGCGAGCAGCATTTGTGGCTAGAAAGGTGGTGCATGTATCAATTGCCACCATAGTGTTGTTGATCCAATTTGGTACCGAAATGAGCAGAAAGAGTTCAAATCGGTCATGTTCCACCAACGGTAATGTAATCTTAAACACAACATGGTCCTGAGTGAGTCCTCCCTTGACCTTCATTATCCTATATAGTTGTATTAAGTCCTCTTGATTTGCAGGTAGTTCTAATGATGATGGCAGGTGGAGTTTAATTTTGTCAACTTCGGTGTGCAACTGCTCGGGAGTTAAAAGTAGCGGATTGAATTTACCATGGTGAGTGTCTGTGAGAACATCCAGTATAGCTGACTGTGTACGTTGTAAATCGGTTGCGATTAGAGTTAGTTGAATTGCCAGAGCGTTGAATAGTTCCAACAATTTCGATTGTTGTAGTTCTTCGTCTTCTTTCTGCAATTGATTCCACATTTGATTCACTTGTTGGTCAAAGTCATTAAATTTTGTCTTAACCGCTATCTGATCCTGCTTTATGATGTTGACGGTGGAATCAATGATGGATGTTTGATTCTTCAGCAGATGTAGCAGATTGGACTCGTTTTCTTTGACGTTTAATATTGTCCTTGACATCTTTTTGGAATACTCTGAATCTAACACGCCAAATAGTGTATGTGCAAGGTTTCCAACGAGATTTACTGCCCCTCTCCTGTTGCGACTGCTTCTTATCAGATTATTATCTACGCGCAATTCTCCTTCAAGTCGATCGAAGCTGTCAGTTAGATGACTACAAGTGTAGTTTTGTTTAATCTTTCGGCAAAGTTGACGTAAGGTGCTGGTACCGTTGAACAGCGTTGATGCTTCTGTCCAATATGGTTTCAGATCGTAGTATACGAGCAAGTTCCATTCGGTAGATGAAATAGCAACTGATCCTATATTTTCGAAGTGGATGCCAAGTTTTGAACCAAAACGATTAACTTGCACTGGAGATCCCAATATTATTGGTAACATCATTATTGTGACTAGCAATGCCAAACCATTAGTGATTGTTGGTATTATTCTTCTCCTTTTTGGCACTGGTTGCTCTTCTGGATCTATTTCGATGTCGTCATGATCTGCCGAGAATAATGGTGCCAGTCTTTGAATTGCTCTTTTAAATATGCCCCTTTGTGTTTTTACGTCGCACACTCTTACTAAGCCATCGTCACCCTTGTACACCTTAACAATTCGCCCTAGAGGCCATTGGAGCACTGGTAAGTTATCTTCTTTGACGATTACCATAGTATTTGGCTCTATGGTGCTAGTTGGACCCTTCCATTTGTGTCGTTGCTGAAATTGGTGAAGGTACTCGTGTGACCAACGTTTCCAGAACTCGTATTTAAGGTGTGTCACCAATTTCCATCTAGTTTGTAGGGATACCTTGGATTCTGACATGTTCCTATCTATCTGTGAAGTTAACGGTTCGCCTATCAAGAAGTGTCCCGGAGTTAGCGCTGTTAGGTCATCTGGATCTGTTGACATTGGGGTAAGCGGTCGAGAATTCAAAATTCCCTCGATCTCCACGACGATGGTTTCGAGTTCTTCGTAGGTCAGTGATGCCGTCGATACACTTCGTAGTAGCAAATGCTTGGCGGATTTAACAGCTGCTTCCCATAAGCCTCCAAAATGTGGAGCTCTAGGAGGAATAAATTTGAAGTTTATTCCACGGTCGCTGCATGATCTCGTGATATTTTCTCGTGAGGTGTTTGAGAAGATGACATCATTTAGCTCCTTCAGATTGTTACTTGCGCCGACGAAATTGGTTGCGTTGTCACAATAGATAGTGTCACACCGTCCGCGGCGAGACGTGAAGCGTTTCAGCGCTCCGATAAATGCTTCGGTCGTCAATTCGGTTACAACCTCTAGGTGAACTGCCTTTGTTGCGAAACAGGAAAATACTGCGATGTAAGCCTTGTGTGGCTTCTTTCCACGAATTTTATAGTGCACCCAAAATGGTCCGCAATAATCCACTCCACTATGGACAAACGAGCGAGCTGGAGTGACTCTGGTTGCTGGCAAATTTCCCATCACTTGAGTGAATAACTTAGGCTTGGATCTGGTGCAGCGCACGCAATTTTGCACAACGTTTCGGGCCATTATTTTTCCTTTTATTATCCAAAATCGTTGCCTTGACGCTGATAGCAAACCTTGTGCACCACAATGCAAATTATTCTCATGCATCATGACGAGAATCATTCTGGAGATATGGTCATTGTATGGCAGCAACATGGGATGTTTTGCGTCATAGCTCAAGTTAGATGCTTCTAGCCGTCCTCCAACTCGTAGGATACCTTGGTCATCAATAAAGGGTGACAAATTACTGATATCGCTAGTGTTATTGACAGTTGAGTGACGCTCTAAGTTTTTAATGTCATCGTAAAAGGCTCTTCCTTGGGTACCCTTGACAATCAATGTCAATGATGCCTCCATTTCTTCAGCTGTTGGTGCTATTGTAGGGTGGGACACCTTGTTTCTTAATGCTTTCACATACCGAATGACATATGCTACAATTCTTTGCAGGCGTCGAAATGAGTTCCTGTGATTGATTTCTTCCCAGAAAGTTGTTGTCTCTTTCGAATTGAGTGTTAGAGCTGCACTCGTCTGCCGCCTGAGTTCCAAGGCACATTGTTCTCGTGGAGGTTGAAGTGGCCAAATTGTCATAGATCCGTGCAGGAACTTAGGTCCATATAGCCAAAACAGGTTGTCTACCAATTTGCTGTCACGCCTCTTGATACCAGATCTACGGGCTTGTCTTGGGACGGCACGTGACGCCATTGTTGTGGATTAGTTGCTTGCTGAATAGCCGAAATTCGGCTTGCCACGAATGTGTGGTAGTGTGCTGATTCTGCATTTATCCATCCCAGCACCGCTGTGGAATCAGACCAAAAATGCGTTGTAACGCTTTTGAAGAATGGGCTTTCATGGAGCTTCTGCATCAATTCCACGGCGACCTTAGCAGCGCACAATTCCAGTCTTGGTAATGTTACTTGCTTTGTTGGAGCTACTCGTGATTTCGCGCATAGGAAGCGAACGATTATCTGGTTTTGGGAATCTTGTGTTCGCATGTATGCTACCGCTCCATAGGCACGTTCTGATGCGTCAGCGAAAATGTGTACTTGGGGTTCCTTGCGTACTGTGCGACCGAAGACGTGGCGTGGCACGCTGATGGTTTCTAACTTCTGCAAGTCCTTTTTGAAGGTTAGCCATGTTTTGTGAAGTGGTGCTGGAAGTTCTGTGTCCCAGTCTATTTTAAGTTTCCATAGTTGTTGAAGGAATACTTTTGCTGTGGTCGTAACTGGCGCGACGAAGCCAAGGGGATCGAAAATACGTGAAATATCTGCTAAGGCTGAACGCTTTGTTATCCTACCGGATTCTACTACACCAACCTTGACCTTAAAGTCATCATTAGAAGGGCTCCAAATCAATCCCATTGTTTTGATGTTGTCGTCCAGTGTGTCACCGAATTCCATATTTACTTCACGGTCCGTGACTGGAATTTCTTCTAGTAACCTTGGATGATTCGCGCACCATTTCCGTAAATTGAAACCCGCGGAACTAAGCATGAGTCGAAGTTGCCGCTGTATTTCACATGCAGTGGAGAGATGATCAGATCCACTCAACACGTCATCGACATAAAAATTGGATTTTACGACTTCTGCTCCTAGTTGATATTTGTTGGCTTGATCGTCAGCCAGAGCCTGAAGTGTGCGGATAGCCAAATACGGTGCAGATGTTGTACCGTAGGTGACTGTCGTGAGCTGATAACACTTCATGGGATGTGAGGGATCCTCTCTCCACCAGATAAGTTGGAACTTTTGATCGTCTTTATCTACTCGCACTTGTCGATACATCTTTTCAATGTCGGCTGTAAAGACAAATCGAGGGAGCCGGAAACGCAAAAGAATAGTGAACACATCTTCCTGGATAGTTGGTCCTGTTGCCAGAAGATTGTTTAAAGAGACATTTGTTGATGTTTTGGCTGAAGCATCGAATACGACTCTTAGCTTTGTCGTTGAGCTGTAGTGGGAACTCTTGATGCTAGTTATATCAATCTCTTCCATATGACCAAGCTTCTCGTATTCTCGCATGAAGGCTACATATTGGGCCTTGAATTCAGGAATCTTTATCATTTTTCGTTCAATTGTCATGAACCGTTGCAGAGCTAACTTCTGCGATTCTCCCAGTTGGTTTGGAGTGGTTTGGAACGGCAATTTCACTATGAAGCGCCCATTGATATCACGTTGATAATTTTGCAGAAAATGTTCTTCACAACGACGCTCGGCGGTTGTAAACTTACAGCTCGGTGAATCACATCCTTCAAGTTGCCAGAATTTTTCAAGAGTGTCGTTGAGGGAACCATTCTCCTGACCAGTGTAGACTGCACATGTTGCTGTTTTTGTTGAGCTTTGGCCAATTTTTCCACTTATCACCCAACCAAGCGTTGTGTTTTGCATGACTGGGAGCTCAGAGGAAAGTTTGATTTGGCCCATTTCTATGAGGTCGTAATACAGCTCTGCGCCCAAGAGAACATCAATTTTTCCTGGTTGATGAAAGTCCGGATCAGCCAGTTGGAGACCCTTAGGAATCGGCCATTTTGTAACGTTTAGCTGCTGAGCTGGTTGAGTTGGAACAATGCTTGGCAGCACAAATGCCTCGAAGTCGGCTGCAAAGTTGCTTGTTCGAGATTCCAGTTTCATGTTAGCGCGGTGCGTAGCTCTTCTTTGGGCATTCCCAATACCTTCAATGCACAACGAAGCCTCGATTGGATATATGCCTAGTCTTTTAATGACACGCTCGGAGACGATGTTGATTTGTGATCCTGAGTCGAGAATGGCTCTGAATTCACCCGATCGTCCATTCGCAGCTGTTATTCTGATTTTAGCTGTTCCCAACAAGACATAACAGCTTCGATGTGTAGGCATGATGTCGGTGGCTGCTGATGCCACTGCGGTATTAGACAGAGTTGTACTTGATTTTAAATTGATTGCTGTTGATCGGCTTCCTCTTGTGGTCTGCTCCCGTGCTTCTAGATGCAACAACGTGTTGTGTTTTCTATTGCATTTGGTGCAGTTGCCTGACAAGCAAGATTTGGCATTGTGCCCACCTTTCAGACAGTTTACACAGTAGTTTGCTTTTTGGACTGTGTTTAACCGCTGACTTGGTGTCATTTTGAGAAAATCTTGACATTGAAATAGCGCATGATGTTGGTTGCATGTGATGCATGCTGGACCTGTTGGCACTGAAACACTTAACGCCTGGTAGGCCCTTGGTCGCCCTTGTTCTGCCGCATCCTTGTTGAGTCTTCCTCCTAAAGCTTCCAATGACTGGAATCTAAGTTCAAGGAATTTCAGGAATTCGTTTACAGATGGTATCTCCTTCGGCTGTTTTAAGGATTGCTCCCATAATGCGTGAGTGGTTTTGTGCAGGTTTTGGGTTATTATGTACAGCAGAATGGAGTCCCAGCTGTCGGTGCTCACTCCTAGACCTTGTAGAGTCATGATGCACTCCTTGGTAGTGTCGTGGAGGAACTTAATCGCTGATGCCTGATCGTTGTTGATTGTCGGTTGGGAGAGCAGTCTGCTTAACGTTGCGTTTATCAGCAGCCGAGGGTTTTCATATCGATCCTTCACCACCGCCCATGCAGCCTCGTAATCATTTGCCGATGCTGTGAAGTGCCGAATTAGTCCTTCCGCCTGACCGGATAAGCTGGACTTCAAGAACCACATCTTTTGGCAAGCTGGAATTGGTTGTTTGTCGACCAACTCCATAAATAGATCGTGGAACTGCCTCCACTTGTGGTAGCTGCCATCGAATTTTGGTAGTTCAACCTTGGGAAGTTTTAGACCTGATGTCGTCATATTGGCTGTTTGCCTGTTGACTGCTGTTGGAGAGGCTTGCATAATTGATGCCGCTGATTCTCGAGCCATATTTTGAAGCTGCACAATCTGTGCAGTGATTGCTTGCTCAATCTGGGCAAAACCCTCGTAGTCGCATAAGCTGGGCTCATCAGATAACCAGATCCTTTGGTGCAGGTCCTGGGCAGATTTCCAATGCGTTTCTACTGTCTTCGCCTGCATTGCATAATAGTGCGACGTTTGTTGTGTCACACTATTAAGCACTTGGCTAAGTAGTTTGCTAGCTGTGTCTATTGACTTCTTTTGTTTGTCAATTAGTGAGCATAGCTGACTTGACGGACTTCTGGGGGCAGCTATCATGGTGCTTGATTCGCTTTGTCTGGTGGCTGGCTGCGGCGACCGTACTGTTTTGAGTACCTCCGGTGCAGCCTTTGAGGTTGATGCTGCCTGGAGACGTTTGATGGCCTGTACTGCTCTGTCCATCTCATCGCGTGCTTCTCGGTATTTCGTGCGAATGGCAGTGTGTAAATCCTTCACGAAATATGGGTGGTCGACTTCCTTGCCATGTTGGTCGCGGATGGTATTGTCGAGTTTGTCAAACTGTACCCACAATTCATCCAGCTCCTTGGCTTTTGTTGTTATGATATCTATTGTTCTGCGCTCTTGTGGCGCCTTCTTGTAATTGGCTATAGCTTTTTGTAGAGCCAGTGCAAGTTCATCTTGCCTCAATGATAGTTCATCCATTCCCATGATGCTGACGTATCGTGTTTTTGAATGCTATGTGCAGGATTCATTGTTGTCGTCTGCTGGTTACCGGCTAATGCTGACTTGATTGTTGTCGTCTGCTGGTTACAGGACACTTGATAGTTTGATGATGTATATGATGTCTGAAGTCTTCTGCAGGTTACTAGCTTAGGACTTGATTGATGAATGTGGATACTACCTGGTAGCTGTTTGCTGCCTACTGAAGGATGTTTCAATGATCAGTGGATCGATGGATACTTGGCACTTGAACCAGTTATCCTTTCCGTCTGATACTCAGAAGGTTGCAAACGTCGGGGTCACCAAAATGTTAAACTAAAATTAACAGCTGAATTTCAACAACGGTTCTTGTACCGAGTTGATTATAAAGTTGATACCAGGCACGTAAACCTTGGTATCGTTGAAAAAGGACCTAATGTCAACAGCGGTGCTAGTACCGAGTTGATGGTGGGTTTGACAACAGGCACATAAACCTTGGTGTCGGAGAAGGAGAATCAATCAATTTTAAGTTAAAATGAAAAGACTCACAGTTAACTCTTACTGATTGACTGACTTTTGGATGTGCCAATCGTGGGTATTTATTCATTTTCTATTTACATATATTACATATAATTTGGCTATACATATTAGGTATTATTGAATTGACAGCATAACCATGAAATGTGCATTATTGACAAATTTGCAAGCTGGCCTTGAATTGAGTTTTTCAGCGTATTGCACTTGATATCATGTTTCATCCAGTGCAATGCCTTCGCTGATGTAGTATATATTGGAGTTTTTGTCAACAATGCAAATTCCATCGTTAAGCTGGCAAGGTTTGCTTAACACAAGCCTAATTGTATGCAAAAGAAGATGTTATGCATTAAAAGTGTGAATGTTACATACCTCCCAATGGGGTTTGCACATCAACTGTTAATGCAATTAACAGCCATCTTAATACACTGGGTAGCATGCATGAGTATGTAAAGGATGCGATGGGATATTTTCATTCTTATGGTCGACCAGACCTGTTTATCACTTCGATCTGTAATCCACAATGGAGTAAGCTCTGAGAATACTTATTGCCAGGACAATCGCCAACTGATCGTCAGGACATAATGGTACGTGTGTTTAAACAAAAGCTGAAATCATAGTCAAACACAAAGTATTTAGCGAAGCGCAATACTGGATGTATTCTGTCGAATCGCGAAAAGAGGACTCCCTGAAGCACACATATTGATATGGTTGGTTGATCATCATATCTGCAGAAATTCCAGATGATACGACCGATACCGAATTATTTAAAGTGATCAGAAAGAACATGATCCATGGTCCGTGAGCTCACCATGCATGATTGGTGGTAAATGTTCGAAACGTTATCCCAGAGCATTGATTTCAGACACAGTTACAGGCAATCACGGATACCCATCTCTCCCGTTCGCCAGTTGACAGAGGATAAAGGAAAAACAACACCTATCAAAATGAGAGATGAATACATTGAAGTTTTTAATCGTTGGATCGTGCCTTATTCACCAATTTTGTCCAAAGCGTACTAAGCCCACTTTAACGGAAAGTATTGTAATTCGGTGAAGTCCATGAAGTACATCTGTAAATACGTCAATAGCGGTAGCGACATGGCTGTGTTTGGTGTACCTGATCCAAATAGAAACGACGAAATCACTTAATTTCAATTAGGGCATTAATGTCAGTAGTAATGAGGTGTTGTGGAGGATTTTTACATTCCCAATTCATGAGAGACATCCAACCGAAGTTCATTTAGCTGTCCATCTTGAAAATGGTCAATGCGTTTATTTTACCGCTGAAAACGCTCAGCAAAGAGCAGTGACACCACCATCCACAACATTAACCGAACTTCTTAAATTGTGTGCATCAGATACATTCGCCAGCATGTTATACTCAGAAGTTCAGCAATATTCTACTTGGGATAAATCGAAAAAAAAGTTCAAAGCGTAAGCAAGGAAAACCAATCGATGGCTACTCAAATGTGTTCTCTACAGATGCTGTGGACGGTATTTACACAGTTTACCCCAACAATGCTGAGTGTTTTTATTTGCGATTATTGTTGGTTAACGTTAGTGGTCCAACTTCAATTCAAAGCCTAAAAATAGTTGTTGGACTATTGTGTGCAACATATCGTGAGGCTATCAACGATAGCATTTACTGGAAGTTGACGCACACTGGGAAGCTACCCTTGCTGAGGCTGCAGTTTCATCTACTCCTCACCAAAGAAGAACAATATTTACAATAATTGTATCATCATGTTCCCCATCAAATCCACTTGAACTATGGAGAAATTATAAAGATTTTATGAGGGAAGACATTTTGAACAGACTTCGCCGTAGTACGTCATATCTACACTTGCCGTAAACACCAATGAAGCTATGATCATGATTGAAGACATTTGCTTAAAAATTTGAAACAAAGCATTGGCACAATTTGACATAGTTGCACCACATCGCTCAATGCATGATATGTTTAACCGAAATTTGCAGCGCTAACGAGATTACGATTGCAACGCATTGGATGCATTTGCTCAAAATATATTCCAAAATTGAATAATGATCAAAAGCATACATACGATACGATTATGCATGTTTTTAGCGATGAAAGTGGTGGAGGAACTGGTAAAACATTATTGATTTCGTTGTTACTAGCAACAATACTATCGCAACGTAAAATAGTACAGGGATTGCTGCTACTTTATTGGAAGGCGGTCGAACACCACACTCTGCATTTAAGCTGCCCTTGAATATGCAGGCAAATGACAATTATACCTGTAATAAAGCTAAAACATCCGGAATAGCAAAATGTTTGCAACAATGTGCGAAAATCGTTTGGGATGGCAGCATTGGATAGAAAAATGAAAGATCTACGAGGAAATAAAGATTTGTTTGGCGGTGCTTTGATACTGTTAGGTGGAGACTTTGGAGAAACATTACCAGTTATTCGTAAATCTACTGCTGCCGATGAAAGAGACGCATGCTTGAAATCTTCAATTTTGTAGAAAAATGTAAGAATACTCACACTAAAAATAAACGTACGCATTCAATTGCTAAACGAACCATCAGCAGCTGAAATTGCAAAGGAATTGTTAAAAATTGGGGATGGTACAATAACAGCCGAAAGGAATCCAGGTATGATAACACTACCAAACGATTTTTCCCGTTTAACTCAATCAAAAGGCATCTGCCGCTGCTCCTAGTGATTTTCGGCCCATTAGCTTGCTCTCATGTCTTTCTAAGGTGTGTGAGTCGCTTATGGCTGATCAGATATCTCGACACCAGAATGAGTTTAAGCTGGTGTCACCACTACAGTCTGGTTTTCGTAAGGGTCATAGCTGCTCGACTGCTATGCTGAAAGTTGTTGATGATATTCGAATTTCATTTGATGATGACCAAGTAACTCTACTCTGTTTATTGGACTTTTCCAAGACGTTCGATAGTGTCAACCATAGACTATTATGTTTTAAGTTAAAGACTTATTTTGGTTTTTCTGGCAATGCCTTGCTGCTTATGACGAGCTATTTGAGTGGTAGATTCCAGCGAGTGAAGATTGGTGATATCTTCTCTGATTGTAGGCCAGTCTTTTCTGGGGTCCCACAGGGATCAATTCTTGGACCACTGCTTTTCAGTATGTTCATTAATGAAATTTTTTCACTTGACTGTAATGGAGTGATGCATGCTTATGCCGATGACATTCAGTTATATCTGTCACGCAGGGTAGGCCTTATGGATGATCTGGTTTGTAGACTTAATGAGGACCTTGGTATTCTTAGTGGTTGGGCTCGTAGCAATGATCTGTGTCTAAATCCGGCGAAATCTTTTGTTCTGCCTATTTACAAAGACAATATACTTTTTACTGAAATCCCTCCGATGTTTATTGCTGGTTGCCGCCTTACACTTGTTAACAAGACTGTTGTGCTTGGGATTCATTTGAACTCGTCATTGACTTGCTCGGATCATATCAACCATGTGGTTTGCAGAATGTATATGACTCTGCGCTGTTTGAGGATGTCTGCTCGATTTACTCCCGTTGAAACCAGGCGCAGGTTGGCTGTGCAATTGCTTGTGCCTATTATTACCTACTATGAGGTGGTGTATAGTGGTTTGGACTCTCGGTCTTTACTTAAGCTGCTAGTGGCATTCAATAATGCTATTCGGTTTGTGTATGGCTTGCGCAAATTTGACCATATCTCATCTTGGAGTAAAATGGTTCTGGGTTGCGATATTGAGAGCTATTTAAAGGCAAGAAATTGTATATTTATGCATAAATTAATATACTCTAAGGCTCCGCTATAATTTTATGACAAGTTGCGCTTCAGCCTGTAGAATCGTTGCAATTATCTCATTATACCGAGGTTTACGTTCCGAAACTCGGCTAGAATGTCTTTCGTTGGCACCACTATACTATGGAACTCATTACCTAATGATTTAAAAAATATTGTGAGTCACAACAGCTTCAAGCATCTTATTTATCTTTATTTTCGTAGTAACTCCTGACGCTTTATTTCTTCTCTTTTCCTTCCAAGTTCTACTACCCTCTTTCTTTTTTATTTTTTATATATTTTTCTTGTTTATTGTTATATTTGTTTGTTATTTTCTAAATAATTGTCAATAGTATTAATTTTAATTTTAATTTTAGCTTGAAGTTTTTAATTTAAGTTACAATTGTGGCTAAGTTAAATGTACAGCATAAGTTTTTAAAACTTATTGTATGATTAAATAAATTAAATTAAATTAAATTAAAAAGAATAACTGATTCATAGCGCGTTCCCAAACATAGCACACCAGTATAAAAATCATGCTTGGTTAAGCGAGCCACCAATACTGACCGGAAAGAACAAATATGTCAATGATCTTACGCTATTTTAAAAGATATAGCAGCTCCATTATACACATTAAAATCAGGATGAGGTGGTGAAATATCCCATATAATTTTTAAACGCACTTGATTTACTATACTATATATATATATATATATATATATATATATATATATATATATATATATATATATATATATATATATATATATATATATATATATATATATATATATATATATATATATATATATATATATATATATATATATATATATATATATATATATATATATATATATATATATATATATATATATATATATATATATATATATATATATATATATATATATATATATATATATATATATATATATATATATATATATATATATATATATATATATATATATATATATATATATATATATATATATATATATATATATATATATATATATATATATATATATATATATATATATATATATATATATATATATATATATATATATATATATATATATATATATATATATATATATATATATATATATATATATATATATATATATATATATATATATATATATATATATATATATATATATATATATATATATATATATATATATATATATATATATATATATATATATATATATATATATATATATATATATATATATATATATATATATATATATATATATATATATATATATATATATATATATATATATATATATATATATATATATATATATATATATATATATATATATATATATATATATATATATATATATATATATATATATATATATATATATATATATATATATATATATATATATATATATATATATATATATATATATATATATATATATATATATATATATATATATATATATATATATATATATATATATATATATATATATATATATATATATATATATATACACCAATGTGATTAACTTATATGTACATCCATATATATTCGCACCTTTGGTGCCCC
This sequence comes from Clusia tigrina, assembly GCA_920105625.2. Taxonomy (NCBI): domain Eukaryota; kingdom Metazoa; phylum Arthropoda; class Insecta; order Diptera; family Clusiidae; genus Clusia; species Clusia tigrina. The sequence continues at coordinate 122,643,347 of OV050032.1, read as the reverse complement.
ATTTCTTACAAGCCTGTCATCCATTAATATTAGGGACATAGCCAGATTCATCAAAGTATCAGGATGGTTTCCTGAAACATGACGGGGGAGTCGTGCCTTTCCAGGCGCTGTCCTTGCGCTGACTATCACCATCCCAAGTATGGGAAATTTTTTAAGTCAGTGCTTGAACGGCGCCACACCGTGGTATCACAATGGGCCATTATGTGTGCTCAAGCGTGCTTTTGGCAAACTGGGCGTCCACTCCTACCTACCTACCTACATATTTGCACATATTTGTCTTCAGATCATTTGTCAGCTAGCGATTGTGTCATAAAAAAAATTAAATTAAATGAAAATAAAGCACCTTTTTGTCTCGATTGGAGTTTTTGTTGTATGATGTGCAGTGTGGCTTCTTTAAATATAAAGTGAAGCAGAATTAGAATTCAATTTGTCATGAAATTTTGGATATGGGCAAATCCTAGCGTTCGGACGTTACGTTCGGACGCTTTTTTCACGTAATTTGCACAGAAATTGGACATATTTTTTTAAATGCGTTCACTGCTAGATTACTTTACAAATGCAAAATATATATAAAGAAAAATATTAGAGTTCTCAAGTCTTTTCTCAGAGATATTGTATTTAAAAAACTGCGTTCGCCCGTTACAAAAAAAGGAAGTGATTATAGAGGTTTACACAAAGCCTCGTGTTTTTCTGCGAATTTAATGGTTTCATAAAAAAAGTGTTTAAGAAGAAATCGTAGCACATCAAATAAGTTTCTGGTTGACCATTTCCAGGATTTGCCCATATGTCAATATTTTCAGCACAATTTACTCTTTCGATCTTATACTCGTATTTCATATTTTCGCGTTAGCAGCATGTGATCAAACATATTTTGAGTCTATCCGAAGAAAGAATAATTATGCACAAAAAAAATATTTTGCTAAAATTAGTGTTAATATTTTAATATTCTTATGTTCGTCTGTTGCCTATTCCATCAGAAAATTTATCTAAATAATTTTTAGATTAAGGGTACAGTCAACAAAATCAAGGTTTTAAACGTTTTTTTTTACTCTGTCAGATCAGCTTGAAATACTATAACCAGATTCTATTACAAATTAAACCACTTGTACGTACATGAATATGTGCTTACATATCTATGAACACTGATTCTCCGCATTTACATAGTATATGATGTTCAGGTTTGAAGTAAATTTTATGAACTTCAATATCTAGTATTAAGTGCATATGTTCTTGTTATACATTGAGTTACAAAGTTTTGTAAATAAAACCGTATATAATGCAATAACCTATATATAAACATTTATTTCCTATGGAAAAATGTAGTTCAACCATGATTGTGTTCCAACGCATAATAAACCACTTCATAATCGAAAATTATTATAATCAAAAATCTATAAAAAATTATCTCAAGTATTTAAAAAATCCAAGAAATTTTAAATTTATATTACCCTACGTCTCCACGGGCAATTTTTGATGGTATGCCATTGGCAATTTCAAGCAAATTGCCAATGGAGACTCCAAATTGCTTCAAGTTGGCAATTTATGTTATGAAATATGTTATGCCATAAATTGCCAACGTGCTGTGTTGCAATCAGTTGTCATTTTCTTTGTTTGACAGCCATTTTTCATTTTTTCGTGACGCTCACAGTGGAAGCATCGTCGGACATTTACGTTTTACCGCATCTATTAAATTAATAAAAACGCTAAAATGAATGGAGACTGTGCAGTTGCAATCTCTGTAAAAAAGGATTCACCCAGAATTTCGGTTTCCTTCTTTTTTCCTCTTCATCGTATAAATAAAAAATTTTTTCAAGCGTGGGCACAGCGAACTAGATTGCTTGACGGCATTTTCAAAATGACAATGGCATAACATCGCAATGCCCACCATTAAAATATTGCCAACCATTGCAATCAAATTTGACAGATGTTATGCCATCAAAAATTGCCCGTGGAGACGTAGGGTTAGGATAAATAATGTTTAGTAAAACATATTTTAATATAAGGTGAGTCTTTTTGCCCCATACCTTTGGCATTTACCTCAAAAGATATCTACATGAGGTGTGCAGGGGTTACGCAAGTCGACTTGCTGGCATGTTTTTGCACAAACGCCATTCGAAATACTACAACCGGCGTAGAGACTTGAGTTATGGAAACTAATAAAAATGTGCAAAAACTTCTTACTGCTTTGTGCTTCTTTGTGCGTGTGAAGTTGTCTTTGGATATGTATCCACTTATATAGGAAATAATTTGAATGAAATTATCTCTTTTGGCCTACATTCGTGAATAATATTTGGGACTTCTTTTTAGTTCTATTTTTTAATTATTTTCTGTCTAAGTTCTATGCAACTGCATGTTTTTTTTATATTTTATAATAATATACATTTAATTATATTAATTTAAGTTAATTTTTATTTTGTAAAAAATGTATTAATATAAAAGAAATATGAAAAATTTTAATACATCTGCAAAATCGTTACTTTTCCTACCATAAGAATAAAATCCAATCAAACAATTTATTTAATATACATAGCATATACGGAAAAACAAAAACTTCCTAAAATTGCACATATTCATTGACGAACGAAATGTTTGATTGGATTAGATTTTGTGAAATTTATGAGCTTCGTCATACGAATTGCGCAAAAGCATCAAAAAATTAACATAAACAAATGTATTGAAATCGTACAAAACTAACACAGTTTCATGCGCACATGAATTAATGTAGTATGTATGTGAGTTAAGAAACACCGTTATGACTATTTTTAGAAGATATAACCTTCTTTGCTGTAATGATCTGCTACAGCAGCAGCAATTCAATGTGGTTTAGTAAAATTATTTAATACTGGAGAATTTATGCTAAAGTAGAAACTATTCTTATTATTTTTTATAAAAATAATTATTAGTTTGCTTTCAAAAAAAGGATAAACAATTAAAAAAATATAAAAATAAATATTTCTCAGCGGACTTGACCCCGGCATCATAAAATTGATAGACCAACGCTTTACCACTTGCACTATCGATCTTTATAAAAGATCCATAAATATGCATATTTATTTTATATTGTCAAGTGTTCTAATATGCACGCATTATGCTTCGTCATGACATGGCAAATCTTTCTTATACGCAAAACCACAAATACTTTGTTTTCAGACCCACTTTCCGAATAAGAAACCTTTGCCATACAGAAAATTCATTCTTGTGTATTTTACCCCAGCCACACAGAACAGAAAATAAAAATTTGATTTCAAATTAGTCGCTTCTGCTGTGAGCACACACAAAAACACACACACTAAATTATTCATACGAATGCAATACAACAATAGGCATGTGTGTGACTGCCGATGGATACATATTGACGACTGCTTCGTGAAATTGCCGATCTGAATTCCAATGTGGTTGCCAGCAATTTCAATATGTTGATTTTCACTCAAGAGAGCAATGAAAGGTCTTTCTGTATATTTTCGTTGGTATTGGCAATAGACCGATAGGTCGGTAAGAAGTGTTTTGGTGGCATCTTTTCCTGGCTTGCTGATGGCTGTTATCTGTGCAACTTTCCATAAGCGAGAGAAATACTTAGTTTCTAGCATGTAGTTAAATATATTCGGATATATATATCAGGCATTTCTTTCAGCATTTTCCCTTATCAGATCATATCCTAGCGCCTTTTTGTCTTTTAATTTTTTAATTTTGGTTTTTGATCTCTGCCACTGACGTCTTTTTTGTTTTGGATTGCGGGATATTTATTACATTGTCAAGATGAGTGGTTTGATTGTCCATTTCGCTTGTAAATATTTCAAGGAAATGTTTGGCCAGTGTGTTGGCTTTGTCTTTACTTGTTTTCGCCCATGTACCGGTTTGTGTTTTGATAGGAGGTTTGTGTATTATTGCACCAGTGAGTTTTTTCGTAGCCTTCCAAAGAGATATATATAGTTGATGGTATAAATATAGCTGACAATTCCAAAGTGAATTTATACAATGCGAAATCTTTTAAGCAATTACGTGAGCAGTACGAAATTTACGAACATATAATATAGCGTGAGACAGAAACCTATCATAAAAGTAAACATAACGTAATGAGCAAACCAGCAGTTGACAAGCAAAAATACTGTTTTAATTGTGGTTCCAAGGAGCACAAAAGAAATGAATGTAAGACACCAGCAAAGTGCTTTAAATGCAACCAGTTTGGACACATCGCAAAAAATTGTGATTAAAATAAAGCTATTGAAAAAAAAGTGAATATAATAAAAAATTAAAAACGATTTAAATCGATGTTGTTGGACGGTAAGCAAATAGAGTGCTTAATAGACACCGGTGCTGATGTGTTATTAATTCGAGAAAGTGTTTATAGAGAAAAGTTTAATAATGTGAAAATACGACCGAGTTGCTCGATATTGCTTGGACTTGGTAATATAAAAACAAAACCTTTAGGACTCATTAGTGGCGAAATAAGCGTTGATAAAATAAACACTAGACATGAATTTCTTGTAATTGAAGATGAAAACCTAAAATGTGAAGCCATAATCGGTTATGATTTTATAAGCAAATTTGTATTGTATGCCGATGAAAATGGCTATGTGTTTCGAGACAAAAAAGCCGAACATTTGGAAAACGAACGAATGATTTATAACGTGGCAGAAATAGATGTTGATTTTAAATATAAAAATGATTTCGAAAAAATTATACAAGACTATAAGGGTTCTACTGTAAGTGAAAACTGTCCTATTTATATGAAAATTCTTCCAAATGAAAATATGAAACCCTTTCGACAATCTCCAAGTAGATTGTCCATTGAGGAGGAAGATGCAGTAAATAAGCAAGTGGATGAATGGCTGAAAAGTGGTATACATATATATATCTATATATATATATATATATATATATATATATATATATATATATATATATATATATATATATATATGTATATATATATATATATATATATATATATATATATATATATGTTTGGATTGTTATTGGAGTGTAATGTAGATCGCCTCCTCGTGGTGCACTCTGGATGGCGCTAAATGGTCTATATCCCCCCCCCCCCCCCCCCCGGCATCCGGTGCAACCTCCCTGTGGAGAGCATCTGATGTCAGACGGCACGACCCTATTCGTCCACGGACTACCCCCCAACAATCTTTTTATTTGATTGCTCCTGGGCTGGCGGGTGTGGCTTCTGGACCAATTACCACTGGGGTGAAACCCAGTGCGAATGGCTCCAGTTTAAGGTCACATCCGTCTCCGTCCCGTTAAAACCTTGGCAGGCCTCAAAGTACGTTCGATGTACGTCGTCATTTGGTTGACGATGTAGGTTTGGTTGAGACTAGCTCCCAATTAGCACTGGTCTGGCTCTGAGCACTCGCACCCATAAGGACTTGTGCCAACCCTCGCATGGCCTCCCTGCATTTGCATAGATAACCATGGGACCAATAAGGTGACAACATATTCGTATTGAGATAGCGGCTTTGAGTGGGGACCCTTTTTGCATGGACACATTCTTAAAACAATCCAACAAAAAACCAACGGCCAACCCACAAGGGGAGCCATCAACGAGCTCAGTTAGGCAAAAAACAGCCTTCAGCGCAGCAGCAACTTCGTCTTGGACATTTGTCGCCAGACCAAGGATGTCGTTGGGTGCTACGGCCAAAAGGCCAGCCCCGCTCCCAACCACAAGCGCATCCTCACAGGGTCACAAAAACCCTGCTTCGGACCACCCCAGCACCAGGGCTGCTAGGCCGGGTGCTAGGGTCGCCCCTCCGTCCGCTCCTCGGACTGGTACAGGGAGAGATTCGGCAAATAAGCCGACCTCCTCCAGCACGGGCCCCAGCACCAATCTCCCTTCAGGTGCTCGCACGCATGTGAATGCGTCTACACGGGCGTACAGAACCCGGAGGTCCGCCTTCAGGATTCTGCAAAGGCTGGAATCTGCCGACCTTGCTTCAATGTCTGATAAAGACAAGGGAGCGCTGGCATGGACTCACAAAAATGTTGGTGCTCGTCCGCAGCCACCCCCTGAAGGTGCTCAGAAACGGCAACGGTCGACTGAGCACCCCTCCCAATCAGTCGTGCGGGAAACTAAACGCCCACGACTGGCTTCCAAGCCGAGACTTACTGGGCCATTTAATGAGGTAGCCAAAGAGGGCCTCATCTGGGCAATCGTTGACACTGGAAACAGTGACGGTACCATTTCCCCAGCGAACTGGAAAACGGTGGAGAAGGCCCTTTTCAGGATCTACAGGGACATCCTGAGGGCCAATCCTGGCCCATCACCAGTATGCCGGGACGCGGGATGGTATCAGGGGCACGTGAAGCTCATCGCGTGCTCAGATGAGCGCTCGGCTGAGCTTTACAAGATGGCCATCTCAATGGTTGGCGAAATCTGGCCGGGGGCCAAGCTCTTAGCTGTTCCCAGAGACCAGATCCCGAACCGCCCGCGTTCCAGGGCCTGGGTTCCGGCAGAGCATTCCTCGCCGGAAGAAATTCTGGAGTTGCTTAGGCTCAGCAATTACGACCTCCCCACGGATGACTGGAAGGTTGCAAAAATAAGCGAGCCCAAGGGCAACTCCCGAGAGATTATCATTATTCTTAATGAGGACTCTCTAGCCCCTATTAATGCCAAAAAGGGAGAGATCAACTATGGCTTTAGTTCGATCTCACTCAAGGTCTATAAGAGCGACAACCAGGGAGCATACAAGCCCCCCATTCAGGCCGAACCGGATCTCACCGTCGATGATGGGGAGAGTTACGCTTCGGCCTCAGAATCGGTAGGCAGTTTCTGCGGACGTCCGATAACCAATATCGAAGACGTTGGTGATTCTCCTCTGTCAGAAGAGAAGGCAGCCAGCGTGACGATGATGGCCACCTCCGGGAATGGTGAGGGTATTACAGATAAACCTTCACCATTCCATGGCTGCCTCAGCAGCCCTGATCCTCCACCTGACTCAAAAAGGGGAGGAACTCATACTGGTTCAAGAACCTTGGGTCGTAAATGATCAGGTTCGCGGACTCACTACAAGCGGATACCGCACAGTTTTCGTGCAGGATCGAGGTAAACCCAGAGCCTGTATTATTGTTAAGAACAATATTAACGCTCTTCTTCTTCACAGGTTCAGCGACAAGGATAATGTAGCCATGGTTATTTCCACCAACACCATGGCTATATGGATCGTCAGCAGCTACATGGCGCTCGACCACGGGCTGACGCCGCCTCCGGATGCTTTAAGGCTGCTGGTAGAGGAGGCTAATAGAAAGCGCATCCCGGTAGTCATCGGGGCCGATGCCAATGCCCATCACGAGGTGTGGGGCAGCACGGATACCAACGAGCAGGGTGAGTCACTCTTTGATTTTATTCTTACTAACGACATAGTAATTGCTAACAGGGGGAGAGAGCCAACCTTCATTACCTCAAATAGAAGGGAGGTTCTCGATCTAACTCTTGGCAATAATCACTCGTCTCACCTTATTTCGAGCTGGCGCGTTTTGCAGGAATGCTCCTTCTCGGACCACTCTTACATCTGTTTTAGAATTGCGATCTCAGATACGTTAGATACGGCAGAGCGCAAAAGACACACTAACAGGAAAAGAACTGACTGGACACGATTCCAGACCATTATGGAGTCGGGCCTGCAGTCGACTCCTCCCACGATCAATAATCACCTCGATATAGATCGAGCGGTTGAAACCATTACAGCACTATTTAACTCTGCTGCCAAATCAGCCTGCAACTTCCCGAAACCAAGAGGAAAACCAAAACCCCCTTGGTGGAATTCGGAAATTGCTGAGCTACGAAAAGTATGTCGCAAGCTCTTCAACAGAGCCAAAGCCACAAATGACTGGCTCCCTTTCAAAGACAAACAAAGGGAACTCAAGTATATGGTTAGGAGATCCAAATGAGCAACATAGAAAGCTCGTCCGAGACAAGCGGACTCCGGAGGATTCTCAATACCACCCCTCCGGCTCTGGAATGTATTCAGAGATCGAACGGTACCTGGACCGACTCTGAAACCGACACTTTCGACACCCTAATAGAAACACACTTCCCGGGGAATGAAATCTTTGTGGATTGCAGGTCTTTTAACACCAACCACTCTTTAAGTCACTCAACCCAATTCCAAATGACCAACACGCATATTCAGTGGGCCATCAACAGCTTTAAGCCTTTTAAATATCCCGGGCCTGATGGTATCATTCCCGCGGACATTCAGCACACTGCTAGTGTGGTTGCGCCCTGGCTACTGCATATTTATAATGCATGCCTAAGATGGTCGTACATTCCCATAAGCTGGAGAGAAGCTCGAGTAGTTTTCATCCCTAAAGCGGGAAAGTCGACCCACACCAAGCCGAAGGCCAATTAGCCTGTCCTCCTTTCTTTTGAAAACACTGGAAAGAGTCCTTGATATACAAATCAGGAGCTCTATTAATTCCACGTGCCTTTCCAAATCACAACATGCCTACACTAAAGGCAAGTCTGTGGAAACAGCGCTTCACGTGCTCATTGAGCAAGTAGAGAAATCTCTTGCCAACAAAGAATATACTCTTGCAGTATTTCTCGATATAGAACGGGCATTCAACAATATTTGTCCCTCCGCTATCACGAAATCCTTAGTAAACCTGAACCTGGACCCCAGCTTGGTAAGGTTCATCGAACAGCTACTGAAAACACGCGTCATTAGCTCCTCAATAGGAAACGTACATGCTAAAAGGACTGTCAAGAGAGGTACTCCACAAGGCGGTGTGCTCTCACCCCTCATATGGAATCTGACGGTGAACACACTACTTAGGAGATTAGATCAGACCGGCTGCAACACTATAGCTTATGCGGACGACATTGCTATCTCTGTTTCCGGTAAATATCTGTCAACACTATCAGAAAAGCTAAGCTACACTCTTAGCATTCTGTCCCAATGGTGTCTTGAAGTTGGCCTAGATGTCAACCCTTCCAAAACTGAGGTCATGCTCTTCACCAGGAGGCATAAAATACCAAGTTTTGACCTACCCAAACTTAATGGGAATACGCCTAGCCTAAGCAATAGCGTCAAGTATCTAGGTTTGATCCTGGACCCTAAGCTCCATTGGAAAGCAAATTTGGCGGAGAGGGTATGGAAAGCCACGTGTGCTCTGTACTGCTGCAAGAGGGCCATGGGTACAACATGGGGCGTCCAACCTCGAACCATGTCCTGGCTCTATGCGGCGGTGGTTGAGCCGTACTTTCTCTACGGCGCTGTCTTCTGGTGGCCCGCAACTGACAAGGCGGCGAACCTAAAACCTCTTGACAAGGTTAGAAGAACAGCAGCGGTTATGATAACAGGGGCTCTGCGTACCACCTCTACCAAAGCTCTATTTGCATTCCTACATTGGTTGCCCACTAGGCTTCTGGTTAGGCAACAAGCAAAATGCTCGGCAACCAGACTCAATTCTATATCGCACTGGACTAGACTGAACCTGGGCCACTCCAATATTCTGATGCAGGACACGCCCGTACAGGCGGACGTTGACTATACGTGCTCTACACCTAATCTAAACCACGGGTTCGACACTTACATTCCTAGTAGAGAGGAATGGTCCAACAATTTAGTGGTCACTGGCAGTTCCATTGACATATATACGGATGGCTCCAAACTGGAGAATAAGGTCGGTTGCGGCATCTTCTCCAGAAAACTTGGCATCAAGCTCTCCTATCGTCTCCCTGACCATTGCAGCGTCTTTCAGGCGGAAGTAATGGCAATATTCCAAGCGTCCAAGTGGCTTATTCGAAATGAAGTATGCGATGTGATGATACGCATATTCACGGACAGTCAGGCGGCAGTCAAGTCACTGGCTGGTGTATTCACTACCTCTAAGCTTGTACTCGACTGCCGCTCCTCCCTGAACGTCGTCTCAGGTAACTCACAAGTTCACATATGCTGGGTGCCTGGACATAGCGACATTCCAGGAAACTTCGAGGCCGATGAATTGGCCAAAATAGGTACGCTGCTCCCTGACATCTCCCCCTCCTTTGATGTAGGTGTCCCACTGGCCACGGTCAAATGGCCCATAAAACATGACTACCTTGAGGCAGCTAAAAAAGCCTGGGTAAATGAACATACCTGTAGTGTTGCCAGACAAACCTGGAGCACTATCGACATTAGGCGTACTAGTCAGCTACTCAATATTAGCAGGAATTCCATCGGCACTATAATAAATGTGCTCACGGGACACTGTCTGATCGGGAAACACGCTGAAAGATTAGCACTGCCCCATAATGACTTCAGTAGCAGCTGTGGCTCTGAGGAGGAGGAAGAAACAGTACTTCATCTCATTTGTCAGTGCCCAGCTCTGGCCAGGCGTAGATTAAAATTCCTAGGCTCACCGTTCTTCACTTCCGTAACCGAACTATCTTCCATAAACATTCAGGACATCGCCAGGTTCATTTCGGAATCACTCTGGTTCCCAAAATTCTAGACGGGGGAGTCGCGTCGTCTTAGTGTGGTACCACAACGAGCCATTCTATGTTCTTAAGTGTGCTCTTTGCGACAAAGGCTGCCACTCCTACCTACCTACCTATATATATATATATATATATATATATATATATATATATATATATATATATATATATATATATATATATATATATATATATATATATATATATATATATATATATATATATATATATATATATATATATATATATATATATATATATATATATATATATATATATATATATATATATATATATATATATATATATATATATATATATATATATATATATATATATATATATATATATATATATATATATATATATATATATATATATATATATATATATATATATATATATATATATATATATATATATATATATATATATATATATCTATATATACGAGGGCGGATTGATATTGAAGCTACCTAGCGCTAGATGGCAGCACAAACACAAAAACTTTTTTTTTAGAAACTGCGATCTGTCAAACGTCAGCTGTTAAAACTTCACCCAAATTCATCGATTAGTTTATTTGTTGTAGTCGTTTGATTTCGTGCAGTGATTAAACACTATTATTTGAAAGGGAAAACGGCGAAAGAGACAAAAGAAAAGCTCGATAAAGATTACGGTGAGTCTGCTCCGTCAGATTACATGGATTGAATATTGGATTGCTGAATTTAAATGCGGCCGAACAAGCACTGCAACAATACCATCAACAGGAAGGCCAAAATAGGTGGTTACTGAAGAAAATATCAAGAAAATCCTCGATATCGTTATGAATGATCGCCGAGTCAAGTTGCGTGAGATTGTTGAAATGGTAAACATATCATATGAACGTGTGTTCAACATTTTGCATGAACATTTGCATATGAAAAAGCTATCGGCAAGATGGGTGCCGCGTTTTCTCAGTGTCGAACAAAAACGAGTTCGACAGATCACTTCACAGCGGTGTTTGGATATGATAAAGCGTAATCCTGTTGATTTTTGGCGTCGATTAATAACTGTTGATGAAACGTGGGTCCACCACTACACACCTGAAACCAAAAATCAATCGAAACAATGGGTGGAAGCTGGTGGAAGTGCTCCGAAGAAGGCGAAGGCAGTGAAATCGGCTGGTAAGGTTATGGCCACTGTATTTTGGGATGCACACGGAATACTGCTCATCGATTATCTTGAAAAAGGATCCACAATCACAGGAAAGTATTATCGTGCATTATTGGAATAATTGATTGATGGAATCAAGGAAAAACGAAGAAGAAAACATGCTCTTTCTTCAAGACAACGCACCGGTTCACACAGCATTAGATACGATGCTAAAATTACGTGAAATATACTTCGAATTGGTTAATCATCCACCTTATAGTCCAGATTTAGCTCCTAGTGACTTCTTCCTGTTTCCAAACTTGAAAAAATGGCTCGCAGGAAAAAGATTCATCTCAAACGAAGAAGTGATTACCGAAACTAACGCGTATTTTGAGGGGTTCCCGAAATCGTATTATTCAGATGGTATAAAAAAGTTGGAATATCGTCTTACTAGTGTGTCGAAGTAAAAGGAGAATATGTTGAGAAATAAATGGTTTAAAAAAAAAAATATTTTTTTTTCCTAGCTTCAATATCAATCCGCCCTCGTATGTTGGGTCTCCGCTCACATTGCATGTGCCTTCGTCGCAAATGGTGTTGGCGTTTGTGTGTATATACATACAATATACTTTTCATACACTACAACATACGCTCAACGCCGCGGAATATGTTGTACATATTTACATAATTTATTATTAATATATGTATATATATATATATATATATATATATATATATATATATATATATATATATATATATATTTACATATATATATATATATATATATATATATATATATATATATATATATATATATATATATATATATATATATATATATATATATATATATATATATATATATATATATATATATATATATATATATATATATATCATATTATTATAAGTACAATAATCTATATGTACATATAACAATAAGTAAAGGGAAATACAAAAAGAACAAACAATTAAAAGGAAATGCCCCCAAAACTGCAAGTGCGACAGTTTAGACTTTACGCCACCAGTGCAATGTACCGGAAAATGCCCACATTGCATAATATTGCGACAAAGAATTTGCGCTTGCATTCAAGGCTAAGTAGCAATTCTTTGCCCTTCTGTGGTCAGCATTTTCAATAACTAATATCCAAAATTGTACCTATAAATAGTTTTTAAATTCAATCAAGAAAGTCGGTGTGATTGTTAAGAAAAACCACACAAGTTGCCTTTTAATCTTACTCCAGCGTAGTATAATTGGTTAATGTACCAAGTATACGCAAATTGGAACACGGCTCATGCGCCTGGTTTAAAAATAAGCATTATACAGTAGTGATGAGCGATCCAGTGATTTTTGAGTATCGCCGTTACAAGTGATTGCTATTTTTCTATTACCGTAATTTTAAACAGTGACTGCGATCGCTGTTTCCATTGTGTTCATACATATACATATGTATGTATGCAGTCAACCAAACTGTTATCAAATATGCAAAGTAACAGCAAAAACATATAGCTGTAATCGCTGATTTTAATAAAAGCGTGAAATAACAGCGAGTGGTGATTTCACTACTTTGGTAACGCATGAATATATCAATCACTGTTTTCATCATGTTAGTTAAGTAAATTTATATATGTATGTAGTTGTTGCTGTTAAATTATCCCATTGCTGGAGAGAGTGACAATTTATGCAAAGTTGGAATATTCATACGCATCGCTTTACATTTTTAAATTTGCACATATATAATAGGGAAGTTGATAGATATTTGGAAGATGACTTAATTCCGATCCTTTATTATGGTGGCGGAACAATAACACAAAGTATCAAAATGTTTCGATAGTAGTGCAAGACAATCTTTGCACATGGGCATCTTCCGTACCTTGCGAACGCCCTTTTTCGCATGCTGGACAGATATTAAGCGAGCGGCGCAATCGTTTAGGGTATGAAAATGTAAAAATGTTACTATTTTTTAATTGAAACTATAACAGTATTATAACAGTATATAACAACTACAAAATGTATAACACCATTGAGAAATTCCATTATTGTCAGCTACCCTGTAAAATTAAATTCAAAACTTTATTAATTATGTAAAATAATTCAAATGAAAAATTTCCCTTTCCATAAAATTCATGCATTAAAAGTAACAGCAATCAAGAAACAAATTGATATTTCACAGTATGTTCGTTTTCGTTGTAGTTTAAAATGACTCCTGAAATAATAGCAAACTATCCCTCTCTGTTTATTAGCTACATATACGCATAAACTTTCTTTAATGTTAAATGTGTTAGTATGCATGGGTGTACCCAAAATTCACCTAATACCATTCTCTCTCTCTCTCTCTCTCTCTCTCTCTCTCTCTCTGTGTATTCACTTAAAAAGCGCCACAGAAACTGATTTCTATCAAAGAGTGAAAACTATCGTGGCTGTTATTTCACGCTTTTATTGAAAGTAACGATTTTCAATCACTATGAAAACAGAACTGACTGTTAAAAATCACTCTTTTGATCAAATCACTGGTACTTTGTATATTCGATAACAATTGCTACTAGGGATTTTTAAATAATTATACATATAGAGATTTTTAAATAACTATACTATATATGGATATGTATATATGTATATATATATATATATATATATATATATATATATATATATATATATATATATATATATATATATATATATATATATATATATATATATATATATATATATATATATATATATATATATATATATATATATATATATATATATATATATATATATATATATATATATATATATATATATATATATATATATATATATATATATATATATATATATATATATATATATATATATATATATATATATATATATATATATATATATATATATCTATATATATATCCATATATAGTATAGTTATTTAAAAATCCCTATATGTATAGTTATTTAAAAATCCCTAGTAGCAATTGTTATCGAATATACAAAGTACCAGTGATTTGATCAAAAGAGTGATTTTTAACAGTCAGTTCTGTTTTCATAGTGATTGAAAATCGTTACTTTCAATAAAAGCGTGAAATAACAGCCACGATAGTTTTCACTCTTTGATAGAAATCAGTTTCTGTGGCGCTTTTTAAGTGAATACACAGAGAGAGAGAGAGAGGGAGAGAGAGAGAATGGTATTAGGTGAATTTTGGGTACACCCATTAACACATTTAACATTAAAGAAAGTTTATGCGTATATGTAGCTAATAAACAGAGAGGGATAGTTTGCTATTATTTCAGGAGTCATTTTAAACTACAACGAAAAGGAACATACTGTGAAATATCAATTTGTTTCTTGATTGCTGTTACTTTTAATGCATGAATTTTATGGAAAGGGAAATTTTTCATTTGAATTATTTTACATAATTAATAAAGTTTTGAATTTAATTTTACAGGGTAGCTGACAATAATGGAATTTCTCAATGGTGTTATACATTTTGTAGTTGTTATATACTGTTATAATACTGTTATAGTTTCAATTAAAAAATAGTAACATTTTCACATTTTCATACCCTAAACGATTGCGCCGCTCGCTTAATATCTGTCCAGCATGCGAAAAAGGGCGTTCGCAAGGTACGGAAGATGCCCATGTGCAAAGATTGTCTTGCGCTACTATCGAAACATTTTGATACTTTGTGTTATTGTTCCGCCACCATAATAAAGGATCGGAATTAAGTCATCTTCCAAATATCTATCAACTTCCCTATTATATATGTGCAAATTTAAAAATGTAAAGCGATGCGTATGAATATTCCAACTTTGCATAAATTGTCACTCTCTCCAGCAATGGGATAATTTAACAGCAACAACTACATACATATATAAATTTACTTAACTAACATGATGAAAACAGTGATTGATATATTCATGCGTTACCAAAGTAGTGAAATCACCACTCGCTGTTATTTCACGCTTTTATTAAAATCAGCGATTACAGCTGTATGTTTTTGCTGTTACTTTGCATATTTGATAACAGTTTGGTTGACTGCATACATACATATGTATATGTATGAACACAATGGAAACAGCGATCGCAGTCACTGTTTAAAATTACGGTAATAGAAAAATAGCAATCACTTGTAACGGCGATACTCAAAAATCACTGGATCGCTCATCACTACTGTATAATGCTTATTTTTAAACCAGGCGCATGAGCCGTGTTCCAATTTGCGTATACTTGGTACATTAACCAATTATACTACGCTGGAGTAAGATTAAAAGGCAACTTGTGTGGTTTTTCTTAACAATCACACCGACTTTCTTGATTGAATTTAAAAACTATTTATAGGTACAATTTTGGATATTAGTTATTGAAAATGCTGACCACAGAAGGGCAAAGAATTGCTACTTAGCCTTGAATGCAAGCGCAAATTCTTTGTCGCAATATTATGCAATGTGGGCATTTTCCGGTACATTGCACTGGTGGCGTAAAGTCTAAACTGTCGCACTTGCAGTTTTGGGGGCATTTCCTTTTAATTGTTTGTTCTTTTTGTATTTCCCTTTACTTATTGTTATATGTACATATAGATTATTGTACTTATAATAATATGATATATATATATATATATATATATATATATATATATATATATATATATATATATATATATATATATATATATATATTTATATATATATATATATATATATATATATATATATATATATATATATATATATATATATATATGTATATATATATATATATATATATATATATATATATATATATATATATATATATATATATATATATATAAATTAATAATAAATTATGTAAATATATTCCCCGGCGTTGAGCGTATGTTGTAGTGTATGAAAAGTATATTGTATGTATATACACACAAACGCCAACACCATTTGCGACGAAGGCACATGCAATGTGAGCGGAGACCCAACTTACGAGGGCGGATTGATATTGAAGCTACCTAAGTAGGAAAAAAATATTTTTTTTTTTTTAAACCATTTATTTCTCAACATATTCTCCTTTTACTTCGACACACTAGTAAGACGATATTCCAACTTTTTTATACCATCTGAATAATACGATTTCGGGAACCCCTCAAAATACGCGTTAGTTTCGGTAATCACTTCTTCGTTTGAGATGAATCTTTTTCCTGCGAGCCATTTTTTCAAGTTTGGAAACAGGAAGAAGTCACTAGGAGCTAAATCTGGACTATAAGGTGGATGATTAACCAATTCGAAGTATATTTCACGTAATGTTAGCATCGTATCTAATGCTGTGTGAACCGGTGCGTTGTCTTGAAGAAAGAGCATGTTTTCTTCTTCGTTTTTCCTTGATTCCATCAATCAATTATTCCAATAATGCACGATAATACTTTCCTGTGATTGTGGATCCTTTTTCAAGATAATCGATGAGCAGTATTCCGTGTGCATCCCAAAATACAGTGGCCATAACCTTGCCAGCCGATTTCACTGCCTTCGCCTTCTTCGGAGCACTTCCACCAGCTTCCACCCATTGTTTCGATTGATTTTTGGTTTCGGGTGTATAGTGGTGGACCCACGTTTAATCGACGCCAAAAATCAACAGGATTACGCTTTATCATATCCAAACACCGCTGTGAAGTGGTCTGTCGAACTCGTTTTTGTTCGACACTGAGAAAACGCGGCACCCATCTTGCCGATAGCTTTTTCATATGCAAATGTTCATGCAAAATGTTGAACACACGTTCATATGATATGTTTACCATTTCAACAATCTCACGCAACTTGACTCGGCGATCATTCATAACGATATCGAGGATTTTCTTGATATTTTCTTCAGTAACCACCTATTTTGGCCTTCCTGTTGATGGTATTGTTGCAGTGCTTGTTCGGCCGCATTTAAATTCAGCAATCCAATATTCAATCCATGTAATCTGACGGAGCAGACTCACCGTAATCTTTATCGAGCTTTTCTTTTGTCTCTTTCGCCGTTTTCCCTTTCAAATAATAGTGTTTAATCACTGCACGAAATCAAACGACTACAACAAATAAACTAATCGATGAATTTGGGTGAAATTTTAACAGCTGACGTTTGACAGATCGCAATTTCAAAAAAAAAAGTTTTTGTGTTTGTGCTGCCATCTAGCGCTAGGTAGCTGCAATATCAATCGGCCCTCGTATATATATATATATATATATATATATATATATATATATATATATATATATATATATATATATATATATATAGGTAGGTAGGTAGGAGTGGCAGCCTTTGTCGTAAAAAGCACACTTAAGAACATAGAATGGCTCGTTGTGGTACCACACTAAGACGACGCGACTCCCCCGTCTAGAATTTTGGGAACCAGAGTGATTCCGAAATGAACCTGGCGATGTCCTGAATGTTTGTGGAAGATAGTTCGGTTACGGAAGTGAAGAACGGTGAGCCTAGGAATTTTAATCTACGCCTGGCCAGAGCTGGGCACTGACAAATGAGATGAAGTACTGTTTCTTCCTCCTCCTCAGAGCCACAGCTGCTACTGAAGTCATTATGGGGCAGTGCTAATCTTTCAGCGTGTTTCCCGATCAGACAGTGTCCCGTGAGCACAATTATTATAGTGCCGATGGAGTTCCTGCTAATATTGAGTAGCTGACTAGTACGCCTAATGTCGATAGTGCTCCAGGTTTGTCTGGCAACACTACAGGTATGTTCATTTACCCAGGCTTTTTTAGCTGCCTCAAGGTAGTCATGTTTTATGGCCCGTTTGACCGTGGCCAGTGGGACACCTACATCAAATGAGGGGGAGATGTCAGGGAGCAGCGTACCTATTTTGGCCAATTCATCGGCCTCGAAGTTTCCTGGAATGTCGCTATGTCCAGGCACCCAGCATATGTGAACTTGTGAGTTACCTGAGACGACGTTCAGGGAGGAGCGGCAGTCGAGTACAAGCTTAGAGGTAGTGAATACACCAGCCAGTGACTTGACTGCCGCCTGACTGTCCGTGAATATGCGTATCATCACATCGCATACTTCATTTCGAATAAGCCACTTGGACGCTTGGAATATTGCCATTACTTCCGCCTGAAAGACGCTGCAATGGTCAGGGAGACGATAGGAGAGCTTGATGCCAAGTTTTCTGGAGAAGATGCCGCAACCGACCTTATTCTCCAGTTTGGAGCCATCCGTATATATGTCAATGGAACTGCCAGTGACCACTAAATTGTTGGACCATTCCTCTCTACTAGGAATGTAAGTGTCGAACCCGTGGTTTAGATTAGGTGTAGAGCACGTATAGTCAACGTCCGCCTGTACGGGCGTGTCCTGCATCAGAATATTGGAGTGGCCCAGGTTCAGTCTAGTCCAGTGCGATATAGAATTGAGTCTGGTTGCCGAGCATTTTGCTTGTTGCCTAACCAGAAGCCTAGTGGGCAACCAATGTAGGAATGCAAATAGAGCTTTGGTAGAGGTGGTACGCAGAGCCCCTGTTATCATAACCGCTGCTGTTCTTCTAACCTTGTCAAGAGGTTTTAGGTTCGCCGCCTTGTCAGTTGCGGGCCACCAGAAGACAGCGCCGTAGAGAAAGTACGGCTCAACCACCGCCGCATAGAGCCAGGACATGGTTCGAGGTTGGACGCCCCATGTTGTACCCATGGCCCTCTTGCAGCAGTACAGAGCACACGTGGCTTTCCGTACCCTCTCCGCCAAATTTGCTTTCCAATGGAGTTTAGGGTCCAGGATCAAACCTAGATACTTGACGCTATTGCTTAGGCTAAGCGTAATCCCATTAAGTTTGGGTAGGTCAAAACTTGGTATTTTATGCCTCCTGGTGAAGAGCATGACCTCAGTTTTGGAAGGGTTGACATCTAGGCCAACTTCAAGACACCATTGGGACAGAATGCTAAGAGTGTAGCTTAGCTTTTCTGATAGTGTTGACAGATATTTACCGGAAACAGAGATAGCAATGTCGTCCGCATAAGCTATAGTGTTGCAGCCGGTCTGATCTAATCTCCTAAGTAGTGTGTTCACCGTCAGATTCCATATGAGGGGTGAGAGCACACCGCCTTGTGGAGTACCTCTCTTGACAGTCCTTTTAGCATGTACGTTTCCTATTGAGGAGCTAATGACGCGTGTTTTCAGTAGCTGTTCGATGAACCTTACCAAGCTGGGGTCCAGGTTCAGGTTTACTAAGGATTTCGTGATGGCGGAGGGACAAATATTGTTGAATGCCCCTTCTATATCGAGAAATACTGCAAGAGTATATTCTTTGTTGGCAAGAGATTTCTCTACTTGCTCAATGAGCACGTGAAGCGCTGTTTCCACAGACTTGCCTTTAGTGTAGGCATGTTGTGATTTGGAAAGGCACGTGGAATTAATAGAGCTCCTGATTTGTATATCAAGGACTCTTTCCAGTGTTTTCAAAAGAAAGGAGGACAGGCTAATTGGCCTATAGTCCTTCGGCTTGGTGTGGGTCGACTTTCCCGCTTTAGGGATGAAAACTACTCGAGCTTCTCTCCAGCTTATGGGAATGTACGACCATCTTAGGCATGCATTATAAATATGCAGTAGCCAGGGCGCAACCGCACTTGCAGTGTGCTGAATGTCCGCGGGAATGATACCATCAGGCCCGGGAGATTTAAAAGGCTTAAAGCTGTTGATGGCCCACTGAATATGCGTGTTGGTCATTTGGAATTGGGTTGAGTGACTTAAAGAGTGGTTGGTGTTAAAAGACCTGCAATCCACAAAGATTTCATTCCCCGGGAAGTGTGTTTCTATTAGGGTGTCGAAAGTGTCGGTTTCAGAGTCGGTCCAGGTACCGTCCGATCTCTGAATACATTCCAGAGCCCGAGGGGTGGTATTGAGAATCCTCCGGAGTCCGCTTGTCTCGGACGAGCTTTCTATGTTGCCACAGAAGTCTCGCCAAGACGCTCATTTGGATCTCCTAACCATATACTTGAGTTCCCTTTGTTTGTCTTTGAAAGGGAGCCAGTCATTTGTGGCTTTGGCTCTGTTGAAGAGCTTGCGACATACTTTTCGTAGCTCAGCAATTTCCGAATTCCACCAAGGGGGTTTTGGTTTTCCTCTTGGTTTCGGGAAGTTGCAGGCTGATTTGGCAGCAGAGTTAAATAGTGCTGTAATGGTTTCAACCGCTCGATCTATATCGAGGTGATTATTGATCGTGGGAGGAGTCGACTGCAGGCCCGACTCCATAATGGTCTGGAATCGTGTCCAGTCAGTTCTTTTCCTGTTAGTGTGTCTTTTGCGCTCTGCCGTATCTAACGTATCTGAGATCGCAATTCTAAAACAGATGTAAGAGTGGTCCGAGAAGGAGCATTCCTGCAAAACGCGCCAGCTCGAAATAAGGTGAGACGAGTGATTATTGCCAAGAGTTAGATCGAGAACCTCCCTTCTATTTGAGGTAATGAAGGTTGGCTCTCTCCCCCTGTTAGCAATTACTATGTCGTTAGTAAGAATAAAATCAAAGAGTGACTCACCCTGCTCGTTGGTATCCGTGCTGCCCCACACCTCGTGATGGGCATTGGCATCGGCCCCGATGACTACCGGGATGCGCTTTCTATTAGCCTCCTCTACCAGCAGCCTTAAAGCATCCGGAGGCGGCGTCAGCCCGTGGTCGAGCGCCATGTAGCTGCTGACGATCCATATAGCCATGGTGTTGGTGGAAATAACCATGGCTACATTATCCTTGTCGCTGAACCTGTGAAGAAGAAGAGCGTTAATATTGTTCTTAACAATAATACAGGCTCTGGGTTTACCTCGATCCTGCACGAAAACTGTGCGGTATCCGCTTGTAGTGAGTCCGCGAACCTGATCATTTACGACCCAAGGTTATTGAACCAGTATGAGTTCCTCTCCTTTTTGAGTCAGGTGGAGGATCAGGGCTGCTGAGGCAGCCATGGAATGGTGAAGGTTTATCTGTAATACCCTCACCATTCCCGGAGGTGGCCATCATCGTCACGCTGGCTGCCTTCTCTTCTGACAGAGGAGAATCACCAACGTCTTCGATATTGGTTATCGGACGTCCGCAGAAACTGCCTACCGATTCTGAGGCCGAAGCGTAACTCTCCCCATCATCGAAGGTGAGATCCGGTTCGGCCTGAATGGGGGGCTTGTATGCTCCCTGGTTGTCGCTCTTATAGACCTTGAGTGAGATCGAACTAAAGCCATAGTTGATCTCTCCCTTTTTGGCATTAATAGGGGCTAGAGAGTCCTCATTAAGAATAATGATAATCTCTCGGGAGTTGCCCTTGGGCTCGCTTATTTTTGCAACCTTCCAGTCATCCGTGGGGAGGTCGTAATTGCTGAGCCTAAGCAACTCCAGAATTTCTTCCGGCGAGGAATGCTCTGCCGGAACCCAGGCCCTGGAACGCGGGCGGTTCGGGATCTGGTCTCTGGGAACAACTAAGAGCTTGGCCCCCGGCCAGATTTCGCCAACCATTGAGATGGCCATCTTGTAAAGCTCAGCCGAGCGCTCATCTGAGCACGCGATGAGCTTCACGTGCCCCTGATACCATCCCGCGTCCCGGCATACTGGTGATGGGCCAGGATTGGCCCTCAGGATGTCCCTGTAGATCCTGAAAAGGGCCTTCTCCACCGTTTTCCAGTTCGCTGGGGAAATGGTACCGTCACTGTTTCCAGTGTCAACGATTGCCCAGATGAGGCCCTCTTTGGCTACCTCATTAAATGGCCCAGTAAGTCTCGGCTTGGAAGCCAGTCGTGGGCGTTTAGTTTCCCGCACGACTGATTGGGAGGGGTGCTCAGTCGACCGTTGCCGTTTCTGAGCACCTTCAGGGGGTGGCTGCGGACGAGCACCAACATTTTTGTGAGTCCATGCCAGCGCTCCCTTGTCTTTATCAGACATTGAAGCAAGGTCGGCAGATTCCAGCCTTTGCAGAATCCTGAAGGCGGACCTCCGGGTTCTGTACGCCCGTGTAGACGCATTCACATGCGTGCGAGCACCTGAAGGGAGATTGGTGCTGGGGCCCGTGCTGGAGGAGGTCGGCTTATTTGCCGAATCTCTCCCTGTACCAGTCCGAGGAGCGGACGGAGGGGCGACCCTAGCACCCGGCCTAGCAGCCCTGGTGCTGGGGTGGTCCGAAGCAGGGTTTTTGTGACCCTGTGAGGATGCGCTTGTGGCTGGGAGCGGGGCTGGCCTTTTGGCCGTAGCACCCAACGACATCCTTGGTCTGGCGACAAATGTCCAAGACGAAGTTGCTGCTGCGCTCAAGGCTGTTTTTTGCCTAACTGAGCTCGTTGATGGCTCCCCTTGTGGGTTGGCCGTTGGTTTTTTGTTGGATTGTTTTAAGAATGTAGCCATGCAAAAAGGGTCCCCACTCAAAGCCGCTATCTCAATACGAATATGTAGTCACCTTATTGGTCCCATGGTTATCTATGCAAATGCAGGGAGGCCATGCGAGGGTTGGCACAAGTCCTTATGGGTGCGAGTGCTCAGAGCCAGACCAGTGCTAATTGGGAGCTAGTCTCAACCAAACCTACATCGTCAACCAAATGACGACGTACATCGAACGTACTTTGAGGCCTGCCAAGGTTTTAACGGGACGGAGACGGATGTGACCTTAAACTGGAGCCATTCGCACTGGGTTTCACCCCAGTGGTAATTGGTCCAGAAGCCACACCCGCCAGCCCAGGAGCAATCAAATAAAAAGATTGTTGGGGGGTAGTCCGTGGACGAATAGGGTCGTGCCGTCTGACATCAGATGCTCTCCACCGGGAGGTTGCACCGGCTGCCGGGGGGGGGGGGGATATAGACCATTTAGCGCCATCCAGAGTGCACCACGAGGAGGCGATCTACATTACACTCCAATAACAATCCAAACATATATATATATATATATATATATATATATATATATATATATATATATATATATACATATATATATATATATATATATATATATATATATATATATATACATATATATATATATATATATATATATATATATATATATATATATATATATATATATATATTATATATATATATATACATATATATATATATATAGATATATATATGTATACCACTTTTCAGCCATTCATCCACTTGCTTATTTACTGCATCTTCCTCCTCAATGGACAATCTACTTGGAGATTGTCTAAAGGGTTTCATATTTTCATTTGGAAGAATTTTCATATAAATAGGACAGTTTTCACTTACAGTAGAACCCTTATAGTCTTGTATAATTTTTTCGAAATCATTTTTATATTTAAAATCAACATCTATTTCTGCCACGTTATAAATCATTCGTTCGTTTTCCAAATGTTCGGCTTTTTTGTCTCGAAACACATAACCATTTTCATCGGCATACAATACAAATTTGCTTATAAAATCATAACAGATTATGGCTTCACATTTTAGGTTTTCATCTTCAATTACAAGAAATTCATGTCTAGTGTTTATTTTATCAACGTTTATTTCGCCACTAATGAGTCCTAAAGGTTTTGTTTTTATATTACCAAGTCCAAGCAATATCGAGCAACTCGGTCGTATTTTCACATTATTAAACTTTTCTCTATAAACACTTTCTCGAATTAATAACACATCAGCACCGGTGTCTATTGAGCACTCTATTTGCTTACCGTCCAACAACATCGATTTAAATCGTTTTTAATTTTTTATTATATTCACTTTTTTTTCAATAGCTTTATTTTAATCACAATTTTTTGCGATGTGTCCAAACTGGTTGCATTTAAATCACTTTGCTGGTGTCTTACATTCATTTCTTTTGTGCTCCTTGGAACCACAATTAAAACAGTATTTTTGCTTGTCAACTGCTGGTTTGCTCATTACGTTATGTTTACTTTTATGATAGGTTTCTGTCTCACGCTATATTATATGTTCGTAAATTTCGTACTGCTCACGTAATTGCTTAAAAGATTTCGCATTGTATAAATTCACTTTGGAATTGTCAGCTATATTTATACCATCAACTATATATATCTCTTTGGAAGGCTACGAAAAAACTCACTGGTGCAATAATACACAAACCTCCTATCAAAACACAAACCGGTACATGGGCGAAAACAAGTAAAGACAAAGCCAACACACTGGCCAAACATTTCCTTGAAATATTTACAAGCGAAATGGACAATCAAACCACTCATCTTGACAATGTAATAAATATCCCGCAATCCAAAACAAAAAAGACGTCAGTGGCAGAGATCAAAAACCAAAATTAAAAAATTAAAAGACAAAAAGGCGCTAGGATATGATCTGATAAGGGAAAATGCTGAAAGAAATGCCTGATATATATATCCGAATATATTTAACTACATGCTAGAAACTAAGTATTTCTCTCGCTTATGGAAAGTTGCACAGATAACAGCCATCAGCAAGCCAGGAAAAGATGCCACCAAAACACTTCTTACCGACCTATCGGTCTATTGCCAATACCAACGAAAATATACAGAAAGACCTTTCATTGCTCTCTTGAGTGAAAATCAACATATTGAAATTGCTGGCAACCACATTGGAATTCAGATCGGCAATTTCACGAAGCAGTCGTCAATATGTATCCATCGGCAGTCACACACATGCCTATTGTTGTATTGCATTCGTATGAATAATTTAGTGTGTGTGTTTTTGTGTGTGCTCACAGCAGAAGCGACTAATTTGAAATCAAATTTTTATTTTCTGTTCTGTGTGGCTGGGGTAAAATACACAAGAATGAATTTTCTGTATGGCAAAGGTTTCTTATTCGGAAAGTGGGTCTGAAAACAAAGCATTTGTGGTTTTGCGTATAAGAAAGATTTGCCATGTCATGACGAAGCATAATGCGTGCATATTAGAACACTTGACAATATAAAATAAATATGCATATTTATGGATCTTTTATAAAGATCGATAGTGCAAGTGGTAAAGCGTTGGTCTATCAATTTTATGATGCCGGGGTCAAGTCCGCTGAGAAATATTTATTTTTATATTTTTTTAATTGTTTATCCTTTTTTTGAAAGCAAACTAATAATTATTTTTATAAAAAATAATAAGAATAGTTTCTACTTTAGCATAAATTCTCCAGTATTAAATAATTTTACTAAACCACATTGAATTGCTGCTGCTGTAGCAGATCATTACAGCAAAGAAGGTTATATCTTCTAAAAATAGTCATAACGGTGTTTCTTAACTCACATACATACTACATTAATTCATGTGCGCATGAAACTGTGTTAGTTTTGTACGATTTCAATACATTTGTTTATGTTAATTTTTTGATGCTTTTGCGCAATTCGTCTGACGAAGCTCATAAATTTCACAAAATCTAATCCAATCAAACATTTCGTTCGTCAATGAATATGTGCAATTTTAGGAAGTTTTTGTTTTTCCGTATATGCTATGTATATTAAATAAATTGTTTGATTGGATTTTATTCTTATGGTAGGAAAAGTAACGATTTTGCAGATGTATTAAAATTTTTCATATTTCTTTTATATTAATACATTTTTTACAAAATAAAAATTAACTTAAATTAATATAATTAAATGTATATTATTATAAAATATAAAAAAAAACATGCAGTTGCATAGAACTTAGACAGAAAATAATTAAAAAATAATTAAAAAGCAAGTCGACTTGCGTAACCCCTGCACACCTCATGTAGACATCTTTTGAGGTAAATGCCAAAGGTATGGGGCAAAAAGACTCACCTTATATTAAAATATGTTTTACTAAACATTATTTATCCTAACCCTACGTCTCCACGGGCAATTTTTGATGGCATAACATCTGTCAAATTTGATTGCAATGGTTGGCAATATTTTAATGGTGGGCATTGCGATGTTATGCCATTGTCATTTTGAAAATGCCGTCAAGCAATCTAGTTCGCTGTGCCCACGCTTGAAAAAATTTTTTATTTATACGATGAAGAGGAAAAAAGAAGGAAACCGAAATTCTGGGTGAATCCTTTTTTACAGAGATTGCAACTGCACAGTCTCCATTCATTTTAGCGTTTTTATTAATTTAATAGATGCGGTAAAACGTAAATGTCCGACGATGCTTCCACTGTGAGCGTCACGAAAAAATGAAAAATGGCTGTCAAACAAAGAAAATGACAACTGATTGCAACACAGCACGTTGGCAATTTATGGCATAACATATTTCATAACATAAATTGCCAACTTGAAGCAATTTGGAGTCTCCATTGGCAATTTGCTTGAAATTGCCAATGGCATACCATCAAAAATTGCCCGTGGAGACGTAGGGTAATATAAATTTAAAATTTCTTGGATTTTTTAAATACTTGAGATAATTTTTTATAGATTTTTGATTATAATAATTTTCGATTATGAAGTGGTTTATTATGCGTTGGAACACAATCATGGTTGAACTACATTTTTCCATAGGAAATAAATGTTTATATATAGGTTATTGCATTATATACGGTTTTATTTACAAAACTTTGTAACTCAATGTATAACAAGAACATATGCACTTAATACTAGATATTGAAGTTCATAAAATTTACTTCAAACCTGAACATCATATACTATGTAAATGCGGAGAATCAGTGTTCATAGATATGTAAGCACATATTCATGTACGTACAAGTGGTTTAATTTGTAATAGAATCTGGTTATAGTATTTCAAGCTGATCTGACAGAGTAAAAAAAAACGTTTAAAACCTTGATTTTGTTGACTGTACCCTTAATCTAAAAATTATTTAGATAAATTTTCTGATGGAATAGGCAACAGACGAACATAAGAATATTAAAATATTAACACTAATTTTAGCAAAATATTTTTTTTGTGCATAATTATTCTTTCTTCGGATAGACTCAAAATATGTTTGATCACATGCTGCTAACGCGAAAATATGAAATACGAGTATAAGATCGAAAGAGTAAATTGTGCTGAAAATATTGACATATGGGCAAATCCTGGAAATGGTCAACCAGAAACTTATTTGATGTGCTACGATTTCTTCTTAAACACTTTTTTTATGCAACCATTAAATTCGCAGAAAAACACGAGGCTTTGTGTAAACCTCTATAATCACTTCCTTTTTTTGTAACGGGCGAACGCAGTTTTTTAAATACAATATCTCTGAGAAAAGACTTGAGAACTCTAATATTTTTCTTTATATATATTTTGCATTTGTAAAGTAATCTAGCAGTGAACGCATTTAAAAAAATATGTCCAATTTCTGTGCAAATTACGTGAAAAAAGCGTCCGAACGTAACGTCCGAGCGCTAGGATTTGCCCATATCCAAAATTTCATGACAAATTGAATTCTAATTCTGCTTCACTTTATATTTAAAGAAGCCACACTGCACATCATACAACAAAAACTCCAATCGAGACAAAAAGGTGCTTTATTTTCATTTCATTTAATTTTTTTTATGACACAATCGCTAGCTGACAAATGATATGAAGACAAATATGTGCAAATATGTAGGTAGGTAGGTAGGAGTGGACGCCCAGTTTGCCAAAAGCACGCTTGAGCACACATAATGGCCCATTGTGATACCACGGTGTGGCGCCGTTCAAACACTGACTTAAAAAATTTCCCATACTTGGGATGGTGATAGTCAGCGCAAGGACAGCGCCTGGAAAGGCACGACTCCCCCGTCATGTTTCAGGAAACCATCCTGATACTTTGATGAATCTGGCCATGTCCCTAATATTAATGGATGACAGGCTTGTAAGAAATGGGGCACCAAAGGTGCGAATATATATGGATGTACATATAAGTTAATCACATTGGTGTTATTAAAGTAAAAAAAAAAAAAAATATATATATATATATATATATTTTTTTTTTTATTGGTGCTATGCACCTTCTAGTGCAGCTATGAAGTTTTGCTGTGCAATTCGATGGTGGCTTTTTGGGAATAAAACAATAAATTAAATAAATATATAATATTATTTATTAATTTTATACACCAATTTTTTCTTTTTTTACTAATTTACAATATAAATTTTAAAAATATTCCCATAATTAGTTATAATGCCTCGTCTTCGATTGCTATGATTGAAATTCGTTTTCATTCCAATTCCAACAAATAAATAAACAACATTTTTGCATTCATATCCATACAGACATATGCATGCCGTAAACATGAAAGCAGGCATACAAACATTCGTACATGTAGTAAACACACACGCTTATATAGAACGCAAACACCAGAATGTGTATCTATGTACATGTTTTGCCTTTGCATTGCCGAGCACACTTCGGGTTTTGATCCAATAGGCAGCCACGGTTTTTTAACTAATTTCGCTGAGTGAAGAGAGCGATGTAATGTCTTTATAGTATATTGTCTTTGCCAATACTATCGAAAGTATTTGAAAGGATACAGATTAGAGCCAATCTTAACAACAAAAAAATTAATACCCAGCCATCAGTTTGGATTTAGAAGACAGCACTCAACTGTGCAACAGGTCCACAGGTTTGTAAACAAAATCCTTGAGAGTATAGACAACAAAAAATACTGCGTAGCTGTATACTTCGACATTGCAAAAGCATTCGACAAGGTGTGGCACAAAGGACTTCTATATAAACTTAAGCGAATATTTCCACAAAATTATTATGACATTTTAAAGAGCTATATAAGCGAACGACAATTCTACATAAAATATGACGAGGATTGCTCAGACATCCTACCAATGACAGCTGGAGTACCACAAGGCAGCGTATTAGGACCTCTACTATACTTAATATTCACAGCAGATGTACCAATTCCAACGAAAAGCAATGCGATGATAGCAACATTCGCAGACGAAACAGTTTTAATGGCATCACACAATGACGAAAAAAGGCAACAAATACAATCGAACATATATTGGACAATGTAGTAGCATGGTGTGACTTATTCGGAATAGAGATAAATAAAGACAAAACTGTACAAGTTGTATATACAAACAGAAAATCGACAAAATACAGCCTGCTGGTAATATGGAATCGAGATATGGGGCACAGCTAGCTTATCAAACTTAAATTTAATACAACGAATGCAGTCAAGAATACTACGAACAATTACAAATGCTGAATGGTACCGAACGAGGTTATACACCGAGACCTACACATTGAAACCATCAAGGACTCAATCACAAAATGCAGCACCAAACATATACACCGACTGAGAGGCCATCAAAACCTGGAACTTCGTAGTGCAGCAGAAACGGAGGGTGCAACTCCAAGAAGATTGAAGCGAATTACCCCTGCAGAACTTACAGGAAGGTTTAAAAAAATAAATACATAACAATAACAAAATAAATAATTAATTATATACATAAATAAAATGATGGATAAATAGAGAAAATTT